>VYXB01006059.1:1003252-1069788 GCA_013397135.1 Pachyramphus minor
AAAAAAAAAGTGCTAAGACCTCTTTTCCAAAGCACTGAAAATCTGTTTGCAAATGTTAACCACTCAGCAGGATCCAAGCTGTGATGTGGTTGGCAGCTGACATAAATCAGCTCCTCTGGGGTTTGTATGTGCCAATGGTGGTAGCATTTCAATCCCACTTGACAATTAAAGGTCTCAAATGAGCCAGAAGAAAAGTGATGAACAACTTTTTAGTTTGCCCCGTTTTTTGCCTCGTTACCAAATGGTCCAAAAGTAGAATGGAACTGTAAAGAATTTTCCAGGAGGTGGCGCTTGAGCCTGTTGAATGGTTTATACTGGTCGGTGACTCATGGAGGGCTGTGAGCTGCCCTAAGTGTTCATCAGTGCTGTTTGCACAAGTTAAAAGTGTTTTCTCCGCTAAGTTTCCACTCCAGCACTCTGTATGGGCTGGAAACCTCACTGATGTTGCTTAATAGTGAATACTCGTGTCAGCATCTGCTGCTTTTGCAAGGGGAGACTTTTGCCTTCCAGTGGTGCTGGGCTACCCAGTGATGCCTGTGCAAAACAATAAAGATGGTTATCCCCCCCAAAAATCCCTAAGGAGTCACCCAATCTGAGTGACTAAAGTAATGCAAAGTACCTGTAGATCCTTCTTATCTTGATCTTGGAGAGGCAGTGTTTCAGTGACAGCACAGGACAGTCTGGCACAGGGAATACAGAGGAAATGGCTGGTTCTTGTCTTCCAGGTAGAACTTGGAATTTCCCAAAACACACTGATGATGAGAGTGAGTTATTTAGAATAACACCCTTAGTGAGAAGTTTGCTTGAAGATCACAAGTGTACAACCCCTCAAATTGCATAAACTGTCATAGAAAGACACCTTTGAGATGAAAGCAAGCAGTCCCAGTAACCTATTTGAACCATGGAAAACTTGAAGCTTCAGGGCTCATTGCAAGGATTAGCTAATTAGGAGAAGGGGCAAACATAAGTGACAAATCTTATTGGAAACCATGAACTACTAGTGTTGCTATGAGAGGTGGGATGTTCTAATGGTATAAGTGAAGCCATGTACGTAGATAAAAGTGCTGTCTTTTACTAGACCAGCTGAGACAGGTGGAAAACTCTCAATTATGAAACTTGCCTAGTACTTTAATGAAGACTATCATAGACTATTATCTTCCCTCCCTACAGATCATGTTCTGTTTATAAAATTCAAAAGTTGTTGGTATGCTTATATTAGCTGGAAATTGCATAGGGAATGAAACTAATGTGCTTATTCTGATATAACTGCAGTAAACATTAGTTTGGGTCTTTTGCTTTTCGTATCTGTCTTGTTCATTATTTGAGAATTTCTTAAAACTTTATTCAGTAGTTTCAAAGATAAACTATGACTATCATGTTTAGCATTTTTTAAATATTTGTAATACTATAATCTTCAGGCTAGCAAGGTATTTTTTTTATTGCCAACATATGTTAGCTCTCAACTTCAGTTGGTGGAAATCAGCATGTTGTTGAGGTGATTAAGTTGATTTTAGTGTCTGTTATTTAAGCAAGCTTTGGTCCTCCAGAAGAGTTTGGTTCAGTCACCTACATGCTTCTGCTATTTTAAACACTTTTTTGCTTTAAGTCTTGGAAAAGATGAGTTCTGATATTCAAGAAGCTAAAGGGCACTTTTGACTTGCATGACCAGCATGGAACACGGTAAAGTTCCCTGACTTTGGTAGCACTGCAGAGCATTTTATTTCTGCATGGGTGATGGTTCTTAAACAGTTTCTCAACTGATATGGAGTGTCCCTTAGGAAATGAGCAGAGGCACAACCAGGGTCTCAGCTTCTGCTTACTAATACTTCTTCTGAAATTGCTCATCAGATTTGTGTCATGCGTCATAAAACCTAAATGTCTCATGAGAGTTTTAGTGCTGAAGCAGTCTACTTAGCAAGACTTTGGTCTCTACACCCAGTTCAGGATGCAGTTTGTCCTCCTACCAGCCAACTGTACACAATTAGATGACATCTAAATTTGTGAATCTCTTTAGACATTTGATACAAAATCTAGGCACTTTGTCACTGCTTCATGGCCAATTCAGCAGTCCTGATGGTATGACATTGTATTTAAGTATTCCTGTCTCCATATTGTCCATCCAAGGACTTCTGAGGGTCCTGTGCTGCCCTACACAGAGGATATTTTGGTGCTTGTCTGGGATTCTGTCATTGCCTCAAGACTACACATTGATCCTGCTCTGCAGCTCGTCTGGTTTGCAATACACAACTACCAGCATGCGGTGCCTGTCAAATATCTTCATTTCTTCCAGGCCCTTGGGACACCTTACCACTCAAGGAACAACTAAAATTTTGTCTGGTGGTGAGCCATGGTGATGGACTATATCGTGAGCCAGTGTTGCTTTAAACAAGAAGCAGGGCAAAGTAGAGCGCAGAGCCTGTGGTCAGCTTGCTTCTGAAACCTGCCAGCTGCTGCAAAGCTCAGACACCTCTGTGCTCCCTGTTCCCAGAGGTGTGCAGGACATACATGTCTGCACTGCTGGGCTCTACCCTGCACAGACCTTTCTCACTTCCATCTCCACCCACAGTAAGCCCAGATCTCTCCTGCTGTTACAAAGCCAACCCAAGACACACTCCAGCAGGCTGCCTTCTTACTCCCACGCTTCAGGGACTGCAGGGAGGAGCTGCAGGCAGAATGTCCCTTCCCAGCAGTGTCCTTGTCTGATTGCCATGTAGAAGTGCTGTTGCTGCATCAGGGACAAATGTCACTCCACCAACCCACTGTGTCTCCACGCAGTCTGACCAGGGAGCATCCTGGCAGAGCAAGAGATGCCCTGCTGTTCGGAGAGTTGTGATGAAGGAGCAGTGCTAACTTGGTTACAAAAACAAGTGTACTTTGCCAGCTCCAGGAAGTTCACAGACATGGCTGAGGTCTTGCTGGCTTCTGCAGTTACGAATTGAGTCCCGGCCATGTGCTCTGCAGGCTCAGATCCTGTGTGAAGCTAGCCATGACTCAGCTTCATGCAAACTCTATTAACCCCCAAACAGACCCCCTTCCCTTTTGGGTCTTATTCATGGCACCAGAGATATTTTTTAAAAAACCTCATCTAGTTAAAAAAAAAGGCACATGGTGTGAAAAGTGGATATTTTTGCATCCCATCATGCAGATAAACACTGGAGCTAAAAAGAGGCAGTAACCTCCCTAGTGCTCAGCAGAAAATCAGATTGTATACAGAAAGAATCTCTGTTCTTGGCAGCTCTTTCCCCTTCATTTTCTGTAACTTCTTCCCTTAACAGTCTCAAATTTACCCTCCAGCAGCTGAAGATAAGTCCCATTCCCCTTCCTCATTTGCTCCCTTAGGAAATGCAGATTTCCTGATGTCCAGGAGCAAGGGGAGGTATGCCCAGGGCTCGGTGGAGACAGAAGGGTTTCCAACCTGTTCTGTTTCAGCAGAAAATCTGCCTCTGTAGGGAATGAGTTTGAGGTCTTTTAGATGGCTAAATATGTACATTAGAGTCCTGTAGGATTTTCAGGAGCTCCTAACTCTCCCTGGAACCTGTTGGAGGAAGGCAGCTGGGCCCTTTGCAGACCTCACCAAGTGCCTCTCTGTAATGTCTGCAGAAATTCATGAGCACATCACACTGATCAACCCAGACATTTTGGCTGAGGTTCAGATGGTGAAACAGAAGTATTCAGTGCTGTCACAGGTATCATAAAGGTATCTCCTGGGCCCCAGGTGCCACCTCAGAATAGCATGGGTCTGTCAGCACTGTGTCAGACCTGTTACTCACATGGGGATATTTCAGCTACCCCAGGGCTCTCAAATGGTACTATATGCCTATGTTTAGACAGCTAAATTACACCCTACTCATGCAATTTAATTTAATGTCACTTCATTTTAATTGAATGTTAAGACTCTGCTTTCAGCCTTCATAGCTAGGGGAAACCAGATGACATGACAGGTGAGTTATATTTAAATCAAAGCCTATGCAGTTTTACTCAGCAGAGCCTTAGCTTGACTTGCAGAGGGACCTTGCAGTTTAAGTGGCCTCTGCAGTTTACTGCCAGCCTCTGAAACCACACTTTAAGCATGGGAGCTTAAAGGAAGTTAAAAAAACTAAACGTAGAAATGCAGGGATCCAGGGCTAAAATTAGTTATGGGTGGTTCTGTCTGGCAGGGAGTTAATAGTTTTCCATGACTGACTGCTGTTTTTATCTCTTCTAGGAAATTCAGCAAAGACATGGTCTGGCCAACTCCATCTCTTCTTATTTAATCAAGCCTGTCCAGAGGATCACAAAATATCAACTCCTATTGAAGGTACCTTAGTGAGCTGCACAAATCAGCTCATGCAGAGCAGTTCACAGGTGTAATGAGTTACCTTGGGCTTAAGGAAGCTGCTTCATGACCCCTAAGCAGCTGCTGCTGAGCTGCTACTCCTACATCCCAGGCCTGGGCATGACAACGAAGTGTGAAATCAGGTTGGCTGTTTTAAAGGAAAAGACATAAAGAAAGAAAAAAAAATCAAACCAAAACCAAACAAACCAGTAAAAAAACCTTCTCAGCTGGCTTTTGTTTTTGGGTTATTTTTTTTGCATCCAAGCGGATTTCATCCTCAAAGGCAACAAATGGGAAAGGAAAGTTGNTTCAGCTGGCTTTTGTTTTTGGGGTATTTTTTTTTGCATCCAAGCAACAAATGGGAAAGGAAAGTTGAAGGGATGACAGAACTGTTTACTTTGCCTCTTGCTAAGTTTGTGTAAGTGTGTGACATGTAGTATTTTGATTAAAGGCTTCAATGATGGTAGCAATGAATTTTGGGAAATTTCACTGATTCTTGACCGAGACTCCTTCATTGGCATTGGATTCTGTTTGAAAGCTAACATGTTTGTGTTTGAAAAATCAGGGAAAAGTTCCATATACAAAGCAAGGACTTCCAAGTGAAACATTAACATTTCCCATTAAAAAACAAAACAAAACAAACCTGTGTTGGTTTTTGTTAAATCTGTTACAGGTTTTTCTAGTATCTTGTGCATGGGTTAATTTTAGATCTAACTTAACCAGCCATTGTTCACTTCAAAACTAGTAAACCAGAGAAATAAAAATTCCAGGGGATAAAGGAAGAGACAAATTCTGACTTTGAAAACCTAGGAACAAATATGATACTTCTCTTCAAAGCTTCCTGTGTATATACCAAAGGAGTGACATGCTGTACTAGGAAAGTACTTGCTATGTTCAACATGTTGACAAATCTGTGCTTTGTACCTGTTTACTGAAACAGCCTCAGGTTTACCATGGCCTAGTGAGTGCTGTGGGACAGCAAACCTGCGCTGAATAGCCCATCTGCTGCTGGGAAGGCTAAAGCACTCCTTTGGTCTTTCCTTAGGTGAATTTTTCCTGAAGGGCCCTCCCTGCCCTGCAGTGCTCACCAGCCAGGGGTTCTGCCACCCACCTGGCACAGCTGGATGGAGTGGTGGCTGCAGCATGATCAAAAGTTCCCAGAAATATTCCAAATGCACAGTCTCACTTGAGAGCACCTTGCTTTGTCTTGGTTTGTAGTCATTCCTATGATCCCCCCCTATTTGTGAGCATCCACAGTGGGGTTTGCTGCAGCTCAGCTTTCTCCTGTCACTGTTAGTGAAGCAGTTGGGTGTACCAAGTAACATGATCGGACACAAAGCCAGCATGTTTGTTGATGGGTGTTTCTGCATTGCTTCTTAGGAACTGCTGACCTGCTGTGAGGAGGGCAAAGGGGAGCTCAAAGATGGCCTGGAAGTGATGCTCAGTGTCCCAAAGAAGGCCAACGATGCAATGCACGTCAGCATGCTGGAAGGTAGCAGATGGGCAGGCGGCCAGGGCAGGGGAGGGACCCACAGATAAGTGAAGCCTGCTTGTAACTTGTGTGGAAAGTTAGTGGAGGTTGGCTGTAACAGTACTGTTGTTTGATCATAATTTTCAGGTACCTCCTGGCTCCTTTCTGATACTTTTCCAAACGTCTTGGAAAAATAAAGCTGGCTAGGAAGTTTTGGGCGGGTTATTTTTTTATCTCTTATGAGTGTGTGTGTATATGTACATACGTGTGTGTATGTATACATATACAAAGTATGTATATATATATATATATTTAGTTAAAACATTATTTTTAATGAAAAAAAAAATAATCCTCCTGAAACAGTATCAGTTTAGCTGCTGGCAGCCATAGCAATTATTGGATCAAAACATTTCTAAATACTGTTTCAACATTTCAAAAGTTCTGGTTTTCTGAGTCAAAACAGCTTCTGTTTCAAAATGTTAGCATAATTATGCCAAAGATGTAAGAGATATTATTTTTAAAAAAAATTAAAATTACAGAAAAAAATTGATTGGCATAAAGTCTTTTATTGGCTTTTTATGTGTGGAGTATATCTAAAAATTAAAAATTTTATCCTGTACACAGATACTTTATTTTCTCAAATGTTTTCTTGGCCTGGGAAAATAATTTCCAGTCTGGTGTGAGTTAGAACCAAGAAACAAGCAGAATACTAAAACAGCTGGAAAAAATCAAACCGTGCCAGTAGCTAGGTAGCACATTAAGACCAGGTGATTAAAATTGCAGGAGGGCAAACTGACCCAGCATACAAAGAAATACTATGAAGATGGTTTTAACTGTGGTGTCTGGTGAAGAGCAAGGGTTCCCAAAATAACATCTGGATATTCAGTCCTCATGAGTTGATCAGCACCACACAATAATGAAGAAGCAAGGATGACTTTGTTAGGGTAGCCAAAGACTTAGAGAGTTGTCTTCTGAATAAGACATTATTCCTGAATATTTGGGGCAGGGATCAGGGCAGCTTGCTGCTCTCAGTGCTGTCTGACAGAGCCAACCAGACTGTGCTGGTGGTGGAGCAGCCCCCAGCTCTGGAGAGAAGTGTGACCCATGAGCTGCTGAGAGCAGCTGCTGAGACAGGGACTTGAGAGAGCACTTTGCACTGGGGACTCCCTTTTCTCCAGTTATATGGAGGGAGGGAGTCCTGTGATCCTAAACTGTGTGAAGGTGTTCAACAGGCATCATGGGAAACTCCTCCTGGAAAACTTGTTTCAGATACCATACCCCTTCACTCTCATAGATGTAGCTCCCCCATGGCACTGCTGTCGCTTAAAGGTTGGTTGACATGCTTGAAAGCATCATGGTATAGTGGGACACTTCTACCCACCACACACTACATTTTTCTGAATTCGTATTGACATGCATAAGATTTCTTGCAATGCAGATCTGTGGTGAAATACTTACATCATTGCAATAGGAAAAAAAAAGGAAAACCGAAAATATTTTCACTGGGGCAACAGATGCCCATTAATGTCCTTTTGGGATATGTGTAAAAAAAGAAAGAGACCATTTTATTTCAAGTCCTTACTGCTCTGGGACTTGCTGGCCCCAAGAATAAATACAAGCCAATCTGTTTTGTGGTTTTAGGGTTTGATGAGAACCTGGACGTCCAGGGAGAGCTGATTCTTCAGGATTCCTTCCAAGTGTGGGATCCCAAGTCTCTCATTCGGAAAGGCCGTGAGAGGCATTTGTTTCTCTTTGAAATCTCTTTGGTGTTTAGCAAAGAGATCAAAGATTCTTCAGGACACACAAAATATGTTTACAAGAACAAGTTACTGGTAGGTGTGGCTGCAAAGAAAACATTCTGGGTGTTATGTTTCTTGTAGGTAGAGGTGGAGTTTAGGAGGTGGCTCACAAGTCCCCATGCTGGGTTTGGGATATTCATGCCACCTGGAAGGGCTGGCTCTGAGTCCTGCAGGGCTCACCTGGAAGTCAGCCGGCAGTGAGTCTGGAGATGTTTAAGATAGTCAGATGTGAAGGGTGGGTGGGAAATGCAAGAAGGATCACGCAAACCATTCAATTCCACGCCATCCCTAGTGGTTTTCTATCTCTTATCTGTGTGTAGTAAAGCAGAGATAAGATCTTATTCCTGTACCCATCCCAGCCAGCCCACTTTCCCCCACAAGTCCGAAGTTTTCTGGACTCATGAAGCTTCATATATATGAAATCTCTCATCATCTCTTTTCCACACTAGACCTCAGAATTGGGAGTGACTGAACATGTCGAAGGAGATCCCTGCAAATTTGCTTTGTGGTCTGGACGAACACCATCCTCAGACAATAAAACAGTGCTGAAAGTAAGTATTTTCTGTTTGTTTTCTTTGCCTTTAGAGCTTCTAGTTCAGGCCTTGGGAACACTAAATGAGAGGTCAGTTTCTTCCTTCCTCATATTCCCATGGCTTCCATGTGTGTCAGTGAGGTCATGCCAGCATCATGAGCAATTCAGCTCTAAGGCTGCAGTTGGAATTAGCAGTGTAGTTGTGCAGCCTTGCTGCCTCTTGTAGCCTGGGTTGAGTAGCTGCACACTGACACAGGGCATGTCTCAGGGTGCTTGGCTGGGATATGTAATTCTCTTAGTCCTTTGCCACCGGGCATATCAACAATCACCCATTCCTGAAACCTCCAGAGCTGACAGCCTTTTCTGTCAAGTGAGTTGCTAATGAAGAATTCATGTTATGGTTGTTTTGTCTGAGGAAATCCCAGCTGTGCACTGATAACCTATTTCCCCTCTACAGAGCATGCTGTATTGCTTAGTGTTAAATATATTTATCCAGAGCTTAGCTGCTTTGCTGCTGCTTGCCATGTGGGTCTGGTAAAAATGCTCTCAGTTCTCCAGGGACTACCAGGTACTACAGTGCAGCAGAAAGGACAAACAGTTAATCATGCATTTTCATCAGCCGACCACGATTCTTCTACATAGCAGGTGACATCATGAGACCATGATAAAGTCTCTGTCTTTCTGCCTTGTGGAACTTTAGGCATCCAGTATTGAAACAAAACAGGAATGGATCAAAAATATCCGGGAAGTTATCCAAGAAAGGATTATTCATCTGAAGGGAGCTCTGAAAGAGCCAATTCAGCTCCCCAAGACACCAGCAAAGCAACGAAACAACAGTAGAAGGTAACCTCAGCCATTCCCTATAACATGAAATCATTAGTGTTTTCTCAACCCACAGCAGTGTAGTGTCTGTGGGCTTTTTACTGTTTTTTTGCTATAGTCAAAGAAGTTTTCATTGTCTTTGCTTTTTATATGTTGTCTTGGCAAAAGTAGCTAGAAAGCTTTTCTATGATATATGTGCAAAGATCTTTTATTGTACTATACTCCAAAGTATTATAAAGAAACAAACAGTAAATATTCTTCAGAGTCCAAGGTTATGTTTCTTTCCTAAAGTAGATTTTACTTCTTCACATTTGTATAAAACCAGGGATATCTTCCCCATTGGGCATTTTTAATTGTTTGAAATGAAAATCACTGATCATGACAATGTATTACTACAGTGAAGAATCTGTTTTCATCATCAAATACAAACTCACTTCAGCCTGTGAAGTAATATTAATTTTTCTTGTTGACTTCTTTCAATCCTGAATTAAATAGAAATTAGACAAAATGAATTGTTCTTTTTCTGTTGTGGCATTCACAAAGCCACACATTTGAGCATCTCCATTTCCTCACAAGTTTTATGCCTCTCTTACTTCAAGATGTTTTATAAAGACATCCAAAGCTTAAGTAACCAAGGTCACTCAGGAGACCTGTAGCAAGGCAGAGATCCAGATATTTCTTCCTGGTAACATGCACCAATGCAAGAGTTTTCTAGTACAGAATGGAGATACTTTGTTTTCTTTGTCCTTAAATATGTATTTTGGATTATTTAAATGTTTCATTTGAAAGACCATTAAAAATTTAGAACTTTACAGCAAAATGGAAGAAAATACCCTCTGTTAGCAGCCTCTTAGAGGTAAATTTGTAGAGCTTACACTGTCTTTATGTTTGTTTCGATAGCATATTTGTGGCTATCCAAACTTTAATTTTAAATATCCGGTATTAAATTTCTGAAGATGTGGTTCCTGTGAGGCAAGAGAAATGCCCTTTCCTTCAGTGTTACATGTAAACTAGGCTGAATGTTTTTGGTTAGGGCAGAAATCTAGTTGAAGGAAAATTTCTGCCTGACACCCTCATTACACAGCTATTTCTGAGCTTCTATGCTGTCAGTATGCAGGCAATGGCCATCCTGTTTCCAGCAACAAATGCTGTGATTATGTGCTAATCCCGACCCTATGGCTAAGGGTGACATCATTTTAAATTGCAGTTAAATAGCATCATGGGCTGCATTAGTGAGGTAATGGTGGCACAGAGCCAGCTCTGTCCCGCTGACGCTGCTCTTCTCAAATCCACCTGTAAAGCTGTGCACATTCTGAGGTGGTGTGTTAAGTAAGTGACATTGTTCCACTATTATGTCTCTTGCAGAGATGGAATAGATGATGCAGACAGCCAGGGGGATGGCAGCAGTCAACCTGACACCATTTCCATTGCATCCAGGACATCACAAAACACAGTGGACAGTGATAAGGTAGGACTGAAATGCGAAAATACATGGCAGCTAATTGCCCCCAGAAAAATATAAGTGAAAAGCAGAATAGAAGGCAAAATAAAGCAACCTGTCATCGAGTTGAAACTTGTATTCCCCATTGCTAGGCTATTAAATTCCAGTCTGTTTCTATGTGCTTGTCAGTCCTGCTGTTGTACACGGTAACGTCTCTGTTGCTGTAGCTTTTTGTGGTTAATACACAGAGGTTGGATTGGCTCTGAAGAAACACAGCCCAGAGCAACCTTTTCTTCCCCAGTAGAACTTGTCCTGTGAGAGCCAGCTTCTGAATCAGCAAACAGTTGGTTATGTTACATATTTACCCTCTGAGCTGAAATCAGTAGTTTGTTGGCGGGAATACAGATGCTTGCACGCCAATGAATACAGCAACATTGGGATCCTGGCTGGTATCTTGAGAGCCTGGGAGACCTACTCTTTCCAGAGACTGTGATTCTGGACCCCTTTCCTCACAGACATATGGTGGAGCATATGGATGGCCCCGAGATGCGCTAGATTCTCTTGGAATACTGCACACTGTTGGCACGTATGTACTCATTGTTTCACATGTCAGACAATCTGAGTCCAGATTCCCAGCTCCACTAGGATGCCTCACTTGAATTTGTCACCCTGATACCTCCAACTGTGGTCTTCTGCAGAATTAGCAATTGGTGCTAGGAGTAAATGGTTGGTTAATAATTACCTTTGCTATGCTGATGGGGTTTGTCATACCCACTGGGATAATGCCCGTGTGCGCTTCGTGTGTTGTTTAGAAATCACATGTAACTTGAAAAAATGTGAATTCTTCCATGCCTTTATGGATTTATCTGTTTATCAAGGCTTTAATTTTGCTGCCACTTACACAAGGTAGAAGGGTGTCTTCACAAAATCAGAGTCCAAGTTTTGGTTGTAAAGTCCACAGGTAAGGTTCAATGCAGGCATTATTTTGGAAGCTGGCCTCAGAAATATAAGTTAATTGCAAATAAATTACCTTTGTAAGACCACCTGTCATATTTATCTTAAAGGTGTGTCCCCATTATTTTGCTTTATTGTCCAATAATGTGCCTTAGAAAAGTGTTGATCCTCACAATACAAAGGCCACTGTAATGTATGCAAATACTTTACCTGATGTCTGAGAAGTATTTTCTTGTGTCTTCAACCCTTCAGTGGACTTGCCTTACTTTCTATGTTTTTCACATTTATCATTCCTGATAAAGGCCCTGACTCAGTAAAGTACTTCAGCTCATGTTTAATTTTAGGCATTTGCATAAGCTTTGCTCATTTGCCCCAAGCCCATTGACTCAGTTGCATGAATTCTGTCAATGTCTAGGTGAGATGCTCCATATTGCATGCTGCAGCTGCATACAAGGGCTATGGTGCCAAGTCAGGCTGTACCCTGAAAGACAGCCTGTCATGGCAGGAGTTGGTTTAAGGATGCAAGACTGGAAAGAGTTAGAGGAATTTCTGTCCAAGCCCCTGTTTGAACTGAATGGCGAATGCGTATGAGATAAATTGAGCACCAGATCTTACAGGGAAGAAGTTATTACCACTGGGGAAAGGGTTATGTCATGCTTTTAGCTTTTTTGAGGTGGGTAGGTTCACTTGCTGACTTGAGGCTTGTGCGTCCTTTTACACATTTAATGAATAGAAACCAATTTGAGTGTGCAGCTAAGGCTTAAGTACTATTGTCTGAGACGCTAGTTCATCATCCTTAACTAGAGAGGCAGTTCCTGCTGAACATCTTCCTTATTGTCACTTCCAGAATACTGTATAGAATTTAGCTCCCAGACTGCTGCATTATCATGTCTTTGCTCCAAGGAAAATCAACTCCCTGCATCTCTTTATAGTTCTCTCAGTTTTTCTACACAATGTTACCCAAATTAATGACAGATGAAGCTGAGTTGTCTTACTTCCCATTGAAAAGGCACAGAGACACACCTGTATTCAGTCTCAGTTCACACATCTCTCTGACAGCAGATCCAAAGCAGTGCAAGGACCCTAGTGCAAGACTACTAGTGGTGAATTTTACCACATGGGAACAATTCACTGTCATTCCAGTGAAGTTATTTTACTCTCCAAGTTTAAAATTGGATTTTTTTCCTCCAGTGTGTAGTTGAGCTTATGTTCTAGGATGGTCTGAGCGAAATGTCATTGGACTGGGAAGTTTTATATTCTCACATAGGCTGGTGCTGGTTATTGACACTGGAAGACTGGACCATATCACGCTCTCTAGTTCTGTTTTCTTGGCAGAGTTAACAGCGCTTGGTAAACACTACAACATAACATGCTGTAATTAACTCATGTGGGATTGATAGCAGCTCTGATAGGTAAGGTGTTCAGCAAATAGTGGTTTCCCTTCCTGTTTAACTCCAGCATAATCAGCAGAGTTATCCCCAGGAGCTCAAATTCAAGCTTTGGGGCTTTTTACAGCAGTAGCCTCCACGGATGACCTCTCTGTGTGCCCCAGTGAGATCTCTGTCCTGAGGGGCCAATAGAAAGAGCTTTTACCTTTAAAAATGCAGGCTGTTCACAGCAACCTCATTTAGAACAGGGTTTTGCAGTGCTAGCAGTGTGCCAGGATGGCAGCAGATTAATGCTGCATTGGGACCATATATGTGTTAACTCGGTGCCAGAAACAATTCTCAAGTAACATGTAAGACTTGATATTACTCTCTGAAGGCAAAAGAATTCAAAGAACTAGCTGACACACTTTGTCCTTTCTCTAAACCTTGCTATTGTGCCTGAGGATTACCTAACGCATTAGCTGAATGTTCGGTCAAGAATGCCAAGCAACATTTTAGACAAAGAAAATCACAACTTCTTAAAGATAATCCATCTCAAGTAGCACTTCTGCTGTAATAACACTCCTCGTGCCTCAAGTCATATGTATTTCTTTCAACTTATTTGTGAGTCAATTCCTTCTGACTTGTGAGTAGTGATTTCCGTCTCCTCTCATCCCAGTGCAGCCCTAGAGCTAAGCTTTACCTTTGCATTTCAAACTCCTAAAAATACAAAATGTTTTTTGTTTTTAAGTAGGAATGAAATAACATTACTGTAAATTCAGCAATAATTTTGTTTTCTCTCAAGACAGCTGAATGTAGCCACAACATTTATCAGGGGCATCATTTGATGCAGAGGATAGAGCACTTGACTGGAGGCCAGAAGACCTGAGTCCTAGTTCTGCTCTGTCACTCACATGTTGGAGGCCATTGCAAATCATATTTGATGGCACATTAGCCTTGCCTTTCCTCTTTCTTTTCCTTTTTTGAATGAGGAATTGGGGGGGGGGGGGGAACGACAGGAATTCTTGCAAACATTACATTTGTACATTAATTATAGCATTGCCATCTGTTGTCCCAACACAGGATACAGATCCAAATTTGGACCTATTTTTGTATATTAAAGGAAATTCAGAGCAGCCTTTTTGGTAGCAGACTCTGCTTAAAAAATATTCTTAATTATATGCCTGACTCAAGGAGTGTTACTAAGCCTTTAAATATTCAGGCTTTCCTGGCTGCAGGCAGTGGTCAGGTAATTATATAGACTCTTCTGATTAAAAAGCATTAATAATGTCCATGTCTGTTTAAATTAAATACCTGATTAAATCTGGATCTTAGCGTTTAATATCTTTAATTTTCTTGGATTTTTCTCTCTCAAAAATATATAAAGCAATTATCTCTGGCCTCAAACATTTAATTTTCATAAAATACTATATAGTAGAAACACAGACTTGAAGTAATGTCTGTAGGTCTGCACCTTTATAAAAGGAAAGAAAGAGAAAACATATAAAATGGTTATTTTTCCATTTGCAGTCCATGACTTTTTCTATATGCAATCTATAATCTAAAATATTTCATACAAAGAATTATTTGGATTGTCATTTGTATTGTATAAGTTTTATATAGAGGGGAGAAAGCTGGCTGATGACCCAGACTTAGTGCTGAAAAGTCAATAGATAATGAATATTATTACAGCAATTGTAATTCCCATTGAGCATCCAGGTCAGGTCCTAGGTAACCTACTATGCAAAATTTCTTCATCCTTTTCCAAAAGGCAAAGGAGAGAGCTTTTGTTCTATACAAAAAGCCCTCTTCAGCATGCTGTCTAAAAACCTGTCCTTAGGGAGAAATCCTTGCCCTATTCAATTCATGGCACATGGGATTTCAGTCTTTATATTTGGATTCAGAGCAGTGGGGAATTGCATAAAGAAAATGCTACATGCAGGGCATTCTCATTGGTTAAGCCCATTGAGCTGTTGGCTGGTGAAACAGCTGTTTCTGGCGATACTGGTCCATCTTCCAATGGCCTCTTTTTTGTTGGCTTTTGCAGAATACTGAGGAGAGCAGTTCTCATTTCTTTCTGTTGTTTTTGGATGTGGAAAAAAGGTCTGAAATGTGAACTGAAAACTTTTTACTCTCTAAAAATAAATATACACAATATACTTTCATCTTTTCCATTAGCTACTAGACTTAGCTCGTCTTTGAGCAGTCATGAGACTGAGATCTTGGTATTATGTAAAATCTGGGAATAATCATTTTTCTTATTGAAGGTAATTGGTGTAAGAGGGGAGATTTTCGAAATAAGGCTTGTTGGAATGAGTCACTTAGGGGCAAATTCTCTTCTCTTGAAAGGCTTCTAATCAAGGTAAAATAGCTTTCTTTCTCCCCATGATATTGTTGCTGAAGCAGGAAGTACTGCTTCAGTTGCTTCGTTAGGAAGAATTCTCAGTTCCTTGGAAGTTTCCTTTCCAAGTAACATAGATATGAGGAGTGCCTTGATCCCACTCTTTCTTTCTTGAGGCTACTAATTATTTTGAGTTCAAACTCCATGATGTTGTGCACCAACATGCTGCCCTTTTTTCTATGGAGGTTGTGTTTCCTTGTACTGTCACTCAGTGTTAATGTGTGTTATTTAAAACACACACACACACACACACACAAACCTCAAAACCCCCCATAAGCCCCCAAAACAACACAAACAAACAAACAAACAGAAAACCAAACAAAAATTAGCAAACAGAAATTCCCACTCATTAAATAGTAAAGGAAACTTGTTGTGTTGCATACCTCACAAAGAGGACATAAGGAAAATCATAGAATCACAGAATGGGTAAGGTTGGAAGGGACAATTGGTGGGGCCAGTAACATTTCAAGGAAAATCCCCTTGAAATAAGAACATCAACATAAGGAAGAAGCATTTAAAAATTGTGAAAGTATGAAATATTACTTTGTCAAACACAGAAAAGGCAGATACGGGATAAAAATGAGAGGGAACTCCATTTTCATAGATGGACTTAAAATCACAGAGAAATTAAAAGCAATACCATAAGGCAAATGCATCCATTAATTCTGCTAACAAGAGCACTCTTGCTAAGACTGAGCTGACAATTTAATTTCTACTTAGTTTCTCAGCAAGGGAACTGACATACCAAGCAGAATTAAAAACTGCATAACAGATATCTGTCTCTCTTGCATGTTGTTAAAGTATTCTGTAGCTTTCACTTATATAGTTTACTTTCCTGAAGCTTTTTTCTTTCTTTCTTTTGGACCCTTGGTACTAGGGTTTTTTTTTAAACAGTGTTTAGGCTCTAACAAAATATTTACACAGCTGGTGATTGAAGCCCTCTATCCCTCTGGCATTATTATGACACAATGTGTGCATCCCATGATCTGAGTTTTGGCTTTTCTCTCTCTGCCAGTGAGTTCTGCGTTGAGTCATGTGCAAGAGACACATTTCTACCACAATATTGGGGGAATGTCAAGGGGCAGGAGGTGTTGGCCCCCAGCAGTGCTTGTGTACGGCCAAAATGCGTCACTATGGACTTGGGTCTCCGCAGTACTTGAGCAGTGGGACTGAACTGGACAGTAAACACCTTTCAGTCTCTCTGTCAGTGTTTAGCAGGTGCTGTGGATTGTAGCTGATGTAAAGGAAATTGGAAGGTGTGATGTAAACTCTTGACCGTGGCAGAGCTAAGGAAGAGCATGAGCATGGGAATCTGGAGTGGGTGGTGAAGCAGATAGTCACTTAGATACAAAATCTGGACTATTTCTTTAGCAATCTTCCTGTTTTCTGGAGCACTGTGATAGATGAGGCTGGGCATTGGCCTGAAGAGGTTTCTTCCTCCAACCAAGATATTTTAGTGTCAATAAATTACATTAGATTAAACAGTTGTGAGTTTCTAAAGGGCAAGGAAAGGAATTGATTTGGACTCATTTATGTGAGTATCGTTGTGGTTATTCTGCATTAAGCTTGTTCAGGCAAGTGATGTGCCAGAATTGTGTACTGTCTACTGCTTCCTTATAGTGATTGATGAATTATGGTACCACAAGTAAAATTAAATTTATGTAATAGAAAATGACTGGTGACTGTTAAGTGAATTTTTCCTGTGAAGGTATGATAAAGAGGAGTGAATTATGGCCCCAGAGGATGTATTTCTATTGCTTGAATGCTGCCTAGCATTAGTGCAGTTGTCACACTGAATTCTTACTGCCCTCACCTGTGGAAAAGGAAAAACATGATAGTGATCAAAGGAAAACCTGACATAAAACATTTTGGCACTTTAATTAGCCTTCTTGAGTGCTCACTAGCTATAGGTAGTTAACTCTCTGTCATGTAGTAGCAAAATGTTTATCTTATCAAGGAAATAAATTGTTCAGCCGGGAGATGACATCTCTCTCCCATCCCTTCTCTGTCTCTCTAATGGTAGTTTCTTAGTATTTCCTCAGGCTTTGGGTGAATACCTCTCAATTTTTGCTCAGAATCTTAGCTAGGACCCATGTAAATTCAACTCTTCCCTCAGAAAAATGTACAAATGTATGTATCTTTTTTTCTTATTTTTTTTTAACTGTGAATGGTTCCCTGACAATGAAGTCACTGAAGTGACACTTGGAGCTGATAAAACAAGACTGGTTTATCTCTGCTGGCAATGCCTTCTTTGGCACGAACTTGCCTTTCTAATCATTTATGCTCACTCATGTCACTGTGGCACTTCTCTTTCTTTTCTCTTTCCTAAGTGTAAGTAAGGACTTTCCCTCTGCTTTCTGTGTTCCTTATCAGGAATGCAGCAGTGCCAGAATTAGCTGTACCTGCCTGTCTACATTTGAGATTTTTGAGTCTTTTGGAAAATAAACTGGAGTTTATTATTTCACTCTTGGAGTGAAATAATAACAACTCAAAGAGACAAGGTACAAATTAAATTTTTTAGATTTCTATATGAAGTCTTCCCAGGACTCAAGTGCTACACACATTTTATTCAAATTGTTGTGCAAAGTTACGTGGGGACTCACAGAAAACTCTGAACCCCAGTGGGGATCCAAATAGTTACAATGCTCAGTGTTTGGCCTATGTTCTGCCTTGGTATGACTTAATTTCTGCTTTGAGGACTTGGCTGATAGGTCTCACTGCCTTCTTTTTTCTCTGCACCAGTCACTATGGCTTGTAGCTATACAGGAATTTACCCACGCAGAGTCAATCAACAGCTCTCTTTTATTGTTTTATAATGCATGTAGCACAGGATCTCCAAGTCCTCAAAACAGGTATTAATACTGGCTCTGCCTACAACACATATCTCCCAGGATGATTCTGGGGCCTTTGGCCCTTTTTGTTTCTCTGTGAACTTTGAAAAAATGGACTTTGGTCTTCCCTGGGTTGAAACCAGATTCCAAAACAATCAAAAAATTAATTCTTACCAACCTTGATCTTCAGCCAGGTTTAATCCTTGCTTGAATTACATGTTACCTGTCTTTTCCTGCACCCATTTCTAAATGTAACAAGTAGATGATCAGGAGTTTACCTCTGAGAAGAGATCTGTCATGGATGCAAGTGCTGCTGAGAGTAAGGACATTTGTTTTCCATTGTTGCCAGCAAGGATTTGCTGCAGCTGTGGGTGGAGGCAGCACTAGGCACAGGCTGTGTTGTTTCAAAGAGCTTTCTCGGAAAAGGTGTATGTGTTCTTTTGAAAAACAAAGTAAAATATGATCAGCTGCTGCTTTTAAAATATAACACTTGTTGGAAGCACTTGCAAAGTTCATAGTAATTACTCAGGGGACTTTCCCTAACCAGGTAGTGGAGCATTATCCATTTCCTATTGTACTGCATGGCTGGACAATTCCTTACACACCTACTGAGGAGATGATGACAGTGGATGAATTTCCCCAGAGTTCCCCTTTTTTTATCTAACAGTTGAATTTTAGCAAGAAATTTCCCAGAGATTTGATGGTTTCGCACAACCCTGGCCTCATCACTCTGAAAATATAGCAAAGCCAAGACAAAGGAAAGAATGTATCAGGAGCTTCTCAGGGGGACCTTTCATTCTCACATCAAATGACATTTAAAGTAGTGTGAATAGTGCCAGATTTTTAATTGTATTATATCGATAAAGTTTTAATCTCACTGTGATTGATTCTAATGTACCTAAAGCACTCTGAAAGAAAACAAAAGAAAAAACCAAAACAAACAACCTCTCAACAAACTGCCTCTGGAGAGTCTGCTGACTGTGGAGCATCAAATTCATGGGCAAAAATGAATAAATACCTAGAGATATGGAACATCTGCAGTGCCCATGGAAATAGCAATCATATTGTTCCTTGGGTAATATTCCCAGGAAATACCTTCGTAAAAGGCAGACAAGAAATTTGCCATGCATCTTAAATATCTCAGCTGGGATTTCTGAAAGTGCTTTGGAATTTTAGTGGGACCTCTGCTCTCAAAACACTTGGGCACAGTTCTCCCCAGAGGAAAGCCATTGCTGTGGTGGTCAGTGCAGTGTCACTGCTCAGCACTCACAAGTTTATTTCCAGACTAGTGCCAGAAGCAGCAGATATTTTCTTAACACCTCTCCCAGGGTTTTGGTTTTCTTTCAGCTATAAATAACTGCAGATATGAATCCAGATTCAGTTGAGTGATCAATGCTGAAAACAGATTCAACTGAAAGTCCCTGAAAGTGAAGTCCTACAGGAAGAGGTTCTTCAAAGATTTATTTTCAGCATTTTCCTCCGTGCACAGCTGGCAGTTACACCCAGGGCAGATTGAGTATGCTCCACTTCTTTTATAAAGTGCATTGTTTTGTAAATTTTTGTATCTATTGCTGTCTATTTCATAAAGAACATTTGTTATTGATTTTAATAGATTTCCTTTTCATTTAGGAAATAAGGGTCAGCATTCAGTATACATTCAGTCTTATTCTTAGATCATTCCAATCTGTTCCATCTCTTGGTGGAAAATAGGTATATCAATAACATTTGAAAGTATAAGTCTGGTCCCTCTATAACAAAACAAGTGTATAGAACTGCTGAGTGCTGTTCTTGAATCAAAACACCGTAGATGTGACTATCAACACTTCCATGTTGAGGGTATTTAAATGTATCTTCTGTGGCAACTCACTTGGTCTCTCCTTTCTAGTCCTGCAAGCAGTGTGAAAATCAGGTTCTATACTAATGTGCTGATGGACACATTCCCCACATAAGGGTGCAAGGCACACAGATAAAGGTCATCTGAGTATATATAGCGAGTATCCTAAATTTCCAGTAAATGTGGTATCTTTCAATCACAAGACATTTCTGAAGAACATGTGATCCTGCTTAGACAGGATGGCTGTAAATTTAAAATGTACAGAATAAGGTGCAGAGTGCTGCCTTTGAAATGATGGCTGAAATTCAGCTGTGAGCAACATTATGGTCTTAAATGGCAGGAAATAAATCAAGCTCCATATCAATAAATCTATATGACTAAACAAAAAAGAAGATATTTTGATGCCTATTGTGAAGAAAGAGGATGTTTAAGTTATAGGAATGTTTACGTGAATCAGTTTGAAGCAATCAAAACAAACTAAAAAGGAAGTGCAGTAAAATCCTTTTATTTCTTCTATTTTAAAATAGAAGAATAAAAATAAATTATTGATTTGCACAGAAGAATTAAAAGATATTTTTCAGCTCTAAACTGGGACCAGCTGTTGTTTGACTTTTATAAATGTGCTGTGATTTTCAAAGAGCCAGACGTCAAAGATTTGTTGCCATTTACCTTACATTGGAAACTGAGTTGAACCTCAGGTGTCAGAGAAGTTTTTAGCTCTGAATTGATCTTTGACTGATGAGGAAACAGTTAAAACTGATTCATGTTCGTCAAAAATAGTATTTTTTTTCCAGCAAGATTCCATATGTAATGGTTAGACAAAAAACCACCAACATATATATTAAGAGATCAAGAGATTGAGTTCCTTCTTCCACTAAATATCCACTAATGAGAGTGTGAGCTGAACTGTAAGTCATTAAAGGCCATTTCCTCATTACTGCTTATCAAAATTAACATTGTATTCCTTCCCTTTCTTCTCATGGACGATTCCTTTTCGCTTTTGTTCTTGCACAGCACAGGGTGTCAGTCCTGGACTGACACTGGCCCAGGTGATTCCTTATCCTGCCCACAGACTGACCTGCTCTGTCACATCTCACAGGGCAGTGTTCCTAAAAACCTGAGCACCACTTTGGGAACCAGCCTGCTCAGGGCATGAAATGGATACTCCTGGCTCAGCATCATGCTGTATTTCCAAATTTTCTGTTGATAGAAGGGACAAAAGAGTTAATTAAAAGTGTCTAGATTGTGTGGTCCCCCAAAATGAGGACATAAATAGAATAGGAATTGTCCATCAGTATTCTGTGATTGTCTCTGTATCTATTCTTAGGCTACTAGATCATCTAAAGTGCTTGACTTGGAAAGAAAGGAGCAAACAGTATTTAGAACTTGTTTTTAGAAAGGGTATTTTATTATTTTTTTTAATTTCATCTCAAGTTCTACCTTCTATGTTGTTGTTAAGCAAGAAGTTATTCGTCATCTAAACCTGATCATTGTCCTCCTGTTCTTCAAAGAACTTGAGTTCATATTTATTTTTCCTGTGCTGTTGTTTTGAGTTGTTTCTGGGGTTTCATTCTAGTGATTAAAGTGTGTTTGTTTGATTTGGCTGTACGATATTAAATATATCCCTCTGGAGGAACAATATGTTTTCTTTTTGGCATACTTTTTTTTTTATTTTAGAATTCATCATTTTTGTGTCTTTAATGCTTATTAGAAGTGCCAGGTTTGTTCAAAAAACTTTGAAACCTTGGAACAAGATGGTTCCAGCTATAAAGGGCATATAGGGATAACACAGAATAACTGTTGAGAAAGGAAGAAAAGTTCAAGTAAGATCAGAAATTAGTGTTAGGAACCGATCTTTGAACAACACTGTAAACTTCATTGATCAAGGACATTAGAGGACATGGAGATCATTCAACTTCAAAGTTAATATGAGCAAGAAGTTTGGTATTGGAAACAAAACTGTGTATGAAGGAGGGTGACAAAGGGAAACATCCAAAAACTCATGGCCTTTTCAGTGTTCTGAGGCAGTATTTATTCTGGAGCCAAATATTTTTGCTGCAGGATGCCCCAGGAGGCACTTTGCTGCCTTGGCGTCAGCATTCTCCCCACCTTGTAAACCACATGCATGGCTTGCTACTGACAGCCTACAGCTGAGAGAGAGATACACAAAGGTCCCCTCAAGCCTCTGTTTCCAGAATCACAGTGCTGCTGCTATCCAGTCGAACTTTATTTTTCTGTTTGGATCTTGCCTTAATTTAAAACTAATTTAAAACAATCAAAATCAAACTCACCCACCTCAAATGTGTGTGGGCGAGAAACAGAGGGGTGTGAAACATATGGCACAAATCCACAGCCCCTTTTCTCCCTGGGTTCACTTTTCCTGATAATAAAGCATCACTTCCTGACTGTACTTGCAAATAAACAGCTATTGAAAGAACATGGCTGGGCCACACGTGTATTTTGCACTGTCATGCAGAAAAGCTCTGTGCTGACTGGTGGTTATTTATTTTCACAGGAGTCAGTTGGGTTTGTTGTTGTGTCTTTAGGGCACCATCTCTCGAGGTGCTGAGCCTTCTCAGCTTGCAGGAAGAATTGAGGGTGGGAGCCAGCTGTGCCCCCCACGGGTCCTGGGCCTCAGTTGGCATCATTACTTCTAAATGTTTTCCAGTGTTGATATTTACTGCATGATCCTGAGGAGTCAATAGGAAAGGACAGCAGGAGTGTACCCAGCAGAAGAAACACTTAGCCCAGCTGTGTGATGTTCCTTTAAAATTGGAGTTGCTGTTAAACCATCATTTAGAAGTGTGACATTTATATAGAGAAGAAAAAGTAAATTGAAACACAGAAACTTCAGCTTTCTGGCTTGCTGCAGACAATGCAGAGAGCACTGATTTTTGTATGAATTTAACTGATTGTCCTTAGAAAGGTAAAGGGCTGTGTTCTGTATCTGCTGCTACCTGTAAAATGGGCCATTCAGCTGGCTGGTCTTTACCTTCACGGTTAATCCTCCACTGTGCAGGCTTCCAGTGTGTGCTGGGCCACTTGAAAGGCTGATGGCACCCTGTCTCTGCTTCCCTCCTACCTTCCCAGCAGCAGACCCAGCCTCTTCCAGCTTTGTACTGGCTTAAACAGTTGCTGACTGCAGGGTACAGGTTAGGGGCTGAGTGCTGTTCTTGAATCACTTTCTGGCTTTTGTTGCAATGCTGAGCAGCAGTGCTGACTATGGCTGCAACACCCTTCCCTCTGCTGCTCAGATATAAGAGGAGTAAACCAGGCTTTCAGGGGTTGTTTTTGTGAGTTGTCTTTTGAAATCTCTGAGGTTTCATTTTCTTGCAGAGGTTCTGGTCTCAGTGCTACAGGCAGCTATTTTGCAGAAACTCTCTTACAGTTCTGTAGTTCTGCTGCCCTCCCCAGCAACTGAACCTTTGGTACCTTTTACCTTTACAAAACCTCTGCCCTTTAGACTTCCTAGGAGAGAAATTTGAGGACTGAGAAAGGACTTTAAAAATCAACCCTTTCTCAGGCTCATAGAGTTGCTCCCTTATGACCTTCTCTTTGTATGATGCCCAGGTGTTATTTATGAGCACTTGGCCACTCGTTTCCACCAAAAAAAAAAAAAAAANAATCCTTTACGTTTCAAAAAAAAAAAAAAGGAAAAAAAAAGAGAAAAGGAAAGAAAAAGATAACATTGTTGAGGCTGAAATGCAATTAGTTACTTGGCACTGGAGAAAGGGGTTGGTGAGAGCTGTTATAAAGGGTTAGGCAGCTGTTGGGTCAGAAGTGTAAGGCAGAAAAGATAAGGTATTTGAAGACATGGAAAGCAAACAGGATGATAAGTAAGTCACCTCACTCTGCACCAGACAAATATCTGGCTTTGAGCATCTAGTAGCTCCACACAGGATCCAGCCTTTCAGGAATCCATTGGCTGCTCAGGGTTTGTTTCAGTAGTAGCAGGATTTGCCTCCAGCCTTTGAACAAAACACTTTCCCCGTGAGGGAGGAAATAAATGAATAAAAATAATTCAGTGAGAGCTGGGCTAAAGCGGATGTCTTCTAAACAATTATACAACTTATTTTCCATCTGCTCGTTCCCAGTCCTTGATTGCTGTGAGAGAGAAAAAGCAACACTGCTGCATTTCCGGAGAACCAGAATGTGCCTCCCCAGTTGCAGATCTGGAAGGTGGCCACTTGCATCCATGAACCTGGTATTTTTGTTGACAGGAGTAATATAGAAACTGCTAAAATTGATCCTAATGAATGAAAGTTTTCTTTTGCATTTCTTAATGTTTAACTGATTAATTCTCCAAAGAATTCTTCTGGGCATCCCACCCCTCTGTAAAGACTATGGCTAAGTGCTTAATAGGATAAGTGCTTTATAATGACAGCTCTGTCATATTTTGGTTGTCTCTTTTCATTTCAGTAACAAGCGTAAGGGGAGCTAATGTCCCAGTAAAAAGGGATTTGTAATCACCATTAATGGAGATAATTCCCCTCATGAGGAACAATAAAATACACCATTGCAGGAGCTAGAACACTTTTCTAGTTTTGCGTTTTCATCACAACAGATTGTGTCTCTCTTGCTAAATTTCTTTGTGCTGTAGAGGAGAAAATAAATCTAGCAAAGAGAAGCAACTTTCAATCACTGAGATAAACTCTTGATGGGGGACAATAAAGGGGTGATTCTGAGTGTCCCAAGAGAGCACACATATGGTTGAGGAAAATGAAATAAAATCATGGCAGCTATTAGCAGTTTAGCAGGTTTTAAATGAGCCCTGAATGATGGCAGAATTAAGAAGAGCTTTGCCTTTTTCACATTATGATCACTATCAGGAGAGGTCTCGCTGTTTGTTCTATTTTGATGGTAAATCCTGTTTTAACAAATATGCTGACAAGCTGGAAAAGAGCAACCAACTTCAATTGCATGGGATGTCTATCTCATAGTCTGTAGTCATAGATCTCAGACTACTGCAAAGCAGCCAGTGTCATTTTGTGCCTGAGAAAACAGGTCACAGAGCACCAATGTGATTTGCCAGAGCTCACACTGCTGCCCAGCACAAGGAGAAGTTCTGTCTCAGTCCCATTTCTTGCTGAATCCACTGAGCACTCCTTCTTATGGGAGATCAAACGACAGTACTTGTTGGTTGTCATGTTTGTGAAGTCTGCCAGACACCACTGCTCTGCCACAGGGGCTGAGACTGAATCACTTGCCTACTGTTTTCCAGTTACTTTTTGTCCTTAAGGAAACACTGGGCAAAGGTTGGTTTAATGCAGATCTGACCAGAAAAAGTGGAGCAAGAACCTTATTTTGTTACTGGAACACTTTTGGGAAAGCACCTTTCTGGTGCTGAATACCAGGTTACAAATTAAATGTGCTGTAAGAATGGGAATGTGCAAAGGAAGCAGAAGCCTTTAAAAGGCCAATCTAATGATATTTTTCCTTTCTTTTCAAAATGCAGAAGCAGCTTGTGGTGCTCAGAAGCTCTTGAAAACTGGGCTTCATTTCTTTAAAATATGCAGTGGAGATTAATGCATTGGTTTGGTTTTTAATGAAGTAAATCTTGGACCTGGATTTAAATATTTGCTGCAAACTCTTTTATTTAAATGCTTTCTTATTTATGGTACCATGCTTAGAATGTTATGCATAGCATTATCTAACTGTTAACTCGTGTGACAAGATGGATTTTAGGATTAAATAAATTGTGAGCATTCCTTTTAAATTGCTGGAGCCGAAGGGGTTAGGAGTGTTAGATTATCCAGCAGCAACCATTCTTCCCACATAGCCTCATGGCACGCTACAGGAGTTGTGGTGGCTGAGCAGGAGGGAAGAAGTCACTGGAAGCAGCTTAAATTGCACATCCTCTAGTCACCACACAGGGTAGGTGACCAAACTGTTTCATGAGCAGCAGGCAGAGAGAGGGAATGGTAGCTTTGATTCAGCTCCATGCTGGGCATATATTTATTGTCCTTCAAAATCAGTCAGATTTAAATGTTTTGTACTTTTTTTGCCGAGTTGTGGTTGGTATGCTGAGCTACTTTTTTGCTTTGCTCAATTAACATCATGAGCAATGTGCTAATGCAAGTGATTATTCCAGGAGCTGTTTGACGGGCAGCATGTTTCCATTGTGTCACTGGTCCCAGTGATCTTTTAGATGCAGAAAAATAGATGGTTTCTATTTTCTTCAACTGCAATATAGAAAATATAGAACTCACTTCTGTGAGTGGTTTGGAAATCAGTTATGATTCCAGGCCAAACCCTGTTCCTGGTAAATATGTGAGGACTGACTTTAGCGGGATCTGAATTTGTGTTCCTTCTCAAGCAGGTTATTGCCTTGAACCTTTATACTTGAGGCTAGAGAACATTANTTTGATTCAGCTCCATGCTGGGCATATATTTATTGTCCTTCAAAATCAGTCAGATTTAAATGTTTTGTACTTTTTTTGCCGAGTTGTGGTTGAGCTACTTTTTTGCTTTGCTTAATTAACATCATGAGCAATGTGCTAATGCAAGTGATTATTCCAGGAGCTGTTTGACGGGCAGCATGTTTCCATTGTGTCACTGGTCCCAGTGATCTTTTAGATGCAGAAAAATAGATGGTTTCTATTTTCTTCAACTGCAATATAGAAAATACAGAACTCACTTCTGTGAGTGGTTTGGAAATCAGTTATGATTCCAGGCCAAATCCTGTTCCTGGTAAATATGTGAGGACTGACTTCAGCGGGACCAGAATTTGTGTTCCTTCTCAAGCAGGTTATTGCCTTGAACCTTACACTTGAGGCTAGAGAACATTATGAGCCTGATAATGGCTTTGAGCCAACAGTAATCTTTTAGTCAAGCAAGGAAGAGTCATGTTTTTACATCCAAACATTAAACATTTCCTTCCTGCTGTCACACCTGTTTCCATTAACAAGTGTGGATTGCATAAAGAGCTGCTACGATTTCCAGTCAGCTGTTCCTTGAGAAAAGTCATCTTCTATACACACCTTTTCAGTTTCCTCTAAAGGATGTTCTTGGGTGATTAAGTCTTATGCAAACAAACCCTTGACTGGGTGATCATTTCCTCACCTGTTTCTCATATTCACATGTTTTTGCCCTGTCTGCTACATAGTGTGCAGTGGCTTACTCCATCTTCAAATTTTTGAAGAAAAAAAATAAATTTATCATTCTTCATTTCTCCATAAATCTAGATACAACATCTTTGTTTCCAGGAACTTTGTTCACTCAGGATGATTAGTCAAGGAAGTGTTTTTGTCCCACCACCTAGTGTTAATTTCAATCAGTGGTTTGACTGGATGAAAGGGCTGGTGCAATTACTCAGGTCAATATGTCTCAGTCACCAAGTGTAATCAGACAAAGATATAGAGTTTATCTTATTACATTCAATTCACAGAAATCAGTGTCAACTGGAATGTCACTGTTGAGTAAGGCTTTTATGTTCATGGAATGGAAAACAAACAGGAAGAGGGAGGACAGTAAAGAATGAGTTTCTCAGTTCCACAGAAATGACATCATGAGATGTGAATTTTAGTAAGAAAGAAGGAGCAGAAGGAATCATGTGAACCTGTCTCTATGTCACTGGATAAATTGGGCATGCCCCAGCAAAATGGATAATAGGAACAAGTGATACTGTGACTTTCTTGTCTGTTCTGTAGGCTTGCACAGCAGTGTGACTGTTTTGTCTGATCTTACCTGTAAAACGGAGAGCACAGGGTGCTTGTGACAACCCTTTGGTCTGATCACTGTGGCTTTTATTTTGCAAATATCAGAAACACTGTCAGGCAGTGTGCCTGGATAGCAAGAGCTAGGAATGAGGCATCGTGCCTAAAGTGCAAAAGGTGGGGAGCAAGGAGAATGGGAATAGCAATAAAGCTTAGAGGCTGAGATGGGGAAAATAACAGGGAATGAGGCATGTGGAACAGCCCCAAGAAGCAGCTGGGTGTCCCTCACTTCAGACTTTATTCCAGCAGGTCCATAGCCGTCTGGGACTGTCCAGGTGGCCAAATGAGTCTTGCACACTGGTAAGAGCAGCCCATGGCAAGGGCCCAGGGGAACTTGATTGTCCCTCTGCATATGAGGAGGAATCTGACACTCACCAAATATACCAGGGAGCCTGTTGGCTGAGATTCCTTCTCTAGGAATGAAACTGTATCACTTAAAGATGCTCTTTGCGCTAATGTCTTTCACAGTAGAGTAGGAGAAATGATTGAAAATACTGTCTTTCAGAGTAGGCTCCTTGCAAGCAAATTACAGACCATGAGTAATGAATGCATTTGACAGCAGAATTTCTGATTTTACAACACATTCATAACACCTTGGAGCACTTAGTACCTTGTTAACCCAATTAGCATATGCTAGAACTGCCAAGGCAATCTGAACAGTTATTAATCACATGCCAAACTGTCCAAGATCGTGCTTTGTTATTACTGCAGAGGCAGCTAAGAGTAGATTGGGATAGAAGCAGCTTTAAATGTCTACGTGCACAGGCAATTGGTTACAGTAAAGCCAAATAATACCGAATCAGAAATTAATACAATGAAACAAGCCATCCTACCATAGAATGTTTTGCCTCATCGGCACTGGAAGAACTATATTAGTGTATAAGCAGAAATTGCTTATCCTGAAGCCATAAAAAGAGACCTAAATGGTTTGTGCTGAGCAATCACTGATAGTACCATTCCAGCCCGTGGGCTGTGCAGGTTGTTTCTAGCATGTCACAGAAAATGGAAGTGTTAGTGAAACACAACTGCAGCCTGCAGGCAATCAGACACGGAGCTGTGCTTGTATTGAGCTACTCCAGATTGTACCCACCATGAGTCATTTCCAGCCTCTGGTGTTCACAGCTAATGTTTAAGTACAGTTCAGCTCACAGGTAGAGGTGATCCTTGACCTCTGTTGCAAGACAGCTTTTACAGGTGTTAATGCGATGGGACTGTTTGGTCCTGCCCAGGAGGAATGGGACAGGAGATCTGTGTCACAACTGGGCTGCATTAGCATGTCCATTAGGCAGTTGCTTTTCCTTATCTGTTCAAGTTCCCAACCTCAAAGTCTCTTACAATCGTCTAACCTATAGAAGTCAAAACTGGTATGGTTTCTAATGACATAGTAATGGGTAGCTGTGTTCCTGCATGAGATATAAGTAATAGAAAAGATCCTGAGAAACTTTGGAAGTTGAATTTAACCAATAAATGAAAACAGTAAGAGAATGCATAAGTATGAGATCATTTCACTTTAACTGTGAGCTGATGTTGTTCTCAAAATCTGCTACATCTCCTTTGTGGTTCATACCACTGAATTGCAAACCTGGTATACTGACTCCAGGAACAGCAATGAAATGACAAATAAAGAGCATGAGTTAATGATGAATTAAACCTGGCGCTTGTAAGTAATGCCGGTTAGCACCTGTTTATAGAAAATAAAATTAAGCTAGCTTGGTATTTTTTATGAGGCTATAATTCAGCTAATAGAGGAAATAGTGATAGACTTTTGTGGCCATTTGATTTGGGCCGTGTGGCAGAGCAGAACAATAGAAAATAAACATGGCATGCGTTAAATGATGGAAACCTGGCTACTTGACAGATATAGATATAATAGCATTATTATAGGGCAGACAACTTTGTAGAGAAATCCCGGAGACACTTGTCCTTACCTTTGTGACAGGAGAAAGTTTTTGACTTAATTTTCTAAGGAAACAGTGTGTTCTTTCATGTTTTCCACGTCAGTTTGTGCTCTGCCCTCTAGCAACTTCAGTACTCATTGGAAAAATTCCAAGCAAATCAACAGAAGCTTCTGATCTCAAAAATAACTTCTGTGGAGATCAGCGTAAGGATAGGGACAGCAACCCAGAAGTAGTTTTAATTAGGAGAAATGCAGTAGTATGAAGACATGTATTTTTGGACACACACATTACTAAAGACTCCACATGGCTGAGACGCCTCATAGATGCTTGACCTTCAGGAGAAGCTTCCACTGTATCTGGAGAGTGACCACGCAGCCCAGACCCGTGGGAAGCTGGCCGGTACTGGGCAGGCTCCATGGGGACTGCTAGTTATGCACGAGAAGCCAAAAAAATTAGAAGTATGCCACTAATGCCTGCAGCTGGGTGAGCAGTCAGGAGCAAAAGGAACAGGCTGCTGATCCAAACAGAGCAGTAAGCTTGGTGTAGGTAAACAGGACCAGCCCTAACACACACAGATCTCATCGTCATGGAGGGAAAAATATCAGCCACCCTTTTAGGCACCGGGGTTAGCAGTGGTGCTGAGGAGACTGGTGACTCCACCAACACTGAGGTGGCTTTTATCTTGCTAGAAATGAGCTAATCCAAACAGCATGTTTCTTGCAAAAAAACAACCATTAGTTCAAACGCAAGTTTGTATGTGGTCTCATGACAAGGTGACTGGCACTACCCCTGTTTCCAAGATGCAGAAGAGATACAGGAGAGTGGAGTCATCCAAGTTAAATACTGGCCAAAAAAGAGAGTTGGAGTTAGAACCAAGGTGTCCCAGGTAGTGGCCTTCTGCTAGGTCATTTTAACTTCCATGTCTGTATGTTCCCATCTTTAAGTGGCAAACCAATCCATATGGATGTAGAAACGCCACCTCTCTTATATGAAGGTTTGTAACAGCTTGGGGCACTCAGCACTCTTGAGACATAATTGTAGTCTGTCCCGTTGCTAAGTCTTTCAGATTTTAATTATTTTGCAAACACATCTGTAACAGCATATACAAGAGCAACAGGGTAACAATAACAATAAAGTTGTGTTGTGTTTTTTTGGTATAAACTCTTTGGTTTGAAGTTTACGATTTATGTGTTCTGGAACTGGATTATTGCCTTATAAAACAATGCAGCAGCCTTTTCTCATTTAGTTAGCCATCTGTTTTTATTAGGGTGCTCTATAGAATGCCTGCAATAATATTATAAAGGTGCACAAAGTTCATTATTTCACAACAAGCAACTAGCCAAGACCATTATTATTTTTACAACAGCCAGGCTTTCTATTTTCCTCTTCCCTCTTTCTCTTTTCTCCACCAAAAGCTGAGATGTGCAATTGTTCCTTTTCAGATTGCTTTTCCACTCCCTCTTGGTGAATGTCGTTTTCTGTGAAATGGATGGATTATAATGGGAACAGATCAGTGATAATGCATTACTGGAATACAGCCATTCCCAAGGGAGCTTATAATAACATCCAGCCTTCCTAAGCTTTAAAATCTGCAGTTTGGACAGCCTATAGCTCTAATATGGAATCTAGTTCTGAATTTTCCCTGCACTTAAAATTCTTTGATGCTCAGTTATTGTTTGGGTTCTGCCCTCCCTGTAACATTGCCATGGCAACTACCTTGCATAAAATCCTCTGCTCAGACAATACAGCCTCTGCTTTATAGGGGGCTCCAGGCTCAGAAAAGTTGAAATTGTTGTTCAAAGAGATTACTCAAGATTAACGACTCTGCTTTGAGCACTGCAGAGCAAATTTCTGAAAATCGTAGTAATTAAATAAAAAATACGTGCAGGTGGTGTGTTGGTGTGTTCTCCCAGTCAGGAGTGTTGACACCTGCTGAGAGTGGTGGAGTTACAGTAAATCTGTAGTAAAAACACCTGTGGGTATTATTCCAGCATTTAGTTTCTTTGTGCTAAACAGCTCTGATGTGTAATTAGCTGTGGTGGTTTTCCTTCGCCGGTTTGGTTGCAAATGGAACATATTGGCCAGGGTTTGCCACTGGGACTGGTGGGGGTTGGCTTGTCCTGGTCTGGTGCTGGTGCTGTGCTCTTTCAGCCTAATGGCCACACTGACGAGACCAGTGCTCTGTTTTCTGCCACCAGCCTGTCATAATTCTGTGGACACCTTGCTGGTTGTAAGGAAGATGAAAACAGAGCTGCAAATTGCTTGTGCTGAATCATAAACCAGGACGTGTTTCATGAGCCCATTAAGCACATGCCCCTAACATTAAGCATATGCTGTACTCTGCTCCATAGGAATAGAGTCAGCACTGGCTTGAGGTTAAGCGTATATTTTTAAGTCCTGCACTGGCTTGAATGTCTTAAGAGTTGTGAACCTCACTGGGACAGTGAACTAAATACCTTGATTAGATTTGCAAAAGTGTTACCTGTTTTCATATTCAGGAATAACATCTTTACTATTACATTCGACATGAGTTGTAAGCATCTGTCATGCAGCAGGATTTAAAGCAATCTTAACGGGAGTCAAAGAAGGCATTTTGTCTTCCCCAAAGACAATAGCACACCGTTGGTTTGGGCTTTGCCTCCCTCTGAAGGTGAGCAGTACTCCTCGGGCTAGCCTCCAAAATCACATCTGTTTGCGAGCGGTATATTACAACCGTATGTTACTAAAACATTTGTACTAGGAAAAGCCTAGCTTAGGAAAAAATCTCATGTATTCTAAGGGGATAAAAATATTAACTCAAACCAGATGCATAAAGGCTAGGGACATCTTTGCTCACTACACAAGGTCTTTCAAAATCTGTTTCAGAGCTTATGTCTGCCACATAAAGATCTTACTTTGTGTACATCGAGAAACCTGCAAGTATAGAAATTAATGAAAAATCAGAACATGTTCACAATGTCAAGCAAAGAAGAAATACATGCAGTCTGAAAGGGAACAATAATTCATTTTGAGATCTGAACCTGTTTTCAAATTAGCTGTTTGTATGTTAACTTCCTCAATTCAGAAGCTTAGCCATCTGTTTCAGTTAATTAGTTAGCCTTTGGCTGAAGTTTAATCATTGTAGGAGCAAGAGGTAGGGGAATCAGTAGTCCTAGAGGATTCACAGAGACCATGCCCATGAGGTTGAATTTAGCATCAGCCCCAGTGCTAAAAGAAAAAGGGGCAGCTTTGCATTGGTGCTCAGGGTAGAATCCCTGCTGGGGCCAGCATGGCCGTAAGACCGGTGGGGTGGCACAGCTGCACTGAAACATATTTTATGGCTCCTGGAAGATTCTTTGGTTTTGTTTCCATATCCAGGACATGATCCTTTTTGAGGACTGCTGGGTTCTCCTTCTCTGCAGTAAGAATAGCAAGGTTGATAATGAATAAATTTGTACCTTTAAATTTGCTAACCTGATGTTCATGGCTGAAATAATCCATCGTCCTGCTTGTGGTGAGCTGTAGGCCTGGGGTTAATTGTAGCAAATGTAAGAAACATTCAGGCAGCTGGGCCAGCCTTTTTCATTGGGGTTATTTCATGTCAATTGCTGCAAATTAGACACATAAAAAATTTATAATGTGTGGGAGCCTGTGCACAGAAATTTAGCTTCCTCAGTATTTACAGAACATAAAACAGTCCTCCTTGTTTAAGGCTAGGATGAACATTTCTGTCACATTAGGAAAGGCAACCTTATTTCATTCTGCAGCTGCTATTTAAATTCTGCAAGATCCTTTTAATCTTAGGCAAAGTTCAGAACAAGATATTTCAAACATCTGCTAACTATTATGGGCCATGCCTGTTAGTAGAGCTAATAAATTATAGCCAAGAAGAGAATCAAATGTCTTAATAGTGTTTTTGTTCATTGCTTCGAAGTTTGTCCTCTTTCTGTGTTATCTGTTCTCTTTTTGAGCATGGTAGTCAACGTGCCGGCAAAGATTGTGCTGTGGATGAGGTGGGTGGGATCACTGTGGGATGAGGGTGACACCCTCTAGTTTAAGTTAGGGGAAAAACAACAAACAATTTGGGTTCTCAATTCCAGAACAGAGGGAAACCTAAATCAATCACAAAAACGCACCCTCTGTGCTACGTGCCAAAAACAAGATGGGTGGGTCTAGCAGAGTATGGGAGAGAGGGCATTCTAGTTTCCTCTAAAGGGGAGATAACAGATCAGCTTTCTCATTTGTCATGGAAACCTTTTGTCAACCCAGTAACAATGACGTCAAGGTGGCAGTGGCACAGAGACAGGGTTGGTTAATGTAGCACACACCTGTTGAACTGCCAGAGGGGAAGGTATGTTGGCTTTTACATTTTCCATCCCTGATTCTAAACCTTGGTGAATGAAGGTTTAGAAAGTGTTGTTCAAGTCCCAGAGCAGTTTTCCTGAACTGTAGTGGGTTCATACTGTGAGCAGGTGGTGCTGGAGCTTTCACTCATGGAGAAATGCAGCTGAGAGGCATTTGCTCAAGCAATGCAATTGTACCACTCCTCCTCTTTTAGGTATCCATTTAGAGCGTGGGGAGAGCAGACTTGTACCTCAAAAGAACAGCAACAAATTCCTTCAGAGTGTTTGCTTTGCTTGAGAGTAAAGGCTTTGCTAGTGTTTGCCAAAGGAGTTTTTTAGAAACACTTCTGTAAAAAGAGAAAAACGAACCTATATTTACTATGCCAGATCTATAGCTGTAGATGTATAGCAGAGGACTGTAGCCCATTTTTGGAATGACAGTTTTCCTGCCTGTTTTCCAGGCAGGCGCTATGCCTTAGTGTTTAGTGTTGTTGAATGGCTACTTTTTCCTTTCGTAAAGTGAGATTAGATCACTTTTTTCACTTCATTCAGCGTTGCTTTTGTGACTACCTTCCCATTTTCAGTAACTAAAAATATTTTAACAATTCCTTTTCAAATAAGCTTACTTCTTTTCACAAGAAAAGCGTGTAAGCAGGGAAAGCAGTTCATTTTTTCTGGCATGTTCATGTTTAATGAAAATCATAGAAGACGTGTTTGCAGAAGACTTCGAATCAGTTAAAGTATTGCACTGTGTCAATAGTTAATGCAGGTTCAGTTACCATGGCTAAAACATGAATGTACACTGGTTGAATTTATTCCCTATGGTAACACAGATAATTCTCACAAATTAAAGTATGCCTTTGTTATTGCTGAACAATATGCATAATACAGACTATTTCCTGTCGTATAGTTTGTAAGAGGAAAAATAGAGCCTACTTTAAGGATGATAATTCAAATTATATTGGGTTGCAAAGTAGAATTAAGGCTGAGAAAAAAGAATGGCATAAAATGACAGACAGTAATCAGAAAAGGAAAATGGAGCCAGCTGAAGTAAATGATATTTACTGTACAAATATAATCCAACTGTATGTAGGGGTACCAGTGAGTGGTAGAAATTTTTGTAAGAGAACCATCTGGGATTGTAATTGTCCAAATAGCCGATGCTGATAACCCATGGCATCCTAATAGAGACAGATGATGTCAAAGGCCTGCCAAGTTTCAAAGAGGTAGGAAAAAAACCCCTGGGTGATAAACATTGTTTTCTGTAGAAGATGAAATTGCCCTTCACATGAAAGAAATAAAGTTTAGCTACATTAGTATATATTGCCATTGTGGTCTGTGTAAATACCCTGGAAATATCTATGAAGAACTGTAGTTCTCCTTAGCTTTGCTTTGGAAAATGTTGCATATTCATCTACTTTTTTTTTTTTAATGCTCATTACTGGTGATTTCAGCCTGACAAAGATATTTTGTATGATCCAAAGTCTGTAGTATTATTCGATTTTATTGGGGACTTTAGCTGGAAGGCTAGAAAAGGGCATTATAGACATTCTTGAAATAAGACTCTTCATAAGATTTTACTATCACTGATAGGGAAACTGAGACATGGCAGAATCTATTGTCTGGTTTTGGAGGTGCTCCTCTTGTTATCATCATTAATATCCATGAGATATGACTGTGGTCTCCATAGTAAAGTTGCCATGTGCTTGGCATAACACAAAGAAAATAAATGGAGACATGGAGTCTGGGGAATGGAACCAAGTTTTTTATTTCTCAATAACCCACCCTCCTCTCCCCAGATATAACACTCTGTAAGATGCTGCAGAATCACGTGATCAAATGGTCTCACCACATACTTAAATCCCCTCTTCCTTTTTTTTTGGAATGCTGCTTTTTTTGCCCTGATTGCCAGTACTCACATTAGTCCTGACTCACAAAATAGCACACTTTGCAATTTAAGTCCTATTGATTTTTACTAAGCTTGTGCGTAAATGTGGCTGCTCTTCTGAATTAGACCTATAGTTTGTGCCTCTTGCATCAAATTCTGTAAGGGAGCATAAGAGAGACATTTGTCAGTGTACTGAAGTGTCTATTTACTCCTTTACATGTCTTTCTGGCTTTCTGTGCCAAACTTTCTCTTGAAATTCTGCAATTTGAGGATTTAGCAAAAAAAAAAAAGAAGGAGCTTGCTGCTGCAGCTGGGCAGTGGTACAGCAGTGACCAAAAACCTCTGTCTGTCTGCCAGGAGCAAACCTGCCTCTGAATACTGTTTCCCCTGAGTTTCTCTGTTTTCTGCAGGGACTTTTCAGACTCAATTTTCAGACTCTGGTTTTTTTTCCCATGTCTCAGTGGTGAATATTACTTACAAAAATACCTTTGATATAGGAGAGCCAAATTCGTTTATCTGCACCTCTGATCCATCCAGACATTAGTTATGGTACAATACGGAGCAGTGTGATAAAGAGTCCCATTTTTTGCGGAAGGGACAGAAAGGGGACCCAGAAAGAAGGAAACAGTGCAGGCTGTTAGGTACATGCTCTTAATTGGGTTACTACTTGCTAAGGCCTTGCATGTGAACCCTGAGACGGAAAAATGATTTGCATTGTGTTTTCACCATTTTCTTGCAGAAATTTATCATTGTAGGAGCCACCACATTATAACCGTAGTGTTGGGCATGGTAATGCAACAGTAAATTCCTATTTCATGCAGTAAAGGCTAATTCATTCTCTTTTACTTCAAGCACATTTTCCCTCCACTTAGGACTCATTCTAGCAACCAGAGCATTTCAGCAGATTCTTCTTTAGATTGGGTGGGGATTAATGAGGTTTGAACACACAGCTCTGCTACTGTGTTGCCTGGGATAGAGGAAATTTCTTACTTCTTATTTATCATTCTTGTTTTATGAAACAGAAGCTTATGCCAAAAATCAGCATAGGTGAGGTAATGGTAAATTTGTAAAACAGAATTTGTTGGGGGGAAATAATTCTGTTATTTCCTGAAAAAGGAAATATTCAGCCAAGAAAGTGTCCTGTTGGATATTCAGGTTAAGTAGGTGGGATAATACAAGGTTAATAGCTACAAGCACAAGTATGGCAGGCAGGCTGTGGATGTAAGAGTAATAGGAAGTGATGTTGAAGCAAGTGCAACAAAGGTTAATAATTTTTACCTTCATTTTAGGATTCTTCAGTATGCAGTTTGAGAACCTCATCTCAGATTAAAGTTTTGTATGGGAATTGCTTTGTTTTGTTACAAGTGCTGATCAGCACTGAAGGCTGTGTATCAACCAGGCCAGTCACTGCTGCTGGTATTCACCATCTTCTTTTGCCTATCCCCAGGCTCCCGTGTTGCCATCTGTCCTCCATCTTTGCAGCCCCAGTTCTACCACAGCCCTGTTCTTTTCTGGTGCCTCTATCCCTCCATGTATGGGCTCCTGTTGTCCCTCTTGCTTACCCCTAGGATGCCATGAAATTCCTTGCTATTCCAGCTGAAACAATGGATTCACTGTAATAGAAGTTCTTACTCAGTTTATTTCCCAGTTACTAGCAAAAAATCAAATGTAGTTCCCTTGAGCACACATCTTTAGATCTGTTAATTAAAGATAAGATGGAGATTTAGCCGAGGGTTTTCAAAAGAAACCCAGAGAACTTCACTGACTTCAGGCTCTGGCCCTCCTGTGTAACTCTGAAATCCCCAGCAGTAACTCTAATCGAGCTTCCCTGAGTGTGTCCTCCACGCAGCTTTATAGACACACTGGATATGGTGATGTCAAACATTAAGTGTACTTGGATCTCAGGCTGCAAATGTTGCACTCCTCTACCAGAATCTTTTGTTTATCCTGGACACTGTTGTATTACATGTTGTCAAATACCCTGAGGATATTTTAAGCTTAGGTCATATCACCTTCTTCTGCACGTCTGGAGTGCGAAAGAGAAATGTGGTTTTAGGGAACAAAAGAACACATGTATGAGTGTTGTGGATAAACATAGAGATCTGTCTGTGAAAATTGAGGCCTCTGTATTGATTGAATTGAGTCTAGCAAGAACAGAAATGAACATATTCATCCAGGAACGATTCACATGTAACAGTGATTGCACAGGCCAGAGTATTTTATTGGAAGTGTCTTCAGGGAAAGAAATTAAGCAGGAGCTGGGAATGTGCTTATCAATAGGCTTTATTATTCTGCTCATCCTTTGATAAATGAACATAGCAAGTTCTTTCAGGCTTCTCTCAATCTTCTACTTGTTTGTGCTGGACTTCATTGATCCATATTTAGCCCTCCCTGATAATGTGACGTGGCAGCAAAGGTAAATGGCAAAGTCAATGAGCATTTCCTTTCAGCTGAAACAAAGCAAGTCAGATCAACTGTCAAACTCTTTGGCTTTATATTCTTGTTTGAAATAGAATTTATTTCCTCATTAGAAACTAAAACAAAACACACCCAAAAAAAAGTGTGCAACCATTTTTTATTATTGTAGTTATAGAAGAAAATTTTATTGTAGGAGTGTCCTTTGGGCATGCTTCAGTCAACTCTGTCAAACAGAGTGGCCAAGAATGATAAAATTCAAAACCTGCAGCTGCTGGTTCCTTTGGGAGTCACATTACAATAGTACAAGCAACAGTTTTCATTTCAGAAGGGAAGCATATAATGGGGCCAAAGGCCTTTCAGCACTATTTTAGGTAAGCTGATCTGCATAAAGGCCATTGTAATCTCTTGTGCTGCTCAGGTTTTAGGCGATATTTTCTTTCATAATGCTGTTTCTGTGTCCACTGAAAACATCTGCTTAGACGTGCCAGGCTCGATCGTGCACCCTGTTACATCACTTGGCAAATGAGGTCACCTCAAGTAAATAGCAGTATTATGGAGAAGGGAATGAAAGCCCCAGGATTTAACTGTTGGGACTCAAACTGCAACTGTTGTGGCGGCTGCAGATCATGCAGCAGTGCTGGAAAGGCTCAGTGGGTGCAGTGGACAAGGCAAGCAATAGGGAGGACTCAAACTCAAATAATCATCTCTCCCAAGTTCCTTCTTTCTCAGTGCCAAACACTCTCTGAGGGCAAACTCCTGTGCCTAAGGTTGGCTTTGCTTCAAGCAGAGTTCACCCATGCAGCAGCAGTGGCCTGGTTTTATGTGATGATTAATGGGAACACTTAGGTGAAGCATATCATTAGGATGATACTTTAATATAACAACCAGTAAACTACAGATATTGGAGAAAACAGCTTGGAAGAGAGGGAGAAGGATTTGTGGGGTTGCCTGGCAGCCTCCAGCTGCTATCAGACTAACTGCAACCACCTCACCCAAACAGCATCCATAGCTTACATTGCACCCCCAGCCTCTCAAAGTGTGATTTAAACTTACCAGGAGCATTATTACTCTCAACTGATGGAATTTCATGAGCTGCATTGGGTGCAAGAGAAATAGGCCCCAGATGGCCAGACTGCACTTAGCCCAGCCACGTGCCCAGTGCAGTGCTGGGGCTGGGAAGTGCCCTCAGCCATCACATGTTCTTCCAGCCTGAAGCCTGTCTGGCAGTGTGTGACACTTGCAAGGGGAGAAGGAGCAGGAAAATGTGCCAGCCAGGAGCAGGTCTTCCTTTGGCACCTTGGTGATTAACTCTTCCCAATGCATTTTCTGTATCTCAAATCTGGATTTACTTTTAGGTTCTGTTAGACCCACCAACCACTGAAAATCACTCAAAGCAACTTCTCCAAATCCACTTTTGAATTTATTTTGGGCCTAAGGCCCTGATTTATAGTAATGGGACTAGGGACCAACAATAAAAAAGAAAAATAGCAGCTATTAAATCTGTAAAAAGGAAATGACTTGAAAACAGAGAGGGATGCCAAGCTAGCCTCTCCAGCAATGGCAGAGGGTAGTCAGACTTACAGGACCATATGGCCTAGACATAGTTTAAATAACTCCAATTAAAAACAAAGCCAGTTTTATGTGAAACATCTGTTCTGTGAATTCATCAATTTGGGCAGAAAAAACACGAGGGGATATTTTAAATACTTCATTGTGGTTTTGGTTTCTTTGTTCAGATCCTTACCCACTTTGAGGAGCTAATATCCCTGAAGGAGGAGTGCTGGGGTTTCCTATGATGCTACCAAGCATCAGTGCAGGCTTTTGCGTTTCTGTGTGCTGTGCTCCCCATCTGCAGTGCCTTCAGATAATCCAGCATTTATTGCAGTTGTGTGTGTCCAGAGCAACTGAGGCGGGCCAGTGAAGATCAGCAGAGGGTCTGCTGGAAGACGGCCATGGCTGTCCACTGGAGAGGATATTTATCTAATGTAATGAGTCTAATTTGTATCTAAAACACAGTGGCATTTGGCTACTAAATCCTGATTCCTCCATGCTAGCAGAGGTAATGAAGAGAATATAAGATTTTCCCTTTTCTACCTTCAAGCACTCACTTCTTACATCAAGACCAGGAAAACATAACGTTGAAGCAATCTATAAGTTCTTGTCTTGGAAATGTCTGCTTTTTGCTTGAACAGGGGAGGAAAGATCAGTTGCAAGTATTGTTTGAAATTGTATCACTTTTCATAACTTCATTAAAAGTGTAACTGTACAGACAGCAATGTACCTGTCCAAAATAATTATCCAGATTATAAGGGAAATATAATCTGGGGATATGTGTATTGAGCAAAATTGAGGCAGTGCACAAACTGAGATTCACGTTGTTCTAAAGCATCCCTAGGTGATCTTACTGTGGTTGTCCTCTGAGTATCATTTGCTTCCTTCCCAAGAGGGCATCATTCTGATATTTCTCCTCTGGTTACTGTGAGCCGTTGTTCCCAGTTCCTCAGGTAACTATATTAATTTTGCTGTAATTTAAAGGCTGAGGTGGCTAATCAGGGACCTGTAGGTCCTAATTATTGCCTGATGTTGATATCAGGGAAAATGTACGTTCTCTGGGGGGTCATACTCAGCTGGAAGCACTGAGGAGCAAACGAGTCTTCTGTAAGATTTTTTGATTCCTCCCTTCTCAAAACTCTGGTCAGGGCAGAATGCCCCAGTTAGATAAAAACAGATGTGTCTTTGCAAGGGTTCATGTTCTTGTCCCTTGTTTTTCTAAAGCTTCTGTTGGACTCAAATTCTCCTTTTCCACCAGCACCAGGTATGTGATGCAGGCAGCTGGGTTTCTATTTTAAACTCATCAGCTGTGAAGAAAGACTTTTTACTGTGCACATTTTGCATCTGCTGTTTATACCTGAAGGTGTTTCACAAAGTTCCTGGCCAGAATACATGATCAGATTTTGTGTACTTGCTGGGAGTGTCTTGGGAACTGGTGTCTGATGAATCATCAGTGACTGGAACCCTTGATCCCCCAGGTCAAGATTGCTCAGACTGTGGCGCACGTACGAAAGAAAGCAACTAGTCGGTGCTTCCTGATTTCAATCTATACTTGCATTTTTATTAACCCTGGGTGGGTTTAGAACATCTCCTGGTTGCAAAAGACAGGAGGTAGGGTTTACCTTGGAGGGTTTCAGCCATCTGCCTTGCTCACCTTTCTTACCCTCTGCAGCACTGTCAGGGTTTTGGAGCCAGTCGTGCTGGGAGTGTGTCTGAGGAGCACAGAAAATATCTGCTCCATTTTGTGCCTCTCCAGGGAAGGAAAAGGAATGGAATTTTGGTACCAGCTCTTTGAGCCAAATGCCATGAGGAAAATGTCAATTTGATAGGATCAAACACAGACATGCTCTGGTTCAATTTGTTGAGTGAAACAAAGTGAATCTGGTTGTCTTTATCTTCAAAAGCATTTTTTATAGTTAGAAGTGCTGTTTCATTTGGATCAACTTTAGTCTTACTTTCTGGAAAAAGGGCTCCAGAAATAATTCAGACAGCTCCATTCAAGCTGTTCTGCAGATGTCAGCATGTGCCAGAGTCCAAAATCCAGCACAGTCTATGGCTGTGTAGTGGAGACTCCAGCAAGAGATACTGGACAGGAAAGGTATGTGCTATTTGAGACTATAACACCAGATTTCCTTTCTGTTAGCATATTTACATGTCCCATGTGCCACCTCTGTCTCTTCTTCCTGCTGTGGAATAACTTACTGTGTTTATATTTATAATGCTGCACATCCAGATGCCTCTCTTATCTCCTTGCTGAGAAGAGCAAAGATGGTACATTTGGACTACAGGATGTCACCATTATCCTCGCCATGTGTTTGACTAATTGGCTAAATATAAACAGACCTTCCCATGAAGCTCAAGCAGTGATCCTCTCTGTTCAGTCAGACAAAACAGAAAGAGTGGGAAGCACCAACTCCATCTTAATGGAAAATGGCTAGAGGAGCCTGAGGACTAAGAAAGACTTGGAGATGAGCCAGGTATTCCCCAGTGAATTTCCAATTCTGAACGCAGTCCAAAGCCATTCTACTGACCACAGTAGGCTATTCCTGGTTCACCTCATACCTCCTGAAATACAGTCTGTCCCCCCCAGAAACACCTCCATACAGATGCAGTGAAGCAGTCACCAGAATTGCCGGAGCTCACAGTTCAGCATCCTTTAGAGCTGCAGAGGCTTTAGAAGCAGGAACATAGGTAACTCAGAGTTCACACTCCAAACAGGGCCTGTTACAGAGTAAGAAAATGAAAGGAATTCTCTAGCACTGAAATTCTTCAAAGGCTTTTTCTGAATTTGATCTCTCACTCTCTAACCTCCCAGAAAAAAGAAAATCTCTACGATATTACAGAAATGTTCACAAGCAGCTCTGTGGGGGATAAGATTTCTCATGCCTGTCCTCCAGCTAGAGTGACAGCTCCTGGATTTATTTCAGCACAGACAGAAACAACATCTAAGTGGTTTTATTCACTTTTTTTTAAAGCTCTTGATAAAAATGCAAATCCCATTCTTGCTCCTACTGCCTCTCTCACCCTCTTGAAATAGGCTGTTTATGGTGACTAAATGCTTCTATCCAAAACTGGCTTTCATCCAAAACCAGATGGGCAGAAAGCCTAAAAGCAACAGAAAACTAGCAATTTATATTAGGCCACAGTGCTGCACCACACAGGATGCTTTGTTTAAACTAGCAGAGATCTGTGTGCTGTTCAATGGATGTAAATAACCGGCTAGTGTGGATTTCTACAACTATGTTGGCATATTTCAAAATACTTAAACAGACTTCAGACACCCACCTCCCAAATACCTGCTCACCCTGTTAGAGCGCTAATCATTCCCACTTTACTTTCAACTGGAGCGGATTTAGTACTACTTAAAATGTATTTTAGAGAGAAGGAACAGCCTGTGACCTGATAGGTGTTTTGTGTCTGCAGTATGATGAAAAATATGCCTCTGGTGTTCAGCCTTACTTTCTCTGGCTGCTGCTTTGTGGCTGAAAACTAAACAGGTGCAGCAGTGGCCATGAACACACATTGTGATTCAGGAAATACCATCTCATGGTAATCCTGCACTAACCAGTACCTGCTGGTCCCTGGAATTGAGCTGGCTCCTTCACTTGGAGCACCCTGGATGCCCCTGCAGCAGGATGTGACTGTGCCTGGGATCATTTTGGTTGCTTGCACTTCACCATCCTGCAGCTGATGGGCGCTCAGTTGGGTGTTCCCAGAAACAAAAGGGTTCATGTGAGTAATGGAGCTCATTCACCAGGGTCTGTGTCTGACATAAACTGCTCACATCAATGCTCTGAGGTGTGTGAGTGGTGTCCTGCAGCAGAGAGGGGAGTTGTCAGTGGTATGATCGGGTCCCTGCCTGCACTGGTGACATAGGGCAGGGCTCCATTCTAGCTCAAGTTTGACCTGTGATAGAACATCCTCATAAAACACTTACATGCCGAATGCACAGTGATGCTTTGTAGCCCAGGAAATGTGAAGGCAGGGGATGGGAGATGGTTTGCTGATGGCAGGCACTGTGGAGACAGCTGGGGCTGCTGCTGGCTTCTTTCAGGGCATACGGCACCTTCACTCCAGACTGCCTGGGGCCCTCTTGCTTCCTCATTACATTTTGCTATTTGCTTCTTCCATTTCCTTTTCTTCCTGATTTTAAGGCTGTTGCTTGCTGTGCAATTCATTAGATCTGTCCCTGTGTCAGACCTTTGAGTTATGCCTTGTGCTCTGCAAAGGCATGCTGCGTTGTTATTTTTATTTTAATGTGTCTCACCAATATTGTTGTGCCATATACAGATTAGGGTGCTGTCTGGGTTTTAAATATATCCAGTCAGTGGCTTAAATGGTGGTTTTAATCACAGGAATAATAAAAGTGAACGTTACATGTTAAAATATGAAGCCATTTACCTGTGAAGTTCAACCTTAAGGGCATTCTCTATTTTTTTTCTCTTTCCAAAACAAATGCAATATGTGTGAGAAACCAGTAGCCTATCTGTATTCCTACTCATGTCTCCAACATAGAGAGGAGCATGATGCACTTCTCTGAGACTGGAAAATTGCTCCCTAAAAATAAATTAAGTAACTAATAGCTTGAATGATCACTGCATAGGTGAAAGGATTTCTGTCATCAGAAATCAGATGTATTTGCATTATTCCTCAGTGGCTTACAAATTGTATACATATTAGTATATTGTAAGTTTTCTGGAGAGATTACTTTGCTGTGGGCTAATTTGGTAAGTAAATGTTCTTTGTGGTGTGGTAGTCTGTAAGACACAGAACAGGCCTGACTTGGAAGACTTGGAAGCCCTTGGGCAAAAGGAAGGAGCTCCTTTTCTGTTCTTTGCAGGTGTCACCTAAAAATGATCTATGGGCCCCTACCTGAGCTACCTGCTTTTACCTACTACCTGCACCTACCTGTAGAATAGAAACTGCTTAATTCCACCTGCAAAAGATGGGCTCTTTCCCAAAAAATGTATTATTTTAGCATTGGCTCCAAGTGGTGAGTTAGAGCATACAGAAACCCCTGATCCACACTTCCATCCAGAGGATGCTGGAAGAGCAGATGATATAAATTCATACCACTTCCAGGAAGCTGAGGGAGGTTGGCTCCCTCCCTCACACATCAAAGGTACGCTTCTAAAGCCAGGGGGGTGAATGTCTTGCCTGCTGAGGAAGAGCTTGATCACACCAGGTGCCAGGCAGCTCCTACAGGGATTGATTACTTCCAGTTCTCATTATATTAAATTGCTATTTTTAATGAGTCAGAGCAAGCAGGCACAGAGTGCTGGATGGTACCTTTGGGTCATGGGGCACACCTGTATCCTCTGGGATAGTGTTTACAGGTGTCGCCCAAATTGAAGCATCTGTTTGTGTCACAGATGTTTAGTTATTTCAGAAGGCCTGTTAGGTTGGCTGCCACTCAGCCCCCAGTGAGGAGGGCAGCATCACAGGCATGGAGCAGGGAGCTGCTTAGGGCAGCACTTCACAGGCTGATGCTCCCTGGGAAGTGCCTTTTTAGCCCCAGACTTCCCCAGGTGTTGTCTTGACCAGGCCTTTCCCCCTGGATTATTTCAGGGCTGTTTCACTTTTCCTACCTAAGCAGTAAAAATTACTTATTTTTCAAAATTCAACCTGAACCATCTAAAGAAAATTTTTTAATATTCTGTAACGTTCTCTGCCTTTATCATTGAAAGCAGTGAGTCTTGGGATCCTGTCTGAACCAGCTCCTTCATGCCCAGACACTGCACCTCATCCTTAGATAAGCACTTTGAAGACAAGCGAGAGTTAATTCTTTATAGGAAATTCACTTGCTGTGTGATGGCAAACACGGACACCTAGTGGTACTTGGGGGGAGAGCATGGAAATGCTCTAAATAGCTCTCTGGGTGATAAGTTGACATAGCAGAGTATTTGCTCACATGTTTTCCCCTAAAAGAAGGAGAGATTTGATTATTTGCAGAAAAGATATGATAGATAGCTTAATCTGGGGGACAGAAAATTTACCTAGCAGGGAATAGTGGAAGAGTTAAGGGGAAATTCATCACATTTGGTGAGATTTGACAGTGTATTTAGCAAGAAGTAATCATTTTTTTTCTTATGTCTTAAATATCCCATGCCATACAAAATCAAGTATTGTATTGGGTCAAGAAGATTTTGTACTCCCCAAATTAGTCCATAGCAAAGAAACCTCAGCAAATACTATAGCAATATCTTATTCTTACCATACCTGTGAATGTCTGTACTCCAGTTATGAGGAGATTATGTCAGTGTGACAAGAGGTGGATCTGCTGATAAACTGACCAAACAGGTGCTGAAATGATCTCTTGTGTGCTTTCATCAACCCATTGAGCTCTTTCTGTCAGGATTAATGCCAGCATTTTGTCTGAATGGCCTCGAACAGCTGCCGTGGTTTGTTTTGTTTGTTTTTTCTATTTATTTACAAATAATCTTTCAGAGAAATATTTCCTTCTTCTTCCCCAAATCTAGCATTTCGTCTACGGCAGAGACACAGGACAGGTGAGAACCAGTCCTTGTCCACTGACCCCTTTCTGTAATTGTGAATATCACCCCTGTGAGTGGGATTTCTCTCACATCTGCATTGGACACACAAACCCCTATGCCACTGAGCAGGCAGACAGGCTGTTCCCATGGGAGTGTGTATTCAGGGCTGCTTGGGCTAAGACAAGGATTTTGAGACTGTACCAGCTGAAGAATAAAGTCTGTAGAGATGAACATGATTTCCTCAAGGGTTCCCCCATTCGATCTGATAAACAGGCCCAAGTTTTCCTGATTTTGCAATTACTCAGCATCTTACAAGATTTATTCTAATTCAGTTGGATTGACAAGTTGTTCCTTTAAAAACATTGTATATTATCCTTTGTTTTAGCTTTATATCCTAAGAAAATTAGGTTTATGGTATTATTCTGTTTTGAATTGGCTTGTTTACTATTCTCATCTTAATAACTTTTTGATCAGTGAACTAGTTTCCCTCAAAATTTCTACCAAATTTAACACTGGAATGAGGACCTCAAAGATTTATGGATACTTCAAGGCTGTAGGCAGCATGTAAGACAAAGAAGGAGGGCCGCAAATGACTGGCAGACAGCAAGAAGTCCACATTGCAGAGGAGCATTAAAAAAGATTCCTCATGCCAGAAAAACTTAGATTTGTTCTCACACCTTTTTAGATGTGCAAGAATCCAACTCTGAGATCCAAATCTGTAAAAAAACCCAAGCTTTGTTAAAAACAAGCTTGTGCAATCCCTTCTTCTGTTTTGCTCTGCTGTATGCACAAGTGCTTATATATCCGGTCTCTGGTTATAGAGAGCCTGTGATTACACAGAGACCAGAACTGTTCATCCAGAGTTACAGGGTGTGAGGCTGAAGGAAAGCAGCAGGTTGCCAGTGCTCAGTACGGAAGTAAGATGATACATTTATTCTTAGGTACAAATCCTGGAAGTCAGCATATAATCAATCACTCTGTGTTTATATATTTACACCTCTGGGTTCTGTCATGGGAGGAGCTTTTCTGATCTGCCCCATCAGGATTTCCTAGTCTCCCAAGAGGTCCCTACAGCAAGACTGGGGAGATGAGGGCATGTTTCTTGACTTGCAAGAAAAGAGAAGCTGTTTCCTCACTGCACTGGTGGTATGTGGGAATGTGTCTAGGTCAAGCTGTAGAGGGGCAAGCTGGAATTTGTCTTGCCATGAGGCACAGCACTGAGGCAGCCTGGGCTATTGCCCTTCTAGAAAGTCACCCCAGAAACTAAAGCAACAAAAAAACCCCCAGGGTTTTTGATGGACACTCACAGCTAGAAAATTCATAGCTCGAAAATTTCCCCTCAGCTAGCATTCAAAAGGTTAGTGGGTGGGTAGCTTTGGTGTCTAACTTCAGCCCAGCAAAATCAATAAGAAGTAAAGGAAACCAGGGCCACAACATGTTGAACTTTGACAAAAGAAATTATTAACTTGGCTTCTAAGGAATACAAATCCTGTCTTTGCCAGTGTAAATATGATGCAGAGATGATTGCTTTCATCCTCTAACGTCTATTCCTTTTCCTTTTTTTTTTTTCCCTTTTCTGTTGACCCTGGGCAGTTGTCTGGAGGGTGTGAACTAACTGTGGTGCTCCAGGACTTCACAGCAGGCCACAGCAGTGAGCTGAGCATTCAGGTGGGGCAGACAGTGGAGCTGCTGGAGAGGCCGAGTGAAAGGCCAGGCTGGTGTTTGGTCCGGACCACGGAGCGGAGCCCACCTCAGGAGGGTCTGGTCCCCAGCAGTGCTCTCTGCATTTCGCATTCCCGCAGCAGCGTGGAGATGGATTGCTTCTTCCCTTCAGGAAAAGGTAGGCAACAGTCTGACAGGTTTGAGACTGTTTTGGATTTTCCCTTTTGTATCATGTAAGTGCAAAGCTGCTTGGGCTGCTCCTGCAGTCGGCGTGGGTAAAAGGCTGTTCAGTCATTGGTGAGTTTTGTTCCCAGGTCTCTGTGAATGGGCACAGCACAAGCCTGACTCCATGTCCATGAATCAATGTTTGTATGTGTGCGTCTTCTGCTATGTGGTAATCATTATTGTCTTGAGAATATGGATAAAAATAAGACCTTTAAGTAACAAAGGGACTGTTTCAGTGCCTAATGGCCTGAAGGGAGGGGAAATCATGCTTTATTTATACCCAGGATGCCCCAATTTGTGGATATGTTATTTTATGAGTGCCACAGTGCACACTAGTTCATGTTCATTTAGTATAACCCTCCTGCCTGTCTGTAACAGGCCTCTGCAAAGAGGCCACTAGTAAGTACTGGTACACACCACTGCCTTTTGAACTGGAGACATTGTGTGTAATGGCACAGTAAAATGGGGAAAGAATACAGTTAGTGTGGAAGAAAACACATCCCTGGTGTTATCCTGAGAGCTTGGGCTTCACCTGCAACGAATGGTGAAATATTGTTCGTCTCTGTGATGTCTGTGGCCTCTTTAGTTGATGTTCTGTTCTGAGCAACGTGTGTCCCACATATAGCATCCATGCAACCAGGCTTAAGAGACACTCCAGACTGATAAACCAGAAGTGGTTCAGTTCAGTGTGTCCAGAGCAGGTCTCCTTTTGGCTGTGGCCCCACTTCTGGCCCTGCACAACTCAAGGAAGGTCCGGGTAGGAAAGGCTCCTATTATCCCAACTTGAAGCCTGCAACCTGAACTGGCTTTTAAAATTTGTTTCCCCCTCTGCATTAAGAGAAATAGAATTTGAATCATTGTTGCTTGAGCAAGTTAAGCTTGGTGGTTTTGTTTGTTTGGAGAAAAAGCACTGAAACTGAGCTGTAGTCTGTCCTCATTCTGTGCCTGCTCTCCCACTGTGGAGGCTGGGAGTGGGACACATGCCCAGGACAGAGCAGCACTGTAAGGCCAGGGTCTGCTATCAGAGTTTCCCTTAAAGAGGCATCTGAGCCAAATCCAGGGGAGGAGAGCTCAGCTTCTCCTCTCAGACTCGATCCCCTCAGCTGTCAGCTCTGTTTGTGGTGTGAACTGCAAACTCCTCACGCACTTCTTAGACCCGCTGCCAACTCTCCTCCCTGCTGCATGCCCGGGGCCCTGCCCTGCTGCTGCTGCCACAGGAGCCTGTCCTGGTCTTCAGCTCTCCACTGAAAAGTGCTGCAGTTGCTTGCATGCAAATTAAATCTGGGAATAAGCAGAAAGGTAAAGCTGAGAGTAAGCCTGACCTGTGTAAGAGCAGTCACTGCCTGGCATGACTCACAGGAAGCCAGGGACACATCTGCTGGGTGCATGATCCAGCAGTTGCCTTGTGTCCTCTGCTGAAGGACACTCCACTGGGTGACACCACTCAACCTTCATTTGAGTCCACCAGGTTGTAGAGCTTTTGCTTAAATGAAGTACATCTAAAAATTGCAAGAGTAGGCTGTGGAAAGGGAGGCAGGAAATCCTGAGGATGGAGACAGGGTGGTGCAGGGGCTGGAGGCTGGCAGGGGACATAGAAACTCTGCTTTTGGCATGATTGCATGAGGGCACAATTGCGCTGCAGGTATGGCAGGATGGGCACAGTGCTGAGCTGCGGCTGGAGGCCCAGAGCCAACTTCCAGATCCCTGGAAGCCACCAGGCTGTGTCAGCAGAGCACTGAGCTTTTGCTAGCATGTTTTGCCTGCCTGTGGGCAGGTTCTCTCACCTAACATGCTGCGACAGCTTCCAGACTGAAGCTGGTTCTTGGCCCAGCATCTCTAAACAAGTACCGAGTGAGTCTGGGGCCAGCCAGCTCCAGCCAGGTCTTCATGGCCTTTATTTCCTTGTATCTCTATCCCCCTTGGCCTCAGTTTTCTTCCTGCACATACCAAAGCTGTATCAGGGAGCCTCAGTATTAATGGGATCTCCAGAAGTGCAGCTAGGAATAATAAAAATAACCACCCTATCCACTATTTTGGCTAGAGTACAGCAAATAGGCTCTGTGTCTAATCAGTTCTCCTTCCATTAGGAAAACAGGAAGTTGTTTAAACTGAATGAACAGATGCTGGGAATAAAGAAAGAGGGGTAATTTTAAAGGGGAAAATGCAGTAGCTGCTGAAAGAGCCTGCTGGTCCTATGAGGTGCTGGAAAGATTAGCACGATAAAGGGCCTCTGACTATTCAGAGTTGTGCCCTTCTCTGCTTCCAGGAGCTTTAGGCACACGTTGAATACAGAATTCCTTGGTCCAAGCTTCCAAAATTTCTGGCCTTTCTCAACAACTCAGAACAAAGGCTGGCACATCTTCCATCAACACTAATGGTATTCCCAGTCTGCTTCAAGTATGTAAACATACACAGTGGCAGGAAAACAGGTTAACAGCTGAATTTTGCTTGCAATTACCAGGACACATAATTCTTTGCCTTTACAAGCACTGTAATTTCAAGAACAGAAAGTACCTACACTCAAAGCTTAACATTTCTAATAATAGAATTTGCCAACTATTTTAGAAACATGCAGAGTTTTGCCAAATATCAAAACACAGTTACATCTGCATAGAGGGAAGTGGCAAATGACTCTGTTTTGTCCTATCATGAGTTATTGTGGCGTGTAAATGTAAATCGTGGCTTAGAGAAGTTACCTACTATCCTTAAAGTGAGAGTAAAGAAAGTAACATGTCAGCCAACATCTGAACAGGTGAAGGCTTGACAGATTCGGTGGGATGACCAGGACATTTTGTAAAGCATCAGTGCAAGTCCTCATCAAGGTTTTTTAAACAGTCTAACTGAAAGCCACTGGAAATGCAGAACCAAACTTCACAACTGAACATGTGCTCTGGCTCTTCCTCACTCTTTTACACCTCCTTTGAAAATAGGTGGTGAATTAACATAAAATATTGCAAAAGGAAAAATGTGGTGTGAACATAACAGAACAAACCTAGGAGAGAACACTTCCTACCTTTTGTAATGAAATATCTGTACAGATCTCTCTTGTTGATCAGTAAAAGTGCAGAGACTGCAAGGACTGGTCTACCAGCCTTCCGTCTGACTCCTGTCTGCGTTCCTTTGGAGGATACACATTTGATTTTTTCAGCTCAACATACAAGTATCCTCCTGCCTGTCCTTCCTTTCCAATGATCTGACAGTGTTTGCAATTACCCTCTATAAAAAGGCAAACAGATTTGTGGAATTAACCTTTTGCAAGTGATTTACAGATGATTGAGTAAAAGGAACTGTGCAGTCTCTGTTACTGTACTCCAGAATTTGCAGGATGTTGGTTTTTTTTTTCTGACTAGCATTCCTAGGAAGGAAGAAGAAAGATCTGTGGCACCAGGAATGAATCTCTGTTTGAGCTATCCCACATGACTAATTACAGGAAAGCTGTGACTTTTATTTCTTTTATTGCTCTTTTACCCTATAATTGAGATCTAAGGTATTAAGCTATACATTTCAAATTAAGAGAGCATTTGGATAGAAAGCAACATGATGACTTAGCCCATGTTCATTAAACATATTGCCACAGGCATATTCCTGGTGTCAGCCTGTTAACTGAGTGATTCCAAATTTGAATTTGGCCCATGAAACTATTAGATGAAATCTTGATCATAAAAGTCTTTGTCTTATGACCCCTTACACAGCATTTTTCTTGTAACATCAAATACACAGAGTATTTCAAAGATAAACAAAGGTTAGTTATTGCAGTAATTTTAAGCAACCTCCATCACATGAAGAAAAAAAAAAGCATTAAAAAAAAGATAGTGTTTCATGGCACGTGTTTTGGATTGATGATACGTGAAAGGAGGGTCCCGTTCAGGGCCCCAAACCAGATCCTGCCCACAGGATACTTGTGTCTGGTGCATATCTCTGGAGAAGATAAGCAATATATTTTTTTTAAGATGCTATTGCAAACATCTTGCTGTGCAGGCAGACGGCCACCTAACAGCAGGGCTTTGGTGGCAGTGGTGGGTCCTTGTAACAGAGCAAACAGAGAAATAGTTGGATCTCTTTCAACTGAAGAGGGAACACAGATCTTGCAGGGAGTATGTTAGCAGAGTGAGCATCTTGCCTGCACTTCCCAGATGGATCACTTTGGCCTGGTCCATCAGCTGGGAGAGCACCAGACTTTGGGCAGGAGGGGCAGGAGTTCTGGTGCTGTGCGAATCACAGCTTATGCGTTTGGGGGGGTCTCCTACCTGATCCTACAGCTGGAGAGAGCCTGTGGCGTGGCAGGCTGGGCTGTGACAGAAGGAAGCAGAATAAGGATTTAACCTGGTGAGAAGGGTGGTATCAATGAAAAAGAGATCACACTGAGACTTGCAGTTTTGTAACTTTTCCTCGTGGGAAAGACCAGACTGTTTAAGGCATTAGTGTGCAAAGCTGGTCATGCCAATCTGGCTCTTGTTACATTTTAACATCTCTTTCCTTCAGTTACTAATCTCAGAAGAAGCATCTGTGTAGGGAAAAGCATTATTGTTTCTTCCCACATCTCTTTTTAAGCATATCTTGGATTTTAGTGCGGGAAAAGAGTTTAGGTTGCTTTCTTGTATCCCTGTTCCTGTTGAGTATTAAATTGCGATCTGCATTGGCTCACACATTTTCTCTGTTGTATTTTAAACAATCTCTGTTGCAAACATATTCCATGGTAATGATTCCTGATGTCCCAGGGGAGCTGTGTGAGGACAATTCAGAAGTTTTAGTGTGCTGCATTAAACCTTCATTTGTCCTTGTAGAGGCTGAGAAATGGTTTTTGTTTTTGAAAGTCTTAATGAAGAGCAGTTGATTAAAATGTTTGCAAGGCTCTGAACTAAAGGAAATATTTCATTAGGTAATACAGTTGATTTAACTGGTATATAAACAGGTCATGGGGTTTCTATAAAACAAACAATGTTCGGGCTCCCATTGTCAATATAAATATGCAATATTTAAATTAAAAAACAAACCTCACCTCTGTTCCTATTACTGCTCCAACAAGGGTGTTCAGAGTCAAAATTTTATAGGCTGACTTTCAAGAGATGTCACATGTAGCCCTTCTGCTGGCATTTAGTGCCTCCTTGTTACAAGTTCAGAACCTGGCTTATGTAGAAAAATCACATCAGGAAAGTTTTTGCTGCGTTTTCACTCCTTTTCAATTATGATAGAGCAGCTGGAAACAAGCTGGTCAGCCAGCATGGTGTGACATAGCAGCTCTCTGTGGGCTGGCACCAAGGGCTGCCATAGCCCAGCTCAGGACTACTGCTCTGCCTCACTGTACAAGTGTGGCTCTATGCAGTTGTGAAAGGAATGAGAAAAGAAAAACAAAAGAACTCAAAACCACTTTGCTATTTCAGTCAGGTCACCTTTTTCCTTTTTTTCTCTACTGTGTCTCCCTCCTCTCTCTCTTCGAGGAATGTTCATATATCTTCACTTTCATGGCCCTTCACAATTTCTCCCCACCATATCACTGCTTTCTACCTCAGTGGGCAATGTCTGCCCCAGATCTGAGAGCCGATGATGCCTCACTCCCTGACCTATTGGTATATTTTGATCCCAGACCTCTGTGCTTTCTCCTGCTTCAAAGTCCCTCTGTAGAAGAACTCAGACACCCATAAAGTGCCCATTCCTGGAGTTATCCATGTTTATAACTTCTCCTGGACTCTATTATCTCCAAGATAATAAAAAATGAACAAATATTTAGCAACAGAACCAAATGCAGGTGATGAGATCTGATTTTCATTGTGTCTAAAGTGTAGGCCAAGTCAAGTCTGAGAGGATGAGCTATACCTGTGTAGGGCTATTCATGTCACTATGTCTGTAGCTCTACCAGAGATTTCACCTGTTGAGCACATCAGGAAAGCAAAACTATACTGACAAATCCTTGCCTAGTCAAGGCAGTGTCAGTCCAAGCACTACCTGAGTAGCTAAGTAAGCTGGGCACAGCCTGACCAAGCACGGGACACACGTGGACACAGATTGCAGGCGGGCTGTTGGAACCATGTAAGTTGGAGCCATGCTCTCATGGCTTGTGAACAGTCCTATTTCTCTGATGTAGTATTTCTTTTTCATGATTTTTTCTTATTTTCAGTATGGCATCACTAGATATTAACACCCACATTCACCCCTGTGGACTTGTTTAGGACATACCAGGTACCACTAAAATCTATTACGCTTATTGTTTCAGCTGCTTTGTTATCTACTCAAAGCAAAAGGCCTCCAGTGCTCTACCTGGGACTTTATTTTTGTGGAGAAGTACAATTTTGATGAATGCTTTGATGAAACAGGAAAGGCTATTTTGAGGGAAGTTGCTTTGCTTTTGTACAGTGGATTTTTCTTATTTTAAACACATGAGTGTTTGTTTAAAAGAGAGAAGGCCTGCAAATTTTCTTGTTTACTTTGCCTTTGCTTCCCCTTCTGACAGGGGGTAAAATTTATCCACCTAGTCCCCTGTCAGCTTAATCCCAGATTTCAGTGTACAGTGTCTGTGCTGGTTTTATCCCTAGGGAGAAAAAAAAAAAAGAAAAAAACCAAACAAACAAAAGGAGAGGGAATTTAAAATGCTGTAGCACACTGAGCTCACCAAGAATGCCAAAGGGTTCAGCACTTGGTCTGGCAAAGAGACTGGAGAGAAACTCAGTAGTGGTACTGAGGGAAGATCAATTTCAGCTCCAAAGAGGATCTTATGGCCTCTGTTGACCTGTTTACTCTCTTGATTTTTTTTGCTCTTGCCTTATTTCTGTCCGTTGAGGTGTTGAGAACAATACTCAGGTAGACGTGGCTAAGCATTTTAAGGTGAAACAGAGAAGGAGAACTGAGTTGCCAAGACATAGCCGTGCATTCTCCCAACTCTTTGATGTTTCTCTAAAACTCTCATGTCCTGTTGTAAAGTCATTGTTGGAAGGCATTTTCATGCTTCCCCACAGGGACGAAAAGAACCGCTTATGCAGAGTCCCCTTCTGTGTCAGACTCATGACTGCAGTTCCTCACACAGCCTCTATGGAAGGCCATGCTTTCCATGACCACGTTAAGCCAACCCAGGTATGTCCCTCTTGCTATCCTGCAGAGAAGTGAGAACTTTTCTCCTCAGCTGCAGCTCATGAAGGGAAGGTCCCAGCTGGTCCCAGTTACTGGGACCTGGCTGCTTGGTGAAGAGCGAGTGGGTGGCCACAGCCCTCTCCTGACCCCACAATCCATCTGAGAGGGGACAGTCTGAGAGCACTTCAGCTGTGCATACCTGGACAAACAAGACTGCATTGGTCCTTTTTTACCAACTTCAAAGATATGGTGGAAAAGGAGCCTTTAATTTTTATAGCTCACTTATTGATGTCCCAGCTGTTGGGACATCACAAAGGCCAAACACAGTTCTACTGAATAAATACTATACTTTTAATTAATTGAGATAGTTTCCTAGGGCAATGTGGGCTTGTGATGCATCCCATGTGGCCTAGGGAAGACCAGAAGCACTTCCATATAAAGGACTCTAAGCCAGGTCCCAACACTTCAGTGAACACAGCACATGTCTGTTCACAAAATAGAAGAGCTCAGTCTGCCCTTGTGTGAGCAGGATGAAAGCAGAGAGAGAGGCCTTTGAAGGGACTCCACAAATGGTGCACACAGAGTCTGAGCAGTGGTTGTTGTACTGAGAAAGGACTTGGGCTCCTGCCGTGGTAATGAGGTACAAGAGACCAGGTCAGGTATTATCCAAAGCGCTCTGCACAGTTAACCAGGGGAGACACCTACTGAAAATGGTCTGAATATTCTTTTTATTAACTGCATAGGAACCTTATAGATGCCTCCTGTTTCTTCTCCTTGGAGCTGTGGTGTCTCAGTGCAGCACAGACACCAGAGCAAGCAGGCTGCAGCATAGAGAGTTCATTTTGTACCACGAGGTTTTATATGAGCTCTGACCTAAAGCCAGCAGCCATAACATCTCCATGCCTCCACCACACTAGTGAAAAACAAGCAGCCTGGAGGAAGGATATAAAAATAGCTCCTTGAGTGAAATTTATTTCCTCTGTATTTAGTTGTGTGTCTTGAAATACATGTAGTGTGGTGGGAAGGGGGGAGTTGTTCTGTAGCACTTGGCCCATGGAGTTAACAGGAAGGTCATCCTCAAAGATCAACGGGAGCATGTGCAGGACTTGCGTCTTGTGTTTCCTCTGAGACCAAACTAAATTTAGCATTTTCACAGATGGACATTGAACCATAATCCATCTAGGACTGTGGGGTGAAGAGTGGAATCTGCTTTTTGCTGTGTAACCAGCCTTAGTGCACCACTATTCATTATTACCTCATGTTTTTCTGCCTTGCTCAATATTCTGTAACTTACTGCCTGATCCTTTTCCCTGAAATGTTTGAAGTTTAAGCGTGAAGGAAAAATAAACAATTCTCCTTTCGTTCATGCCTGACATCCCTACTAACTTAGTGTCAAACTGTAGATGTACTTTTTAACAGCACCATCACAAAGATTGAACCTATAACTGGTACTTGCAAGAATTGCAGTAGCACAAATACTAATGATTGACGATTTTGGCTTACCCAAAATATTGCCTCCCCATTCTTTTAGCTTCCAGACAGTTAAAGGGACTAATCCTAAACACGGTATTTGCACCCTGCAACGCCTGTATACTGCTGGGCTGGTCCTTCCGTTGCTAATCTTAAACAAATATTTTATGAGCATGTTTTGAAGAGAACCACTTCTGCTAAAAACCCCATTTCCCTGACTGGTCTGAGCTGGAGATAGGCAAACTGCAAAGCAAAACACATGTGTATTAAATGATGTATTTCCAGTAATAGAAATTATGTTTCTGTGTATCTGCTTCAACCCACTGCACAGATTTGATCTATTGATCCTGACACGAGAAGCCTAATTTTCTTGTCATTTACACAAGCATTTTGTCAGAACATTTGTTCCCAGGTTACACATTTTGTGGAAGAGCCTGAACCAATGTCAACTTTGCTTAGTTCAGATTAATCCTGAATTTTAGAAAGGGGAATTAATGTTCTTGTCACTATAATGGTCTAAAAGTCTAGAGCAGTAGGTCGTTTATATAAATGTCAGTGTATCTTTTTCCATTCATATTAACTGGTCTCATAAAGGATATTATCTCTTCTTAAAAATTTTGCCTTTAACTCCAGAACTTTATTTTTCTTTTCTTTAAGGCAGAGTCTTTGACTACATTTTCCTTAAATCTGTTTAAATGGGTCTCTCACAATTCAGAACTGGATAACAGAGGTTAAACCATTCTTGTTCTTGGATGTCCTAGGCATTTATTAAAAGATGTGATTTTACCTGTGTATCATATATTCTTCATAAATGCACTGAACAATTATTGATTCTGCAGAATTGAAAAGCAGTGAAATAAGTATTTTTATTTTTTTCTTTCCAAAGTTTGCAAGATACAAATGCATAAAAAAATACAAAAGCATAAAAATAGAGATAATTGCTTGCATATTGCAGGAAAGATTGGGACAGCCTCCACCCCTCACTAAAGGTGTGCCTTCCAACAGAAACAATAATCATACACTTCACGTAATAAAGCACCCCTGACTTCTCTTAAACAAGACAACTCGCAGTTCATGAGTGTTGGTAACTCCTGTTTTCATGGAGTGAACACTCCATTTTTTTTACCAATAGCATTAAACTGCCCGATGCCAAACTACAGGGTTTTTATTGTCCTTTTCTTTTGGAAGCCAAAAAGATTACAAGTTCTAAAGTGGCACCCAGTGTTCATATTTCAAGGACATTTTTCTATTTTCTACACTAGGGAGGAACACCGAAATCTTTGAACTCAAGACACACTGCTAACAATTATTTTTAGGTCTTCGTACGTTTTACTCCTTTCAGACAGTACCCAGTTCTTTAGTTTCTCTGTAGATTTCATGTATCTTCCGGATTTTAAGGTAATAGCTGTATTTTGCCGAGGAATATATACTCAGTTTCCTCGGAAATCTATGGGAATTGCATTTAATACTAGAGAACAGATTCTGGATGTAAGAACCAAATGGCATTCTTCAGAAAAGCACTGAAGAATTTATTAACTCTGCAGGACTCTTACTCAGTGAAATAAGAACACTTTTCCTCTCACGGACTGCAGAAGTCAAATTAGGTTTCATGCAGTGTGAAGGAATCAGGGTGCTCTTGCTGCAGAGACAGGCCAATTTGACCTGTGAAAAACCTTAATGAAAAAAAGCTTTGTGTACGGGTGGCCAGGCAAGGTAGTTCAGGCTTTACATCCTGTAGTCTTCATGGTCATTGCACATCTGTTCAGAGAGATCTGCTGTGGTTGTGCTGCGCATACACAGTGCTGCTCCACGGGACAACTGCTGGTACACAGCCTTCACCTGGGATTTATACACACTGCAGTGTTCAATCTGCTTCAGCCTTTCCTTATTATTCCAAAGATATGCCTTTCTGCGCATTAAGATGCAAAAATGCATGTTCCAGTCCCATCAGCTTCTGATTGCCATCATAAAACAGGACATTCAGGCACAACAGAGTTGGGCCTGCCCTCAGCAGCAGCACTGGGGGCTGGTGCCTCTCCCTCTTTGCTGAGCAAAAGATAGTCAGCCAGATGGAAGTACCTGTTTTGTCTCACATGGGGAGGCTGAACCTCTGAGCATCAGGTATGTGTCCTGTGCCTACCTGAGAAGCCAGGATCTACCACAGTGAGTGGGGTCACTGAGACAGGAGACAGCACAGCAGTACAGGTGATGCAAGCGCCATGTAGCTCGAGGCCTTTGCAGTGAAATCTGAACAATACTGACAGGACAACCAAGGCAGACCAAGGAACCAAGCTGGGCTAAAACAAACTCTTTTTTTTCCACCCTAGGTTAATTTTAACCTGGATTCATTTGCGGATCATATTCACTGTGAGGCTGCACAAACATTTCTGTTGGCACAGGGGAAGTGGCAGGAAGGAGCAGGCACCTGGGAGAGACAGAAAAAGCAACAAAGGGTTTTTGGCAGGGCTGTTGGCTCTTGACAACTCAAAGTGCTCGTGGAACTATCATGTAATGTGGAGCTGTTACATACCAAGATTTCGCCTGAACACAGCAATTAAAAAGTACTCCATGACATCATGTACTTGTCCCTCTCACAGAAAGACAAGAGGTTTCTCTGTCCTGTGGTGACTGGAAATGCCAGTGTGTAGAAATCCAGCTTTTGGCAATGCCTGATGGTACCAAGCAGAAGGGGGATTTCTAGAGTATTTGGTGCTAGACTAGCAGTCGCTCTCTGGCATTTCCCAGGAGCAGCATTTCTGGCAGGACATCAGCAGAAATCCCACCTGTCAGAAAGGTAACATCCTCAAAATGCCATTACTGTGCTAGTATGTGGACACCAAAGAATGAAAGCAGGCAGAAGTTCTCCACACTGAGAAAAGCAGAAGGGCTGTTTTTTAGCCAGTCATTCCACCGGCTGATAAAAATAGCTTTAAAACTACTTTTTTTTTTTAAATCCTCCTCACAGCAGGCTGCCTGTTATGTGTGCCCTTGTTATTTATACCCACCATAAGTTTCAATAACAGCTTTACAGGTTCTTTTATTCTTGTCTTAGATCTGGTATTGTAAATCAGAAAGCTTTGCCATCCTAAACATTTGATGGTAAGAAATCCTCTGTTTTCTTTTTACCCTAGGATAAAAAGGAAGTGGAAAATACAGTGAATGCAATAATTTGGCTCAAAAAGATAAAAGCTTTTGCAATGTTGACATTGAATTTTATTTTAATTCCAGACCAATTCCTCCATATTGGCAAAAGAGAGAAAACTTTCTCTCTAACTAGCAAATAGTGTGTGGCAATTTTTAAATTTTAACTTGCCTTGAACCATAACTGTGTTGGGTACTGGGTGGAGGAAAGGTGATGAATACAATTTACAATTTGCTGCAGAACATCTCAGGAAAATAGTCTGAATACTCTTTCATTAAACACACAAACAAACAGGTAAAACAAAACAGGTAACAACTTCCTCTAAGGAAGGAGAAATTCCATTTAAAGAAAAAATCAGCTGTGGCTTCTACCATCCAAATAGAACAACCTCAGGCAAGTTGACACAGGCAGGCCAGGAGTACTTTCGTTATACTATTAGTTTGTAGTTGCTAAAATGGCAACTCACCTTTGTCAGGCACAAGTGGATGAGGCTCCTGTTTGTCTTGGAAAGCAGATCATGATGGGCTGAGATAGGCTTATGATTTCCCCACTGAGACCCAACACAGTAAGACAGGAGCCAAAACATGTCCAAAAAGCAGTGCTTTAATGCTTCTTGTCTTCTGTCATTGGGTATTGCTGTAACTCCCAAAGATATGTCTCTGTTCTAATGGAGATAAGTGCTTCAGGAAACAAACACACAACCTGCTTTAATTTTTTATTTCACTCTTTTATGCTGAAGGATTGGGGATTTTTTATTCTGACCAGTAGCTTGTTCAGGATGTGCCCACCATCCGGCATGCTCTCCAGCAACCAATCAATACCCCACCAACATAATGTGGTACGTGGTTTTACTTACTGGACCTCGTAGGTGAAACTAGTGTGTGAGATGAGGCTCTTTGCTACAGCCTCATGTGAGCATAACTGATCTGGTGGTACTGTTGGTGGGTCAGAAGAGTCCTCTCTGCTCACACAAGACCTTTCTGAAGCAGTAGAGCCAGTCCCAGGAGCAGGTGAACCTACCCTGAGGTCTTGGAGGATGGTAGCAGGGCTGTATTTTACATCAGCTTGTAACTGTTTTCTTAAGAAACTTGCTTCCAGCAAATGATTACTGCTTAGGAAGAAGGTGCATATATAGTGGAATTGGTCCTGTGCCCAGGAAACCAGATGACTTGGACAGTGTAGGAATCTGTTCTGAGATCTCTGAGAGGCCCAGTTAGGCTGGAGGTTGAAGGGGCACATGTATTCTGCAGGTGTGTTCTGCTCCTGAGAGTGGGTGAAACTATTCTAGATTATTCCTACCTGAATATTTTTGGGGCAACTCTAAATTACCTTGAAACAGACTGAAAAGCATGAAAACACATGAAAGCAAATATATGTATCTCATTCTGTGGTCTGCTCTACAGCCATCCACCTTTACTTAATGAACTTTTTAAGATACTTTTGGGGATAAGTCTCCAAGCGACTTCTTTTCTTCCAGACTCTTCCTTCTTTATAGGATGCTGAGAAAGAGAAAAGATGGGTTGTAAATTAGGAAAGAAAGTTAGGCTAGTGTCAGTAGGGGGCTTCTGATGTCTGGGAGAGGCGGGTTGAGCAGTCTGTAAAGGTGAGGTCCATCACAGCAGAGCAGACAGGTCTGGCTGTGACCTTTAAGGCTCTACAGTAGAGCTGGTGTGCCAGGATGTTATGAGGTCATGGCAACTCTGCTGAGTTGCCATCAATCCGTCCCGTGCTGACACCTACAGCAGAGATGATATATTCTAACATTTGCTGAACATATGCCTACATGGCAGTTCAGCATGGAGGTTGTGCTGGACTGTCTATATTTCTTCTTAATTTGTTTGGTTTAGCTAGTTGAGAATGTTCTTTTTTTACCTACCACTGTGCTGAACTGAGGAGCCAAAAATCTCTCCTTGGAGTTGCACTCTCTTGAGCCAGGAAGGAATACGACTCCATTTATTTATTTATTTTAATTTATTTTATCTGTTTTAGTATCCAATAAAGTTGTTGTTTTTTCCAACTGGCACGACAAGGCTCTGGCTATTTTTAAAGAATGTGGTTCATTTGATTTAATCTAATGAATGTTTAGTGCTGTTGAAAATAGCTGGAGCCAGAGCCAAGAATAATGTACTGAAATGTGCTGGTTGAGCAAGGACTGCTTCTCTCTGCCAATCTGCTTTCCCTCCAGTTGTTCAGATTTACCTTGTTTTGCAAGTAGCATTTGCAGGCAAGACATATTGATCAAAGTGCTTTTTAATACTGACTCTAAAGGCAAGTAATATCAGAGCCATATTTCGCCACTCTCATTTCAAGGTACGTCTAACAATAACTTTTCTGGTTGTTCAGTGTGAGATATCTAATCTCTATTTTGGACCACTTTAAAGGGAATGTGAAATGCTAATATCCTTTTATTGCACATAGGAAAGTTGAGGCATGAAATGGTAATTTTTTCACCTAAAGTCACCCAGAAAGCAAGTGAGAGAATGAGTAATGAAACCAGTCAGGTAGCATCTACTGGGCTCCTGAAGTTGCTGTGTAACTCTTGATTTCTCAATGACCTTAAAGAAGACCATAATCTGAAAGCAAGTTCTGTTAAGTCCTTACTCCTGGTGTTTCTCACTGACTAGTTCTCTCCATGAGAATGTCCATGTTCTGTCTGCACTGTTTGAATTGCTCTGCAGAGGTACCTAGCTCTCCCTATCAACAAAGTTTAAATTTCATGCATGTCCTTGTACTGTCTAATTATGACGCTACAAGTCACATCACATATTTAAACGATCTCTTTAAAAATGTCAGAATCCATCTTCCTTTTGCTATCCATGAGTTATTTCTGTTAGATAGTTGGTTTCCAATTCCTTCCTAAGAAATGAGTAGCTAATACTTCAGTTTCATTGGATTAAAAAAATAAATCAGCCATAATACATCTTACTCCGTCATAGTGGTGCCCAGAGGGATGGATTTTCTGCAGAGATCACTTTACACCCTAAAGCACAATGTAGGATTGACTTGCATAAGTAATGAACAGATGCTCCTGACAGCTATTACATTATTCATCTCCCTGTATATGTGATGGAGGGAAGGAAACAGCACCTGTTATTATGGGAGAAATATTGTCGCTGCTGTTCTGCATTACAGACCTCCAGGGCAGTCTGGGCCAGGCATTTGTGTTGACCCAAAATGAAGCCATACCAGTTTACATCCCCTGGTTGCTCTGTCCTGTGTTTCCCTCAGTTAGGTCTGTTAGTGTATAACCTAAGAAAATTAAATACCTGCTGCAGGTATGAGGGAGCACTGAAGACAGTGTTCAATTTATGGAAATTTATGTTCCATCTTTCACCGCAAATTTTGCACAGAAAGGCTGGGTCAAAATGTGAAAACTTATTTCCCCTCTATAACAAAAGTAATTTCTTACAGGCTTTCTTAGATTTCATATGAAAGGAACTCATATGCCTGGGGATTGTCTAATGGTGTATTTAGGAGCAGACAGAAGTGATTTACTTGTCATCCTGACATTAGACTGAGATGACTTCCCTTCCATCGTATGCTTTGGGCAGGCCAGCTCTTGGCCCATGGTGCAGGCACACTGCTAATTGCCTTAGCTTCAGATGCAGCAAGTCACGACCCTAATATGTTCTTGTCCACTCCACTGCAGATAATTATTGTACTTAGAGTATGACGCCAGATGATATTTCCTCAAAGAACTCCTGTGACTCAGCTTTTCAGTAAAAGGGGCTTATAAAAAAGAGGGAGAGTGCCTTTTTACATGGGTAGATGGTGATAGTTCAAGGGGAATGGTTTTAAACTAGAAGAGGAGAGATATAGATTAGATGTTACAAAGAAATTCTTTATTGTGAGGCTAGTGAGTCACTGGAACAGATTGCCCAGAGAAGTTGTGGCTGCCCCATTCGTGGAAGTCTTCAAGGCCAGATTGGTTGGCGTTTTGAGCAACCTGGTCTAGTGGAAGGTGTACCTGCCTATGGCAGGGTGGCTGGAACAAGATGATTTTTAAGGTTCCTTCCAACACAAACCATTCTATGACTCCATTCTTTGACTCAGGCATTGGATAGAGCAAGGGCATGGATGCCTTTTTTGCCAGAGGACATCCAGGTTACTCATGACCACAGTAACACACTCAGCATCCTGCCTGGTAATCTTCTAGTCCCAGACAAGCAGCTCCTCACCCCTTACCTAGAGCAGGTGGGCTGTACAGATTTCCACCCCCTCCCAATCTCTGCAACTCTTCTACATCCCAAAGGCCAAGCTCCCTACTTGAAGCTAAAGGCTCAGTGCACTTGGCAGTATAGTGCTGCCGCTGCTGCCGACTAAAGCAGGGGCTGGAGCTGAGATAGACTGCCCACAGCACGTCTCCCCCTCTGCTTTATAGGAAATAACTGATGTGGTGTGATTATTAAGAATATGGCTTTCAGTCTTATTTTGTGAAATATTTATTGCATGTATAATTATCAGTGAGTATGCATAGATGTATGGGGTTTTTAAAGGTTAACTTTTTCAAGATAACCCTCATGACATTGCTGGAACTGTAGACTGGGGAGGGGTGGAGCCTGCCCCCCCACGATAATGATTTCAATTATGTTTTAATTAGGCAAAGAGTTTTTTCAGAGCTGAGATTGCACCTTAATTATGTTTTAAAGTTTGGCTGCAATTACAAGAGTTACAAACTTACTTCTAAACCCGCCTCACGATCTCAGACTCCACGTCCACGAGCTGGTTTAGCCAAGTCTCATTCCCAGGCGGGATTTATCTACCGTCACACGCTCCGCGTTTTGCCGCTGCTCTCTGGCTTTCTGCCGATGTCTCCGAGCATCCCGGTCCCCCGCCGCCCCAGGCGCCCCGCGCCGTGCCGGCCCCGCCACCGCCTCGCGGGGGGACCGCCGGTCCAGCACACCCCGCCGCCGGGCTCCTCGCAGTGGACAGCTCTTCCGAGAGTCGCGGGAATTTAGGCTGAAATGCGACTCTTAGGATGTTTCCTAGTTTCTTATAAGATGAGTCTTAAAGATTTTCTTGAGCTGACTTTTAAAACCCACGAAGAGCTGGACTCTGGCGAACCAGGTGCTGCACATGGACTGCTCCGGCTTCGGAGCCCGTATCGCCCGTCTGGGCAGATGCCACATGAACAGTGAAATGCCAGTAAACAGCATGTTCATCTTATACGTTTTCTGTTTGCACAAAGCAAGTTGAGGTCAGGTGGGAGGCAGCCAGCCCATGGGCCAAGAGGTGGGAATGGTGTGTGAGGGTGGATTAGAAAAGACAGATGCAGTACTAAGTAGAAAGCAGAGAAGCGAGGACCTGCCTTCTCAGAATAGCCCTGCTGCAAGTTTCCTGAATCACTCAGGCCCTAAGCTGATGCCTTCTTACTGCCTGGCACTTCTGGTAGCCAAAATAGCCACCTTGGAGAGCTGCTGTTAGCGGAGCCATGGCAGGGACAAACAGGGAAAGGAAGAGGTGCAGAAGGCAAGAGTAGCAACTGGTTCCCTGTCCACCTTTTCCATCTCTGGCTGCAGCTGAAGTTTCTGCTTTGTGTGTGACATATTATCTGCCTGCTACAGGCATAAGAGCCCTGAGTACACCCCGGAGACATTCCCTTGCAGCTCCCAGATAGGCAAAGACCCAAGTCAAAGAAAGACAGGACACACAGCAGGAGGGAAATAAAGTTACAGTGGCCTTCATTCTTATGTATTCGAAAGCACCTTCGTGCTCAAGAGCACTGGCAAGAAAATTTTGTGTGCTTAAGGCTTGTTGTGAGGTTGTTAGTCATTCCAGTGAGGCTGTAGTTGAAGAACAGTTCCTGCAGAGCAGCCAGAAGTGAAGAAGGAGAGTTTCCTATTTGCCACTGTGATGGAGGGAGTCTCTCAGGGAGGGGCTCTGGCCCTTTCTGGCACCAGGTCTTGAGATCCTTCTGCCAGGATGGCTCCAGGGTCTGCATGATCCCATCTGATGGTTACATGGAATCAGCCAGTACAGGCCTGCCCCTGGACAACAGCACTCTCTACATAGGTACAACCCAAGGTGGGATTGTGAACACTCTGCTGTAGCCACAACTCCCCCTTCCTGTCCTTGGCCCCGCAGGAGTGGCACTGGAGCTATTACCAAAAGCCATAGTCTAGATGACCAGTCTGTGGCGTCAGTATAGCCGTGCCTGCTCGGGCTGAAGCCGTGGCACACAGAGGCACAAAGCATGGCACATCTTCCCTCTGCTCTTCTCTCTCAATACCTATTCTTGCCTGGGAGAAGTAGCTTGTTGGGTTTGTTCAGGTTTTGATGCAAGAGTGCAAAACTATGATGCTGTCGCTCTGGAATCCTGCCCAACCTCTCCTACCAGCTGCCTCCAGCAAGGTTCAGGATGTTTTTGGCACCTCCAGTTGTCTGTGCTTTAGGTGGGAAATCCCAACACAACAGGCTGGCACCTTACAAAGCAAGTTGTGCTTCTGGATCTCAAGTGTCTTGGTCCATGTGTCAGAGGGGTAGGCATTCACAGTGCTTCAGGCAGGTCTACTGCTGCAGGAAGCAGGCAGAGCTCTTGGGATCGCAAGACAGCTGGGCAGTATTTTCAGTTAGTTGTAAAGAGTTTTAGCTGTCAGATGCTTAAGCTAAGGAATGGCACTGGAGGAAGGGAGGGTAGCGGGGGGGAGAAGTTGTGAAGCTTAAAAACCCCGCAGCAATACAAGTTTTGCCTTTTAAAGGCTTTGGAGGACCCCCCCTCCCTCCCTCCCACAACATATCGGGTCTTTACCAAACTTCCTCCCAGGCTTTTTTTATTTCTCGCTACCGACTTCCCATGCCGCCTGCCCGGGCTCAGATACCGCCTTTCTTCATTTCTTCCCCCGAAAAACTCCCTTTTTCCCTCCCAGACGGCGGTGGGAGCCCCGTCCGGCCGCAGCTCCGCCCTCGCTGGCGGCGCCGCCCC
>VYXB01006059.1:1069799-1140226 GCA_013397135.1 Pachyramphus minor
GCTGGCGGCGCCGCCCCCGAGGAGCGCGCCGGGCTCGGGCACAGCGGCTCCGGCGCCGCGGCCGCCAGCGGCTCGGCCGCCCATCACGGCCGTTCTTCAATTTTTTTAAAGGGCTTCCCCCCCTCCCCTTATTATTATTATTATTATTTGATTTGTTGTTTTTCCCAAGCCGGCCGGTGGCTCCTTGCCATGAGCAGCCCGAAGGCAGCATGAAAGCGGGCAGGCGCGGCTATCCCGCCCGCTCCGGTGTAGGATGGCTCCTGGCGAAGTACTGCTGCTGCTGCTGCTGCCCCTTCAAAGGTCGGTGGGGCCCGCGGGAGCCTGTTCCGGGGGGTTCGCTGCTGGGCCGGGAGGTCAGCGGTGTCTCCGGCAGGGCAGCGACCCGCAGCCGGCTGCCCTGGGGACAAGCGGGGAATAAGGGCAAGCGGAGGGACAGCAGTGCCCTCGGTCCCGGGGACAGCGGAGGGCAGGGACGGGAGGGGAGGCAGCGGCGGGGGAGCCGGTAACGGGCACCAAGAGCGGGAGGGCTTTAGTTGATACAGTTTATACAGTTATACATTTTATCATTACTTGTAGGAAACACCCTGGGACTTGTAGGGTCAATAGGGCGGGGAGAAATATTTGCTTGAATGAGATTTTTTTTTTTATTTTTTTTTCCTTCCTCTGTAGTCTTTCTTGGGCTCGGGTAGGAGCAAAATGCTTTGAGAACATCTGTTTCTCACAGTTCACAAATCTCTGAATGGTGATGGGGGGAGGTCTAGGGAAGCTGGCTGAGCTGAAGCGCTGAGAGAGATGTGGGAAAGCCAGGGCAGCTGGAGAGCCTTGTAAAAATAAAATCAAAATCTGGCTTTTACATGGAACAGCGCAGCTCAGATGCTTTGACTGAAGGTTTCCCAGCCTGCAGTTTTTATGCTGTGATATGGCTCTTGGACTAGTTCTGGGTAATGTGAGTTTTTTGTTTGCGGTATTTGATGTTTCCTGTTCTCTGGATGGCCAAGCAAAATGTCCCAAACAAAACTTAGCATTTGTTTTCTTTTTTTTTTTTTTCAGTAACTTCAGCTTTCAAATGCATTTTTTGGTAACCCCGAAATCCAGAGAAAGAACAGATAAAGATGACTTTGAGGATGGGTGGGCCTACTAATTTCTTAAGGCATACATTTGCAATGCATGCGCTTTCCTCTAACCTATTAAAATCTACTGAATTAGAGTCATACTTACGTAGTGATAGCAGCAAACTAATTGGTGATGGAGTTTGCCATGGCTTTGTAAGACGTTGATCTTTTTTCAGCCTGGGGAGAACACACTACTTCATGCCAAATAAATGATTCTTGAGGTCAACGCACAACCATTCCACTATTTTGCAGCCTTTAGGAAAGAACATTTAATCTGGTTGTAGGGGTAGGACTGCCTGCAGAAAGGTTGTGGTAGTAAACTACAGTGAAAGCCAAGTCTCTTGGACACTCTGTGCTTTAATGTGTTGGCCCACACAGCAGGCTGGAGAAGTATTCAAGCTCTCTGACAGGACTCTGATCTTACACATGTTGATTCTAATGGATTAAAATCTCCCTGCTGCCTGTCCTGCCTGTGGATATCTCTAGAAGGGGGAAGGGGAAGCAGCTGGCTCTTCTCTCACCATTTGAAATGTTAACTTTGTTTGCAGTTCTAGTTTATTGGGTTGGTGACAAAAGGTATTTTGTGATACAAATTGATTTACTTCTCTCTTGTCCTTGGTAGCAAATTTCAGGTAAAAGGTTGTAAAAGGCTATCTGTCATGCTGCATTTATTTAAGAAAACCAGAGGTAGTCAGGTGAGGGAAATACTCCCTGAATTTAAGCTGGTACCAAACCTGACATTTGACAAGGGATTCAGGTGCCCCAGTGCATGCCTGTTTGCAGCCTCTGCCACTAAGCTTGGAGATGCCTTACTGTGGCCAGTAAAAACCAGACCTTTGAAGCTCTAATTTCATGTATCCTGTGTTTTCAGTGATCACCTGGGCTTCTAGAGGGAACACTATTCATCCCAGGGCTTCTCACCAATCTCAGCCTTGCAGTGCAAATAGGTGACTGCAGCTTGTATTTAAGAGGGATGTGAAGCACCTTGGAGCTATTCTCAGTGCTGCCCCATAAGTGACCTTCCCTTTTCCTTTGGAAATTTGGGTCAGCTTTTTTCTGGTGACAGATGCCTGATGTATCTTGATCTTTTGCAACAACTGAGTAGGTTTTGTTGTGCAAATAGAAGCCTTTGGTAGAAAGAAATTGAGAAGATGAGTGTGCAGTCTATGTTCAAACACAGGTTGTGTCGGTATGAGCTGCATCAGTGCTTTTCTCTCTGTGGAGCTTGGAAGTGATGTGGATGCTTGATATCCTAAATAGCAGCAGTAATGCAGAGCTGAAAAAACTCAAACCCTAGGTCCCCAGTGTATCATGAAATATGGAATTTTTATGTTACTGGGCATTTCTCTGAAGGATTTTGACAGATGACTCAAACTGCTCTTTTGCATTAGTTTTCTCCCATCTATTGCAGCAGTGGAGACCTTGATGCTACTTTTTTGCTTGTTTCTCTTGGTGAGTTTCTGATCTTGTCAGCTTTGCCCATGTGCAGAGCTATTGGGATCCATCCAGAGAAAGCAAATGACACTTAGTACCATTTGCAATTTTGCTCTGACCTCGATAGTCCCCTGCATGAACTAAATAAGGACTACTTGTCTGTTCTGAAGTATGGAGAGATATGAATCCTAATATAGGAGTGCCTCAGAGCAAGAGTCTGTCACTTGCTTTCAGCCATAGAGGGGAGTAGTTATGAGCAGTAAACTTGCATAGCCTCTAGGCCAATGCCCTTAGTAAGCCAAGAGTGGGCAAGGAAGGCTTTTTGCTGTATCTTATAAATGCACAAAGTGACCTAGTGTAATGGGATGCTTCTTAATGCTGCAAAACTGGCCCCTATAAGAGGGGTCAAATTCTGATGGTCTTCTGATAGCTAGAAAGTCATTGAACTCTCCTTAGAAATCAGTCCAGGATTTGCAATTATATACCTTTTATGTAACAAATATACCTTATATTCTTTTAACATGAAGACTGTATCTGCTCAGTTACCAGTGTGGCTCAGATTAGAGGTTGCTTTGAAAGAGTACTGAAAGGGAAAGTGAAGAGATGGGAAATATTACTGCTTTGTGAAATGTCTTTTCTAAAGCAAAATGGTCCACTGCATGCCTTGGATGTGAGGAGCTCAAAATTTTGTTGCCTTTAAGCAAAGAGCAAAGTCCAGTGGGTGAGTCCCATTAGTCTGCACTACCTTCAGCGCTGGGCTTTGAAGCTCATCAGTGGGTGGGAGCATGGAGATTGGGTGGAGACTAAATTCCAGGCTCTGATGCACAGGGAGCTGTAAAGACCAACCAGTGACTCAGATTTAACCCAGAAATTAAATGCTGTATGCAGGGCCTTATTTAGAGGACATTTTTTTGCAGTAGTTCAGCTCATTTGGTTCTAGCCCAACCTGGAGCATGCTGGGGTCTCATGGCCCTAATGGGCACCAGGAGGGTAGAAAGCACTGACAAGGTATAGGAAATGCTTTTCTTTGAGCATGAGGAGAGCAGGTGAGAAATCTAGTAGACTTGAGAAGCTGGCTATGAGTGTCTCAGGTACAGACAAAGAAAGTGGTTAAAAGTAATCAACAGTCAGAATAACTTCTAGAGTTCAACACCTTACACCCCATTGTAGGTAATATTATGTGGCTGCAGAGCAGTTCAGGTGAGAATATAGAATACTTGAGGGTAGCCAGAAACTGGGAGGATGGATTTAAATGGATGTGTTGTATTGGCTTCAGTAAAGAACATGTCCTCTGCCTCCTTGTACAGTTGCTCTTCTTAGTAGGCTGCTGATTGTATCCAAACTTTTCATTTCAGAACAAAAGAAACTTAATCTGAATGTCAAACCTTTAATCTCAGTGTGTTAAAAATGAAAGGTTGAGTGGATTTGTGTCTGTGCTAAGCTCCTGGTAAAGCTCTTATTTTGAATTTTCTCTTCCTCTGGCTGCTCTTATCTCCTACAGTTTTGGTCTTCCCTCTGCATTTTTTTTGTTTGTTTGTTTTACTGTCCTGTTTTTCTTTATTTCCTTCCTTCCTTTTCCTCTCTTTGCCTGAGCCTTTGATTTGTTACTGGTGCTTAGCTGTAAGATTAACAAAGACAGCTCCTCTTGACAGAGTGGTGGTGACTTATGTGCAGTGAAGGGAGTTTCAGCCAGCCACCTTGTACATCTTTCCTAGCTGGTCAGAAACAGAGCCTTAACTGGAAGTTAGAAAAACCAGCATCATTGCAAGGGCTGTCAACAGCACGTTAATAAAACTTATTTCTTCATTAGGGAAAAAGTGAGATCTGATGGTGCTTTTTATAGAAGGTGCTGACAGTGTTGCAGAGAGCTGCAGAGCTTTGCTAAGGGAACTGGTACCTTTGTGCTGAGTGGTAGCAAGAGAGTGATCTGCAGTATTATATTCAAGTCCATAACATTTCCTAATTTGAACATATTTTATTTAGTGCTTCAGGCTGAGCCATGGTTACACTGTGTAAAGCATAATGGAATGCATGGCCAAAGCGGTTCGGTCAAAATTGAGGCAGAGGAGAAAACAATAGTAAAATTAAGGGTGTCAACCAAAGCTTGCTTAGTTTCCTGATCCTTCTTGAATGAGAAATATGAGGAAACTGTTACGTTCCCCAGATAAACTCCTTGGATGATGTCCATCTGTTGCTCATTAGTCTCATCTCAGTAGAGTCAAGAGGATCAAGTGTACTGGTCTTCTGTAGGCACTCTTTCTTTCTCATTCCAGAATTAAGCTCTGCTCTTTCTCCTGGCAAATTCATGAGCAAATGGCTGTGGTGAGGTTTGTGAGAGTTGTTGTTATTTCCTTCCAGTTCTATTAAGAGAAAACTGGTAACCCCATGACAGGAACATCTCTTCCAAGTCCTGTATTTTCCCACCTCTGCAGGCTGAGTCAGGAGTCAGAGTAGGTCATAGCAGAGGGTTATTGGAAGGGACAAAAGAGTTGACGAAAATGCTGCTCAGTTGAGCAAGCAGGATTGACTTGACAAGGTGAATACTGTTAGCAAAAAAAAATCACTCTTTTTGATAGTGTGAAACTGCTTTCCCACACCTGCTCTACAGCCTCCTGACAGATAGCTCTGACTTAAGTGTGTCCCAAAAGCATGACTGACGGTCCCCATGCCAGTTTTTTGTGTAAACAGACTCACTACTCTGAACCTGTTAGCATTTGTGTGAGTGGCAACAACACGGGAGGATTTCAAGAGAAGTCCTGGGACTGATAAGTAACCTCTGAACATGGACAGGAGAAGCATGGCCACTGCTCTGCTGGCAGGCAGGGGGAACAGTGAGCTCACTTTACGATTACTCAGTTTTAAGTGTTGTTAAATCTTACCTGTTTGCCGGAGGGTTTTTTGAGGTAGGAACCTTGTTCATGGATACAGTAGGTCAGATTTTCAGTGGGTCTATATTACTGTAAAATATCAAGTGTCCAAGAGCACAGGAGGTTCGAGGTTTTTAGAAGTGCTGGTTGCTGCACAAGACTTTCTGCTCACTGCTCTCATCTGCCACCAGCCGCTCTCTGTAAATATGATGTTTATCATATCACTGCCAGTGTTGGGATGCTTTAGCAAGTTTCAGTTTCCAAGATCCAAGCAATAATAGTGTTACCTTTTTTCTCTTTTGAAATTCATGCACACCGCTAGACAGCTCTAACTACTTTCAGATCTTACTTGTCTAAAACAGATAGCAAGAGCTTCCATAAAGATCAGCTTGCAGTTACTAGTCTGGGGGTGAATACGTGGTGGGGGATCTTCATTATTCAGATTGCTGAGTTGTTCTCAACTGCTATGAATTTGTCCAGCTTTAAAGAAATATGGGGTTTGCTTTTATGTAGGCAAAGCTCCTAAACCTCCCATTCGCTCTAAGAAGCATATAGGAATTCACAAGGCTTTATTCATCTTTTCAAAAGCCTGAAGAAGGGAGACTTTATTCTAAGGGAAAGAGAACAGATAATTGTGAAAAATATAACTTGGGTAGCTCCCTGCTCAGTGCAAAAACATGGGGTAACTAAACATGCTGTTTTCCTATAAAATAAGTGCCAGATAGATGTATTGTTCAGGAATTCAATGCACGGATGCTGAAATAAAACCTATCCATTTTGAAGTGAAACAAAAAGGGCAGTTATTTCACATGACCCCAGAAGGTTTTTGTTTGGGTTTTTTCTCCCAAACTGTTATATTTCAGCATACACCTTGTTAAAACTTGCGTACGTATTGGGAAAACTAATCTATCATTTCAAGGTTAAAAAACCCAAACCTCAAAATGTTTCAGTCTAAAAATAGCATCAAGATACTTCTCAAACACACCAGAACACTGTTTCATTTCAGTCTAATTCTTGTCTGCTAACAGACTTTATGAAAACATTTTCATGTTTGGCAAAAGTTGCAGTTTCTTTTCAAAAGAGCAGTTGGTGGGCAGTCAGTGATTACAGCAAGGATCTGCAGATGTTGTGGTTTTCAGTTCAGTAAGGAAATCCAATTTTCTGCCAGTTTAGCCACTGCACATCAGTTGCTGTTGCAGGACAGTTCAATTGCTAATATTGCATCATGCAATTCAATGTCAAGTAAAGATACTTTTTAATACAACTGTAGAAACATGTGGGGCTGTTTTCTTAAAAAAGATGCTTATATCACAAGTAGGACTTCAGGGCATGTAAAGAATTACTATAAAATATGTAATAAGATAAGCCTGAATACATCTCCCTTGGCCATCTTTTGCCATTGGAAAACCACAAAACAAAAATCAACCGGTTTGCTATTAGCTCGTAAAGTTTCATGTGACTGATTTTGCTGAAACACAAACAAACCAGTCCTTGAATTAAAGTTGGTTAGTGCATCCCATTGGGTCTGCTGTTGAGTTTGACCTGCCTCTCAATCCTTCAGCCTCTGGCCTGGACCAGCCTGCAATCCTCTTCCCAGCAGGCTGAGAACACGGAAATCGCACATATCACCTGGGCTCCTTTCAGATAATTAGGCCAAAATATGAGAATTTCTTCAGTGAAGTCCTAATGAGAAGAAAAGTAGAACCTGCAAGCTGAATTACAGCAGTTAATAATAGAACAGCCATGGGGGTTTCTTCTCTGTGATGGGGAGAGACCCATTGTATGCTTCAGTTTCTGTACTTGTCATTTGCTTTTCACTAAAGTAGCACACATAAGATCAAGTTGCAGAAAGCCCTGGCTGGTTTCTTACTCCCTGATCTCCCAGCACTTCCCAGTGGTTATGGGTGCTCCTTTCCAATACAGGAACTGCGATTGCTCAGCAGTTTTGGGAAATGGAAAAAGTGCATCTCCTGTTTTGTGTGTTGCCATAAGTTAGGAATTATGTTGCCTTTTTTATACCCCAGTACACTTGGTTGTTCCATGTGGTACAGCCATTGCTAGTCTTGGTACAACTCAACAACCTTGAAATCTTAGATCCGTGTAAAGCTGTATCTCAGGCTGTGAAGTTCCATAAAGGAGGGAAGCCTGGGACCCAGACCTATTGGGAACCCATTGGGAACATCATGCTGAGGAACCCGTAGATAGTCTCTAGTCGAGATTATTATCTTGTGTATTGGAAGATTGTAAATTAAACATGGAAATTTAATGTTGCTATGTACAGGAAAGTACAAGTAGAGTCTATATGTGAGTTTTGAACAAAGATCCCATATTCATTAGCACAAGACAGCATTGAATTAGACATTTAAGAAAGAGAGAGACTCTGACCCGCAATAAGAAGGGACTGGATTTGGTGACCCTGGAGGTGTCTCCACTGTTATGTTTTCTGATCATTTTTCCATGTTCGTTTTTCACATGGAGCAAGCAGATCAGAGTACAGGGGAAAGCTGGAAGTGGCACATCCCCAGCTGCAGCTAAATTCTCTGAGGACACTTTTTCATGCAGTTCAGGCTTGCTGACAATTACAGCTACAGAGTACAGCAACCGAGGATGTGCCCTGTTAGGCGGTGTTGGATTTTTTTCTCATCTCTTCGTAATGCATATTCAGCTTTAGTGAACAGAGGATTCTTGCATCCCTAAGACATGTAGTACAGTCATAACCTATCTGAAAACACATTATAGCTCAGTGGGCGCCCAGAAATTTTCTTGAGGTCACGTAGGAAACTGGTGACCAACCGAGCATCAAATAATCAGCAGTGATAGCTTCCAGATTTGCATCGACCAGTTGATTTCAGGCGTACCTGTCCTGGGAAGCAGATCCCACACATACCTTAGATCATCTTGTTCTGTGGCACCAGTTGGCTGTGGCCAGAACAACACCCACGGCACAGTGGGGAGCAGCAGGGTTGCACTGGGGGGAAGGCAGCATCTGAGCAGTGGTGAGGCAGGAGCACGAACCCGTGTGTGCGTTTCTTCTCTGTACTGGGATTCGCTGCAGTCCCGAATCAGATCTGCACATGTGGAGCACCCCTGATGAACAAGGCCCCAGCTGTCTGCTGCCACGGGAGCGTGTGCCAAGGCAGGCCATGAGGACTGTTGCACAACCAGTATAATTTAACCACATGCTGAATAAATACACTTTTGAGAACTCTTTTGAAGAGATGTTGCCTAATTAATCCTGCAGGGGGTATAATATGTATATTTTTGAAACCCAGTTTTAGCATCATGCAATTAGCTTTTATGGCCTAAGGATTCTGATTTAAGACATTCTTTAGTTACTAATGGTAATTTGTTTTAATTAGAAATGCAAATGTATTTTAGATCCAAATGTGTCTGAGTGGTACACTGTAAAATGGTGATTCACAGCAAATACCATTGAAGTGCCTCAAGTCTGGTATCCTTTGTACCTTCTGTAGTTTGAACCCTGAGGATCAGCACAATATTCAAGCATTGCTCTCAGCTGAAGCATGTGGAGGCTGAATAGATTTCTTTAGGAAATGGAATAAGTATTAATCAACAGGGATCCTTTCTAGGATGGAAGAAGAAAAATCATAGCTTTAGGCAAGAAGGAGGAGAATGCTTTGAGAGTTAGTGGTAACTTCAACTCCACAGTAGCAGAGCATAGCTCCTGCTGGGGCACAGGTGCTGGGCAGACAGCAGCATCTTAGTTGACTTTGTCTTAGAGTCAGAGAAATTACTCAGGCTTAAAGATCCCAGGCTGCTCATAGGTGGAGGAGAGGGCTGTAGCTGCTCAGGGCTGTGTTGCTATAAAACTTGATCTGACAGTGTGTCTAAGACAAGCTTCTACTGCAAGGCAAGCTCCAGACAAGTACCTAAAGGCTGATGCTTGCTGAATATTCACTGTAGTCACTTGTCCTGGAGATACTAAACTATCAGGCAGGTGGATGTCTGTGATCAGAAATCTTACATTGCAGTAACAAATCACCTATATTTGAAAAGTCTTTCTAAAGTCAGAGCCTCTGCTACTAGACTAATCCTTGTGTTGTGATTTCTTTGAAAGATGGGGCCAAAAGAAAGCAACTGCTCAGCAATAGTGAAGATGGCTTTTGTAATGATTATAGTTTATTAGCCATGTTGCTTGGTAGAGCATTTTCACAGCTATTTGTGATGAGAGTCAGTGGTGCAAATGGGAATGAGGCAGCACAGTTTATGCAGTACCCCTTTCCACATCTCTGTTAAGCTGGATGCAGAATTGTTTTCCATGAGGAGGCTGCTGGCAAAGAGCAATAGTGTAAGGCACCACAAAAGCTGTGGGAGCTTCTGTGTAGCCCTCCAGAAGTCAAAATCAATGAGTTTCTTAGGACTAGCCTTACTGGGAAGGCTGGTGGCTGGGTAAAGGTACTTGCACAGCTTCAGAGGGCTGAGACCTCGGCAGGGTACTGCAGAGAGCGCTCCTGTTCCCATGCAGCAGATGCTCTCCGGGATTTCAAGTTCCTGTCCATCTTTCTTGCTGACGCAGATAGAGTGTAGTAGTGACTTTGTCACCTGAAATTTGATAAACTTGTTGACTGGCATCAGAGGGAAGGTTCCTCACAGATCTTCTCCCTGTCCCAGGGAGTTGTCAAACAAAAACCCAAGGCGTAAATCGCGTGAGCCTGTTATATGGGACAGCAAGTGATGTTCTGGTTTTCATACTTAAGCTGAATGAATGAAAGCTTCACATAAGTCTAACTGATAGTCTTGAGTGTGCAGTTAAAAGTCTTTGAGCTGCTTAGCCATTTCCCTGTGCTGTGTTCAAAGAGCAAAGCATCACAAGCACCAGCAGTTCTTATCTATGTGTTTTATTTCCAAACCGCTGTTTGCATTGACTTCATTCATTACTTCTTTTAACTCATCCCAACCAGTACCTTTGCTGTGAGCTTGTATTTTCCGCTAGTATTTCTGGAGGACAGCGGTGTGGAGGAAGCTGCTTTGGGCACCAGCCCTGGAGGCTCTGGCTGCAGTGTGTCTGTCGTCCAGCACCCCAACCTCGTTGTTCTTGGTGGTTACATGGTGTCCACCCTCGCCCTGCACCACTTGCAACTTATTCTTATTCCGTTCTTTTCTTTTCAGGGGCTGTCAGAGCCTGAATAATTTAAGAGTGAACAAATGAGAGACGTTCATGGAGGACTCTGTTCTTACCTAGGCACAATTTGACAAGCATGTAGATTGCCTTGGGTTTCCACTGCACCTACCACAACTTTACTAAGTGAAAAGCCCCCTTTCCTAAACATCTGTGTCACTCTTGCTTAGTAAAGTTATTCAAGATCAGCGCCTTTGGAATTGGTTGGTAAATGGACAAAGACTTTCTCTTTGCCCGGAGCTCCTCACAGCCTCCAAGTACCAAAGAGAACTCCACAGCACTAGAAAGCAAGAGACAGCTGCTGAATGTTGGAAGCTACTGCATTTGGCAAAAGAAGCTGATGCTAAGATGCACACAGTTGTGTTTGTTTGTTCTGCTTGTTTTCTGTGCTTTCTGAGCCCTGTGTGTGCCTGGAAAGTTTAATGACCAACCCTTCTTTCTCAACATGCAGTTTTTCTTCCTATCCCATAAAGCTCTAGGTTCTGTTCTTGCTTTTTTCCCAATTCCAATTTCGTCGTTGATATTCTTCTGTTGTTTCTGTGAAGAATTGTTTGGGTACATAGGCACACTTTCCTTTGAGGTAGGGAGACCTAAATACAACATTCAAATGTCATTGTCCTCCCTCCCCTCCCCTAGTTCAGCAGAGTGGTTCACCTTGTCGTAGAGATTGCTGGCTTCAAGTGTAAGGCAGAGTTGACCTTAGCAATGATGTCATTTAACTGAGAAATTGCTTCAGAATTCTTACAGTAGCTCAATTTGGAAGCTGCTGAATGAAGCTGACCCTTGCCACTTCACAAAAGAATAAGGCTTGTGTTGTGCTAACAGCTGCTTGGAAACCATGTGTAATAAAGTTTGTTTTTGTGCCCAATATCCAGGATAAAAGATGGTATGTGCCGACTCTGGTACCCTTACGCTCCCAGCAGAGCAAAACTGCTTAGATCAAAGTTAAAATGTCTGCTTCTATGTGGGTGTCTAAGCATTTCACAGTTCCTTATGCTAAAAGTAACAGTGTACTTGCAAAGGCCAGCAAATGCTGCTCTTCTTGTTCAGCTTCAAACATGGCATTTACCCCCTCATCATCCCATATGCTTTACATAAAGGTTCAGGGTTAAAACTTTTTTTACAGAACATGCATAAGTCTCCTATATCAAAATATATCAAGGAGGATTTTTGCTCTGTGTTTGGGGCTTTGTTATTTTTGCTGCTAGCTACACTTAATCTGGAAACTTCAGGGTCGGGAATTATTTTTGTCACAGAACGAGGACAGTGTAAATACAAAATGTAAAGTAGAACTTAGAGAAGTGCTTCAACGACTTGTTTGACTAAATTCAAATAAATGTTGATTTGTTCAAAAAAAAAAAAAGCATGCCCTTTCTGGATCTTGTTAGTCTTGACTTTTTATTTCCTTCCTTTGCTAAAGCGAAATGCGTGCCTCTGGCTCCAGAGATGTGCTCTCCCAGCTGCGAGGCATTACGGGAAGGCTGCTCCCATGTGTGCTCCCAGCAGATGTGTTGGACTTGCTATTGCTGTGCTCTGGGCTGGTCCAGGACATGTGCTGGGCACAAACTTGAGGCAAGAGAATGGGTGAATGAAATCAGGTGTGTACGGATAGTGCGTCTGGCCCCAAACTCTGCTGTGTGCAGCAACTGCTTTATTTCTGAGCGTTTCCACAGCCTTTCACTCAGTAAAAACCTATTCTAAAAGCTGTTGCTTCAAGGTTCCCTTGAATGTACATTATTGCCCTGCCTTGAGTCATATCTCATAGTATTTTGGGATAGGAGCTGGCTAGGAGTATCTCACTTACCAACACGTTGGTGGGTTCACTGTGGATGTTTATTCTCTTATTATTCTTGTCATGAATTCACAGCAGCCTGTGTGAGGGGTCAGATAGGACTCTGAGGCAGGATGAATTGGACTGATAAATGGAAACAAGGCTCAAACCTCCAACCAGAGAGGTTGTAGATACCCATCACAGTTGTAAGCTGTTATATGGAAACCTATTTCTGAGTGGGACACTCAGAGAGGAGGACTGCAAGTGCTTCAGCCGCTCTTCAGGTGCTTGGGGTCGAGTTGCACACTTTCCTGGGGTCTCTTCAGAGGTACAAAGACATGTTCTGCCTCCATGTGCAGCAGCTCTTCAGTTAAATGCTGATCTGTAGGAAACAAGATGCTGTGCTATATATACCTGAGGACTCATCCTGCTCTTTTCCCCATGCCCTCCCTACCAGTCACCTCTGATAAAATCTTAGATCCACATGAAGCAGCAGATACAATAGGAATTCCTGCAGCTGTTCCTCTCACTAGGCCCTCTTGGAGAGTATCAAAGTCGTGTTTTATTTCAGCAGGCTCTCTCTGTGCATTCCCCTTGTGCCGTTTCTCTCCCTGGAGACTCCGCTCACTCATTCAGCACGCTCTCAGGATTTAAGTAACTTTTCTTGCAAGGTCTCTTGGGACCACGCGCCTCTGTGCTGTTCCTCCAGGCTTTTGGTTTTATCTCACTCTTTGAAACTTTCCCAGAACTGCAGTGACTTTTCTCTGACCTCCAGGAACTGGAGCTCTTGAGCCCTAACACTCCGACTGGCACAACCAAGACCTGGAGACTACTTTGGGATGTCAGCTTTCCCAGCACATGCTGGATGGAAGCTGCATCTGAGCAACACCAGCTAAAAATAAAAGCTATTCAACTGAAGCTAATGGCAGGTTGCCATCAGTTATTGCTCATTAAAGTGGATTGTCAGATGCTTAACTTCAGCTAATCATTCCCTGCTGCGAGATCGGCCTGGTATGAAGCGTACTCAAATGTGGGAAGGGGATTCACAATAACTAAATTTAGCTAAGGGTATAATTTCCTCTGACTCCCTCTGTAGTTAATGGAAAGAGAGAGGCTCCTACAGGGTGTGAGTCCCACTCTGCATCACCCTTGGGCAGAAGTGTGTGCAGCTCCTTGACTGCCAAGAGCAGGAGATGAGCTACTGCGTTACACAAAAATGAGCGGCTCCGAGTGGCAGTGTTTACCCACCCCAGCTGGGTGAGTGCTTGTTTTCCTCAGCTTAGGTTTCAACCCACAAGTAATAATCAGAAAGTTGAATATGAAAGCCAGCAGATAGGTGACCATCTCCCAGAGGCAAAAGCCATATGCAAAATCCCCCAGGAGCATCCCCTGCTTTGTGGTGTGACTAAAAGGAATTCTGCAGATCATTCTTTATCTCAAATCAGCTCTTCTTTCATATTTCCAAGAAATACCAAGTATTCAATAATGAAACAGTGTGTTCTGAATGTTGTGTGATTAATTTAGATTCTAGTCCTTTTTTTCCCACTGTTCTTTTTGGAACTTAGTCATGTTTGTGTGTTTGGCAGTGAAACAGAAAGTCAAATTTTGAGTTTTTATATTACAGTCAGTGATCAGAAAGTTTGTCCGGTACATCTGCTACTCTGTCTATTGGACTAGAAACTTTTTTATAAAATATTTAACTTCAGACCATTATTCTTGAGTTCGGACAGAAGTAATTTCATCCGTATAAATGGAGTTGTGAAAATCCTGCCAGATTGATTTGTACCTTTTGATGGTACTTCCAGCTTGAAGCTTCAAACAATACTCCCAAGACACAAACAGAATATTCAGTTAAACCTTCTCAATTTCCTCCTTTCCAGGAGATTGTGGAGTTAGGGAGAGCATTTGAATCTCCAAACAAAATTTGCATTTAGATTTCAATGGCGTAATTTGAATGTGCCTTTACCCTCTGGTGTAAAACTGGCTCCTACGTGGTCTCATCTCATTTTTAGCTCAAGCTGAAGCACGGGGCAGGTCTGCAGTTGGACACATGTAGAGCGGCTGAGCAGAGCTGGGAGCTGATGGGGAGTTTTGGAAGTCTCCAGGGCACGTTTTGCAATTCCATTGCGAAAGTTTAATGTACTTCTAATCTAAAGGGCTTTCCAAGCCAGTTGTCCTCTGTCGTTGCCTGACGTGGGCACTGAAAATTTCCTTCTGTTCACTTACACACTTCACTCTTCACTTTTTCAGAGGCTCTGCCTGAGGAGACAGCTTATCTGTTGACATAAGAAGTTGTCAGATTCATGATTTGCATTGTTAAAACCTAGTTTTTTCACTTGAGGAATAGCTGTAAAGAAACTTTGTATTATCCAAATGCTGTTGCTTCCCAAACTTTTGCAAATCCATGCCAGGTTTTAAGGCAGAACAGGCTCTAACACTATAACTGGGATTGGTACTGTCATCTGCTTAAGCCACAAAGTTTGTAACCCTGACTCGTGCCAATAAAAATGTTTCACTGAGCATGTTTTGGACATTTAATACAAAAGCACAGAAGAAACCAAAGAAGCAGTCTTCATACCTCATTCTGCCATCTTTGCATCTGTCAATAGAGCTTTAGCCCTGAATCTCTTGAGCAGACCCAAGGTGGCTCTCAAAGCAGCATTTCCCAAGGGAGAGTATAAAACTTCAAGAAGCTGAGAGCTGTGAACTGGAACCTACGGCCTGCATGATGGATATGCTCTTGGAAAGGGCAGGAGAGGGTGCATTTTGGTGGCTTAGATGATTCTTGTTTGTTTAGTGTGAAATTCTAACGTAAGGGCTTTGAGCATAGGGTAGGTCTAGATGATTCCTGCTTTCCAAGATTGTTTTGGTATGGAGATTCCTGTTCTTTAGGAAACTTACTCAAGTAAAGACTGAGTGAGTCTTTCACCCATGTCCAACTAAATTCTGTCTTTGTCAGAAGTATTATTTTACAAGAATCACTAAATGTGGAAAATGGTCTCTGCTGAGCAGAGCAGAGCTTATTTATGTGCTCATTGGTCAGATTGTCATTATTGGCTTTCATTCACAAGTAGAATTATTTCTGAAAAAAGAATTGTTGATTTTAAATGCACATGCTAGGAGGATTACAGAGTTCCCATTCTGGCTCATTTTCTTTGACTTCTGTGGAAAAATCCTTTTCTCTCAGTCTGTTTTTTCTGGAATGAGAAATGGAGCCATAGATAAATAAGAAGAGGATTCACCTCACTTAAAGCAAGATTGTGGCTGCTCTAGTCACCTGTCTTTATATCTATATTCTGTATTATCTTCTGCTTATGGGTACATATTTCTTTCCTATCATATTTGATCTGTGATTATTATGTACCAAGAAGACAAGCCTGACATTTTCTTTGGAGTTGCTCTGAGAGGCCTTTCCCTTTCACCGTTAAAGATTTGAGTTCCTGCAAAGGAGTCTGGTGCTCCATGACTCTGATCAGACGGACCTCCTCTCCCATGTGTGCTCTGGGGAACAGGGAGGTAAAAATAAAATGCCTTGTATTTATGTTCCACCAGTAATTCCTGATGACTCAAATGGGAATACAACTATGCCTCTAAAACCAGGTCTGTAAGATTTTCATTTTTCCTTTCACCCAAGGTTGCACAGAACTGGAACCTTCCATTTTTCAAATACAAGAACTGTGCTTTTATAGATGTCTGTTCATTTGAGCAACAACAACAAACATTTTATGTCTCCAGCAGTGCAAAAGTGCTGAATGTTAAAGCTCTTTGGTCTGGCTGAGTATCTGTCACAGTCCTCTTGCCAGAAGTTTCTTGGAGGTTTGCTTAGGAGTGTTTTGGAAACCATGATTTCTTCTGTCTGAATGAATGGTTTGGCCAGGAAATCAATCCAGCCACACGAGTCTGCTGACCTCCCTACACACATTTTGCTTCACCAGATACCTTTTTTTAGACATGTGTGTCCTGGGACACTGGTGGGAGGACAACTGCTCATGACAGACCTGCTGCAGTGTGAGGACAGCCACTGCTTCGCTGGTCCTTGTGGGCAGCAGCAGCTGCCTGAATTGTCACGCGATGAGCTGCTGCATCTTTTCCAAAAGCTCTCTGGCTTTTCTTAAGGAAACCGTATTTCCAAACAGCTCTACTAATGCAGTTTGCAAAGCACGTATGTGCTAGTGGTTTGCAAGAAGAGCACGGTAAAATGTTCTCCTCTTCCGCTCAATCCACCTGGTGTCTGGATTTCAGGCCAGTATCAGGTGTCATGATTGATGTGTTTGTAGCTCTACGTGCGGCAGAAGCAGCGGAGCTCACGCAAGCTCAGCTTAGAAGGTTGTCTAAAAGGTCTTTCCTGGCAGATTTTTTTGTGTTTCATGTTTCTGTCTCTTATTTCATGAGCTCTGCTCTTCCTGGAGCTCCGGTCCTGCCTCTGCGACCATGTCAATCTGACCTGCTTTATGCGCAAAGGAAATCGTTCTCAGCAGGGCTGGCAAGACAGCAAATGTGACTTGCTCACAAATGTGTCCAAATTTGCCATTCCTTTAAAAAAGAAAAGGAAAAAAGGTTATGAATATTGTGTGTGGACTCTTGGTGTGGCTTTTGCACAGTGCATGTGTGGTGGTAGTAGTCACTGGAATGATGAGGTTGGGAATACTTTGTACCTATATAGGGTGCTGGGTAGGAAAAGTCACCCTACCCCAAAGGGCTCTAGTGGTGGCTGGGGAACAGGGAGATTAATACCAGTCCTTCTCTCCCACCTCCCTGCCTGTCCTTCTACCACAGGGAGACTACATTACCTTGTAAAGGGAAGATAAGGCCATGTTTCCAGTCTTGGGCAGCATGGGCCAAGCAAAGCCCAGGCTCTGTCCCAAATGCCTTACAGTGCTCAACCAGGGCAGTTCAGCAGACAAGGAGAAAGAAGGGGACTTTGTATCTGCCAGGGCTGCACACAGCATGGCATGACTGACATTTAGTAACCCCTTGGTAAACAGCCTTTTTCATCACCAAAGGCATGACCTTGAGCAGGAAAATCCAGAGCCTTGGTCGAGTGGAATTGTTGCACGGTGTAACACGCCTCCCTCTGGAAACCTGTGGATTGGCTTTCACCGTGGCTGGTGGCTCTTGGGGGCTGATGTTTGGTCTGCACACTTTTCCTGGCTCTGGATTAAACTTTGGACAAAACTCTTGCAAGCAGGGAGGGTGAGCTGTGGGCCAGCTTGGGACTGGGGCTGTTTCTGCCCACCTGCTGCCTTCCGGGAAATGACAGGGCACAGCTGACTGTCACTTCCCCGGGTTGCCTGATCAAAGAGTCTCCTGTAGCAGGAGAGGTGCTGTGTGTCTGTCTGTACCCTGGCTGTGGCTGTGCTGCCTGGGGAAAGGAGAGGGAGGCAGCAAGGCTGGGGCCTGGCGCTGCTCGTAAAACCAAGGCTGTTTTATGGTGCAAAGGGAGGTCCCTGCCTCTTCCATCATGGACCTCAAGGTTCCTTTATCTGGATGTTCCTTGAGCCTACTGGGCTGACGTAGGATCACGTCTGAGTGATAAAACCTTGGGGTGGATGGGGTTGTCCCAGGCTCCATTAGCCTCCTGTCGAACTCCCTTTAATTACCAAAAGTTAGATTGGCAAAGTGCTGTCAACTGCAGGTAGGGGTTTGGACTGTGTTACTTGTAAGTTGTAGTAAAAACCTCTCTGTACATTAATCAACTGAGATATGGTGAGATCAGCTTGTCCTCAGTTGTCCTTGACCTCCCACCGAGCCCAGTCCCCAGCAAAGGCAGTGAGTCTATGATATGGCTTCTTGCTCCAAATCATCCCTGGGAGTGGTAACCTCACAGAGTGATCACTTCCAGCATTTCTTCTTCTGTGACTGCAGCCCAGCTCCCTTTGCGCCAGTGATGGCCAAAGTTAATCCTCCTGCAGCAGCAGTGGGAGCATGGGCACCTGAGGGCACTCCCCTTGGCAAAGCCCCTTGGCAGGGAGCCCTCAAGCTTCCCCCACTGTCTGTGGGGCTTTCAGTGCTACCAGGGGGGTGAGGGCACTTGGAAAGTCAAACTTACCAGTCATGAAACCCTGAATTTTTTTGATACAAGGTGCACTGATAAACTCGCCGAGCATCACGTGGAGCCTGGGAGGGGGAACTATCCAAAGCCTATTGAGTGGAAGATAAGCTGGCCCCTGATAAACATTATCTTGCACTAGTTGATTTAACGCCACTTCATGTACATGAAATAACATCTAAGGCTAAACCCAGGCCTTTCTGAGATAAGCCTGCTACTTTGCCCCTACGGAGGAATGTCAGTAAGTCACCTGGGATCCATGCTCCTCCCAACCCCTCTCTCACTTACTCCTCCTGTTGTCAAAAGACAGATGATTTGGATTTTCTTCCTGTCTGGGAAATGAACTTTGACTTTCTCTAGCTTGTTAAAATGATTCCTCTATGTTCTAAAAATCTAACTTTTGACCTCAGGTATGTAATAAGTTATTGGTTCGACTTCTGACTGAGGCTGTGTATGGTCATAAAATATTCTGACTCTCACGGTCTGCGTTGTGCAAGCAGGCAGTCAAGGCAGGCTGCAGTCTCTGCTCCGTGCACAGCCAGCTGGGAGCAGCAGCTGTGCTCAGAGCGGGTACAGACTCTGCATGCTGGTAGCAGGAGCTGGCTTCTGAAACAACACAGGTAATGATTCTCTGTGAGAGTAGCTCTCCCTCAGCATTTGTACAACCCAGCATCTCTAATGATATTTATTGCTGAACTGAGAATATCTCAATGCACCAGGCTACGTTCATGTGTTGTAACATAGATTTTTGGTGTCTGCTGGGGCAGATAAAATATTCAGAGATAACAATCTAAAAATGTTTAATAACATCAGCTGACTGCTTTCTGATGTACAGCCTGACTTGTATTTTACAGGCATGTGACAATGTCTGAATTTTGTAAAAAAACCCTTCATCTTAAACTGTGTGGGATTAAACATCACAGTGTCCCTGATTCCTCCTGGGGAGGGAGTCGCCTTGCCATAGTTTCAAAAAGTTGAAAACAGGGCACTTGTTCCTAAAGGGCAATTAAGAACTCTTTGAGCAACTTGTTTGTTTTGGTTTTAAAGCCTTACTGACATTGGCACATCTCTGGTCTGTTGCATTTGGGGAGAGTAAGGGAGGTTGCACCCATTTCTAAGGTGCTAGTCTGAACATGTGTGTTGATGACTGCAGTTGAAAGCAGTTCAGCAGAATTTCCTGCGAATGGAACTATTTCTTAATTTAAGCCTGTCTTCTTTCTCATTATTGAGTGTTTCCTTTGATTTGAATAGTTTGTCATCTTTTATAATTGTTCATTCCAGTTTTTTAGTTCTAGGGAATGTGCGAGTTCTTCTGACAGGGTGCTTTCAGGGGCAAAGGAGATAATTTTAAGGTGCTTCAAAAGTTAGTAAGTAGTCTAACTAACAGTCATGTAAGTGGGGTCTGAAAACAGCTGAGAAACAATTATGGAATCAGAACCTGACAATGTGTTGGTGGTTGTCAGGTCTCGTGTAGCAATCTGCTTTTTGTGCTTATTTTCTTCCTGGCAATTCACAATGAAATGGTGGGAAGAAGCTGAGAAATTCAGCATTTAGCACGGAAGTCAGGCTTTCATAAAAAACTAAATAACTTTGCTGTCTGTGGTCTTTCATAAGGACAGATAGTGTGGTAGGAAATGAGAGAAGTGTGTAAGACTGTGGGAAAAGCCTGTCACAGGGCATAGTCCACTCTCTGGTGTGCAATAAAGTTTACACAATGTCCATAGGTCACAAGCCTTTCATTGAGGCAGCTTGTGTTTTCATGCTTAGTGCTGCCCAGTGCTTGGCGTGCACCAGGGAGTAGAGGAGGTGCTGGTATGAGCTCTCATCTGCATCGCTTTCTTCCAGACGCGTATTCAGTCTCTGCCAATGACAACGGGGGCAAGTCTGATTCAGTGGCCAACTTACAACCTCAGCCATCCCTCAACTCCATCCAGAGCTCTCCTGGCCCCAAGCGCTCGACCAACACCCTGAAGAAGTGGTTGACTAGTCCTGTGCGCCGGCTGAACAGCGGGAAGACCGAGAGCAACATCAAGAAACAAAAGAAGGTGCGAGATGGCCGGAAGAGCTTTGACCTTGGCTCGCCAAAGACTGGAAATGAAACCACTCCTCAAGGAGACAGCGCAGATGAGGTGTGTGTTGGTGTTTGTTGTGGGAAAGATCATGTCTCCAATAGTCCCTTCTGTGGTGTGTGAGTCACGCTTGAGTAAATGCAGTTCCCTCAGGGTCTGGAGGGAACAGCGAATCCTATGTAAAATTGCGTTGTTTAAAGCTGTGTTGCAAACAGCTTTGTCATCCAAAGAGCAATGGAATACATAGGGAACAGCATTTCAGAGTTGTCCTTTGACTAAATTTTTAAATAGCCTATTAGAAAGCTGCCAAAGATAAAAATTAAGTTATACTTGAGCAGCAGAGGTTCGTATCAGGTTTATCCTACCATACCAGTATAATTCCTTATTGAAAGAAAATACTCAAATAGCCATGTTCCTGTAAAATCTGCTATGTTGTTGTACCTGCAGTTTTTCTGCAGGAATGGTGCTTTCCTGATAAAGTGAATGAGGAATTAAAAGCCAAAAGTGAAGAAGATACTGAACACAAATAGACGAACACATTTTAAAAATTGTACACTGAACAGTTCTTATTTGAATGAAAAAAATACTATTCTATCAGCACAGAGCTGTAACTGCCTTAGCTGCATGGCTGACCTGTAAACTGTATTTCTTTAAGCCTGGCAAAAGCTTTAAGTCTTTATTGCTTCTCTCCCACTACCTGCAATTCTCTCCCTCCAAAGCAACGTTGAGCCTGGTGGTAGGGCTCAGGTATCTAAAAAGATAAGAGAAACCCATCCCTGCTTCTAATTATATCTAACTTTTCTTCAGAAGAGCAAGAAGGGTTGGGGAGAAGATGAACCAGATGAAGAGTCTCACACACCTCTTCCTCCTCCTATGAAGATTTTTGACAATGATCCAACCCAAGATGAGATGGTAAGGCCTCCCCTACCACGTAATTTTTCTGTTTAAGTGCATTTCTTGCATAACTATATCACAGTGATTTCATAGTGGTCTTCTAGTATCCAGAACTAGCCTAGGCTTGTGGTCATAAGAGAGTCCTACAAGCAAAGCATAATCTAATACCTTTATCCAACTGGATTTACAAATAGCTCTAGAAAAGCAATTTAGTCCTGGCATCCCGTTTCATGACAGGTCGATTGTGTCCCTGTGCTGTGTGTGGTCAGAAGCTCCCTTCAGACTAATAGTGCTGTTGGTGTATGGCTGGAGCACTAGAAATGGTATTTAGTGGCACCATGCTGGTGGTAGAAGTTCTCTGATGTTAGGTAGAGTCTCTTGAGTGTTAAGTCAGAATTTGCCATGGTAGAGGGCACAGTGGCTTGCAAAGTCCTTCATTTGGTCTCGGAGTGAGAATCTGTGAATGTGGCTGTCACAGTGGTTTGCATTGACAGTCAGTGCAGGTCCTGTCTGTACATGTCCTCCCCCACCCTTTCCTGGTGCTGTCGTTCTGCCCTGTAGAAAACTATCCTTCTGTTTAGCAGTTTCCTGCTTTCCTGCTGACATCTGTTTTTAGCACTGCCACTTCTGTATTGCTATCCTCTGATTGTAATTGCTGCAGGCAAAGAAGCGAGGATAGGGGAGATTAATAAATTATCAGACAAAAAAACAACCCAGAATGTTCTTGGGGAAGGTTCAGGCAGGAGTTTGGAAATACAGAGACATAAGGATGTAAATATTTCTGGGACTCAAGGAGCAGAGTGATGGAGTAAAGGATTTGGGGGCTTTCTGCTAATCTATCAGGAAATGTTATGACATTGTGGTGGCAGCAAGACCAGAAGGCAGCAGCTGGAGTTGTGGACTCTTGCCCTTTGAGTCTATGTGTGCTGCTGGCTGTCTGGAGAGGGGCAGAGGCGAAAGGTCAGTGGAGCAGAGCTGTGGTGGATCCATGCCCAGGACAATAGCTGTTGCTCCTGGCTTGTTCCCCATGGAGTTTAGCTAAATGTTTGGGGGCTAGCTTGCTTTTTGTTTTGGCGGGGTGGGGTGTTTTATTTTGGGTTTGGGTTTTTTTTCTTTTTTTTTTAAGAAAAGAAAACTGATTTGGGTCAGGTCACTGGGTTTGGTGTCCAACATGCCATATGACTTCAGTATTTCTTAAATACATTTCTGACAGCATACATGTTGTGGAACTAAACTGTTTCTGCTTCAGATGTCTGAGCTTTATTGAGTGTTTTGGCATCCTATTTCTTCCCCCATTCCTAACATAGAAGATTAAATAGAGCAAGATGCATCTAAAACCCTTTTTCTCTCTGTTTTTCTTCCCCTCCTTGACCTTTTGTCATGGGGGCGGAAAAACCTAAAGCTTACAAACCTGGGTCCTGAATTCCCTGGCACAGGACACTGTTAGCAGCATTTGAGCCCTGCTGGATCTGAAAGCTCTCTAACTATTAATTTGAGCACAACTTCTTGCTCATGTGCTAACTCTGTGCTTACAGGCACAGGCTTAGGTAGGACCAGCAGCAGCAGCAGCATGGAACAGTAGCTGTGGTAAGGGGGAGATGTCTGCATGGTGTGGAAGGTGACACTTTTCGCTGAGCCCATCTGCAAGGCAGCAGTAATCGTGTCTCACTGCTTCTGGAGGCTCTTAAAAAGACAAATTGCAAGATCTCTTCATATTAGAAATTCATAATTTGCTCCCTGGGAGATAGAAATACTGTATTTCGATTTGCTCCACACAAACCAGGCTCTTGTCAATCCCAGAAGTTTTGTTTAACCCTGAAAGTCTTTTCAGCATCAAATGTTTCCTTGCTCCCTTCAAAATCCTGCAGTTATTTACTTTTCAAAAATAGTGAGCAATTTCAGTTAAAATAAGCGAGAGCAACAGCTGTTTAGTGCCTCCAAAAATTGGACTCCTCCTGCTATAATGGTTATGTTTGGCAGTTGTTGTCAATGTATTTGTCCAGCATCTCTTCAAACTCCTTATTTTCAGTCTTTTTTTTTTTCTTAGACGTGTCTGTCTGCACTGCAGGTGAAACAGGCTGTCTGAACTTTTCCATTTGTATGAGATTCCTGCATTACCGGCCTAATTCCTCAATTACCAGCCTGATTACCTGTAGTTTTTGTTGTTGTTGTAATTAAAACTGCTGATTAGATGTATTATTTGTGAAAGACAAGATGATGACTGGCAGGCTGTTCATGTTTCTGCTCTATCACAAGGCTTCTGGTTAGGATTAATCTCCTTTGTCTGCTTTTACTTCTCCTGGGGCTGTGTCACTCAACAGGAGCAACCTTCCCAAAGGGCTGCAGAAAGAGGTGACCAGCTGCCTAATTCCTTCCATCACATTTCCATGTCTCATTCCCCAGCACTATTTAATCTCAGATGCGTGTTTGTTGGCACCCGCACAGTGACATCACTGGAGTAGCTGCTCTCCACAAGACTTTTGTTAAGCAGCTGAGAGATGAATAAACTTTTTAATGCAAAATTTGTAAAATTTAGCCATGCTTTAGTCTGTGTAGGCCTGCTGAAAGCAGGTTATAAAAGGGCTTATAGTTTTAGTCAGTGCTTGTATTGCCTTCAGAAGAAATGTACATACAGGTGAGCTAATAAATCCCAGTTCCCATAGCTATCAAATGGGTTTGGATGCTCACAGTGAGGTTTCCCAGGACAAAGATCAAGGGGTGATATGCCCTTATAGAGCAAAAACCTTAAACTAAAACTGAGCATTTTACACAGAGCCATGGGGGTGCTTGGGAGCACATTGAAGAGGTCTTGGTGTTTCTGGAGATCTGTAAGTGGAGACATCCAAAGACACAACATGATGTCAGGCACCTAAAATCGAGTATCTGTGACCAGCAGACAGGCATAGGGAGGCAAGACTGTGCCAGGTACCCAGGACAGATGAGACATGTAGGGGTGTTTTCTCTCCACTGGTTGTGGAGAGGGGAGAGAAGAGTTACACGTTGAAGTTGCATGAAGGGGAGGTGTCATCTATGTTCATTTGGAGTTGCAGTTGATCTGTGGGGAAGGGAGAGGGAATTATTTGTTCCTCCCTCCCCTACTGCCTGTAATTTTATGTGTACCTTGTGCTTAACTGCATTTATTAAATATATATGTATGGGAGAAGGGGTAATTTCTTACATCTGCAGTAAGATGATCAATTTTCTGGAGTCTATAAGACCGTAGATGTCCTTTGAAGGAGGAACCAGCAGACTTTTGGAATAGTGTAAGCTGTTTGTAAATGAACATCAGCTCTTTGATGCTGTTCCCTGGTTCCCAGTCTTGGAACTGCTGAGGGAAATGTGCAGCCAGAAGTGGATGGCAGTTCCATGCTTGTCTGATACGGCAACACTCTCTCACCTGTCTGTGCATGTGGCCCTCTAACTCTCCAGCTCCCTTCCGCGTTCGCTCTCCTGCCTCAGAAGCTTCTTCGCTGACCGCTTGGTTTCCTACTCCCTTCTCATCCTTTTAACTTGCTTTTCCTTTGCAACCTGGTGTCTTGCAGTCCTCTTCTTTGCTAGCTGCTCGACAGAGCTCCTCCGATGTCCCAACTGCTGCGGATCTTGTCAGTGCAATAGAAAAGTTGGTCAAAACTAAGCTGGTAAGTTTAGTGTTGTGAAAACTGTGTACACAACAGGTCTGATGTGACTCCAGGGAAGTGCTTTAAAGGCTACCTCTTGTTTCTGGTTTCCTTGCTTTCTAAGTTCATCGGCTATGCTTTTATTAACCCTGTGTGCTCTGCTTTTCAGTAGTGTCTGATATTTTTGCTCCCCATATGAGATGACGCCTACATCTCACGTAGGCTCTGCACTGCACAGTCAAAAGTCACTTCTGGAGTGGGCTTTGCAGAGCATGGGCTATTGTATTCTCTTTCTGGGGTCTTGTCAGTATTCAAATATTTTCCACAGTGGGATGTTTTGTTTGTTTTGTTTTAAAGCTTGTTCTGAGGCACGGGAGTTTTACTGTGTGACTTTGTTTGGTATTCTGATTTCTCTTAAAAAGACCCTCTAAAGAGTAGAACTGCTTGAAGTACCACAACTGTGCTTTAATTTTACAAAGATTCATGTGGCACTTTTAATCTGCCTTGTCAACTCTTTCTTACAGGGAGTGGAATAAGCAATAAAAATGCTTTGGGATTAATTTGTTCAAAAATTTCCGTGTCGTACACTCTCCCTGTCTGATCCCATGTCTGTCGGACAAGGAGTAAATCCTGTTTCATATTCTGGCTTCTCTTAAGTTTTCCCTAAGCAGTTCAAAATCTTAAAATCAAAGCTAAACCTTTTTCTACATGTTCCAGGACCTCTAAAATTAGCTAAATACTTTCTCTGAACAAATTTAAAGTGGGATTATGATGGGCCTACAAAGGTTCATTTCCTTACATATACTGAAACAGTGAAGAGAGAAAAAAACCCAAAACATAACCCCACAGTGATCATTAAATTACTGCAGCTCTGTGCAAGCAGTTTTATCTAGTGAATCATTTCAGGTGGTTTTGGTATTTTCTCAGTTTGACGTCTTGGTACGTGGAAAGAGTCAGTGTTCACAGAGTGCTTGATAAGGAGTGATGGGTGAAGGAGTTCTTTATGGGAAACCAAGAAGGATATTCCCAGAAAATTTAGTCAAAATAGTTTTATTCCATTGAGGGACTAACAAACTGAAAAGTATTTCATTAATCCAGTTAGATGTATTTTTGGAGGTTATTTTATTTTCTCTCCCCCGCATACAGTCTATTAGACCATTACAGTTACTTTCCAGGGATTTGGGGGAAGCTTTAATTATTGTGGAATGTTACTGTGTGTTCATCTTTCTGTTTCTTTTTGTGTTTTACTTTACTACAAGAATCCCCATTCAGCTTTTGGCAGAGAATCTTTGACCACATGTAGCCTAACAAAAGTCCTGATTGAGACATCAGGATATTTCCATGTTGTTTTGAAATAATATGGAAGAGTTTTCTCGGAGCTACTGGAACATCTTTTTCCAACTTCTAACAGAAGGACGTTTTCTCTGTTTTACTGCTTTTTCTTGTGGGGTCTTACATGAACCTAAAATTAGTTTGGTTGTGTTTCACTAAGTCCTGCAGGAAAGTGTTGCTGAATACTCTGCTTGGTTTTAACTAGTGTTGATTGCAGAACTGAGAACTCCACTTACGCTGGGGTTCAAGGAAAATGCTTATTCTGTTTTCTTTGGGGGTTTTTTAGACCCTTGAAGGAGGATCTTACCGAGGAAGCTTAAAAGATGCCACTGGCTGCTTAAATGAAGGAATGACACCTTCAACGCCCCCACGAAACCTTGAAGAGGAACAAAAAGCCAAAGCAATGAGAGGCAGAATGTAAGTTGTATTGCTAGTTCTTCTTGTCACAATATGCACCCAAGGAGGACACAAAGCAGCACTGAAAAAGTGAATGAACATGGAAAGGAGAGTAAAACTGTGTTCTGCTTGCTTCTAGTTTTTGTTACACATAAAAACACTTCATAAAAGCAATTCCACGCCACTCCAAAATGTACAGCTTTTACCCCAAACAGCAAACATCTAGTGCTGTAAAAGCCTCTGAACAGTTCAACAAGTATTGCTGAAATGTTTGTATTCGTAATTACTTCATTGCCAGTGGTGAAATCAGCTCTTAGAGGGGGAATATGTGGTTGACCTTGTTAGCTACCTTCAAGGAACAGAATAGAGAATCCCACTAGGATTTTTTGAGTGAGATAATTTTTTTTTTGCCTTAGTTATTAGCAAAGGAAGGGACAGGATTCAGATGCATTTGTGATGCACCACTGAAGAGAAAGCTTCATTTGGAGCCCTCACGTTCATGGTAATGGGAGAAAAACGAAATGGTGATGGCTCATGAAAGCTGTTCTGTAAAATTATCTGTACGCTCCCTTAAATGTAAAAAAAAAATAACACTTGTCCCTTCAAAGCCTATAATGGTTAAAGCATTTCTTAAATGCATAGTTCAGCTGAAGAACACAGAGAATTGGAGAAACAGAATCAAGAATTATGCGAAAGAGAGCTGAGGTAGCTGTTTTCTTTTTATCACCTTTTGTGCTAATAACGATAACTGCAGTGATCTAATCAAATGGTAGATTGAGGGGGAAAGCAACGTTCCATACAGCTCTCACTGGAGTATGGAAAGGTGAGAGGTGGAAGAAGAGCAGCCCACTTGGGAAAGATGCCAAGCAGGGAAGGAAACCAAGCCGGGGAGAACAAGGGGGCCGTTAAAAGTAGAAGAGGAAGTAGGAGCAAAGTGTCACAGGTCTGTGAAAGCCATCATTTGCTCCTGCAGTTTGTTGTAGGAAGCCAGAGAAGTGATACAGTGAAGAACTGGAGCAACTCCCAGCAGCAGACAGGGACATGACACTCCTGGATGTGTTTCTGAATGGGAGAAGTTTCCTGTTAAGCAGCTGTCAGCCTTCCTGCAGGGAACATCTCTGCCCATGAATGTCTCCTAAAAGCTCCTCAATATTGCAAGTTCTGGACTTCCTCTAGTAGCAATTCATTAATTAGGTAACTGGCAGCAAACTGCAGGTTGCAGTTTTAGTGCAGAGACCTCTGGCACAGTAAGCACAGTTACAGGGACACAGGAACACTCTCTAGCGTGTGATGCTTCTGGCAGGGGAACTGGTGGCGTGTTATGTGTAATTAATTAGTAGCTGCCAGAATTCCAAACACCAGGATGTTTAGGAGCACCTGCTAGGGGCTTTCAGCACAAGACATCTGTGTCTCCTCCAGCTAACTTTGTGTCTGTGTTCTGTATCTCTGCAGCTTCCTGGGCTTAATTCCATAGTCATGTGAGGCAGCTGAGGTCCCAGCTCAATCTGTGGTCCCCCATTCCCTCACAAAACAGCAGCTGACCCCTTGCACAGGCACGGGCAGTAGTGTCCTGTGTCCCTGGCAGCACAGATGGGCCAGCAGCTGGCCCTGGTGTTGGGAAAATCCTATTCCATCAGGCTTGATTGCTGCATTTCTACAAGCAGTAAGACCATAGTCTTATTGACATTGTTCAGGATGGATCAAATACAATTACCCAAATATCCAGATATTCATATTTACTCAGAAGTGAGGAGGCTCTACCCTTGTTCCAGTCCATGCTATTTTAAATACAGCCGTGTAGTCAATACCTGCTGGTGACCAGGGCACTTTGCAAGCAACTGCCTGCCCTTGCTCTGAGTTATTAGAGGAGAAGATGAGTGAACTTGAATTTTTGGCTGCATACATCTTAGAAACCTTAAATTTGAGAGTACCTCTAAGGTGCTGTGTCAGGTAGGTTTCAGAGAATGAACAGAGATGGTCAAGGTCAATTTTCCTGCTTGCTAGGAAGACAGGAGCTGAACGAATGCTGATGCTGAGTTTAAGGCAAGCAGTGGAAGTACAGACCCTGGATCCTAATAGAGATGTAAATGTGCAAGTTTCATCAGTTCACCAGAAACCTGGTTGCTGCACTGATTTTTAAAAAACACCCACCTGCCTGCATGACCCGTAGAATTATGTACTACAAACACCTGCTGCTTCATTTTTAGACAGAATTTGTCCAGATAACCTTGTAGGAGGGAAAGGTTCGCCCCATTCGCTCACCAGCTCTCTGTGCCTGTGGGTAGCAATGCAAATGGAGGGTGGTGCAAGCTGAAAAGTTCCTCCCAGCACCCATCCCTGGGCCGAGTGGATGTGGTGAGCCTTTCACAAGGGCACAGTGGGTCAGCCAGCGAGAGGGGGCTGTACAGCACACGCCTGCTCAGGCCACATGGTGCTGGGCTGTGAAAGAGCAGCCTGTTGCCTTTTGCCCTGCACGTGTTTGCTGCCCAGGCACACAACTTGGCAGGGCACTTCGGAGAGCACAGGCATCTGGTGTGGCCGCTGCCAGCCCTGCCTTCTGCCAAGGGGGATGGATTTCACTCTCCAATGAACAAGAAGCTGTTTGACCTTTTTCTGACACGTGTCCTAAGAATTGCCTCCACTTTGTCTGAGTAAGAGACACGATGGGAGCACAGCAGGAGCAGAATTTATTTTCTCAGTAACTTCTCCTAACTAAGTCTCTCCTTGCAATGCTATTCTATTTTCTTTCCCCTCTAGGTATCTTGAACCAGCCTTTTATCTTAGCACTGTTTGCCCTCAGCCCTATTACTTCAATTGGGTCAGTCTGCTGATTGATGTGGACATGAAAGCACTCTCTATCTAGTTAGCCTTGTTACTGCTGTAGCAAACTTGAGCACAGATGGAGTTTATTTGTCATTGTGCCAAATCTATGTATTGGCGTAATTGAGAGACAAACTGTCTGCAGCAAGCTGTAACTTTTTGAAATTGTCCTCGAAAGAACATGATGTGATTAGTCAGTTTGACTTAACAGGAGGGGCTTTTTTTAGCTTGCTGTTGTTTGCATGCATCAAGCCTTCATTAGGTGACTCTCTTACATGGGATTATTAGCTCTGAAATCAGTGTTAAAACATTCAACACCCACACATAGATTACCTAGTCTGAAAGATTAAGCTCTTAGTTATGATGGGAGAGGGGATTTGTTTCCCAAGTGTCTGAAACTTCCGAATTAAAACTTAGTTGATGACTCCTGGGAAAAGCCAGAGGGACTGGAGCAAGAAATCCTCTCCTGCTTGCTGCAAAATGGGTCAGGACATATCTCCGTTGTTCTGGGGGTATGAGGAGCGGGGACTGTGTAGGGGATAGAGGACAGGAGGTCGGGGAAGGGTAGTTCAAAGTACAGGCAGCTGGTTGGGCTGCTGCCCTTGCACCATCCTGGGCTGTGGGGGCAAAGAGGGATAGGAGGAAAGAGTGGCTAAGAAAACTGAGACTACCCTGACCTGAAATGTGACATTTTTGTCATTTATATTCCACTGAGCTCTAAGTGAGTGACAAGTGACACATGTTATGTGATCTGAGTGACAGTGGGGGTTTATGGTGAGGTCATATGTGGTAAGAGGAGCAAGAATCAAGGAATGTGGTCAAATATGTGTGTGTTCTGTTTTAATATAGGTTTGTCTTAAATGAGCTGGTACAGACTGAAAAAGACTACGTCAAAGACTTGGGAATTGTTGTGGAGGTGAGCTGAAGCAAACCCTGCTATGCAAAATGTTTTCCCACTAAAAAGCACCATGCTGACTAGTGACAACAACAAAAAATACAGCATGAGAAACAAACTGCTTTATTTTGCACGCTGCTTCCATGGTCCCCTTCTCATGTTGACAGAAACAAGAAGAAATGCCTTTGGAAACTATTTTTGTTTCCATCTAACAAATGTTATATTTTAGGTTCAACTCCAGTGTGCAAAGGTTTTTCTTGGCTACCCTGCTTGTGACAAACTCTTTCTGCTGTAATGCAGCCCTGGGAGCAGTGGTGGGGAATTATGCTTCTACCACCTATTTCATGCTTTTCTTCCTGTCAGATTGAGTAATGGTAACAGATACTTATACTTGAGTTTGCACCTGGGCTAATGTTCTGTCTGAGTACATTTCTAGAAGGTGGGCTTGGATCTGTGTTGAGGTGCATGTGTGGCCCATGGATTATTGATTTGAAAAAAAATCCTGAGAGAAACTAGAGTTTTGGGTTTTTTTTCTCTTAAAAACCAGTGGGGTTTGTTTTTTTTTAAACTTCAACTTGTGAAGTTCCCTAGGGGTTACCTGTCAAATCCAACTCACTTGCAGAGTCCAGGTTTTTTCCCAGCAAGGACTCAGATCTGGAGGCATGTGACTCACTAGTGGCATTCACCACTCCAAGGAAAATGATCAGCCTATCTGATTTTCAACAGCTTCCAAACTTGAAGACCTTTGTGTTATATTCTGTTTATATCATGCACCACTAACAAACCTGATAGGGCTGCAGTGCTCCAAAGGCTTACAAACAGACTCTCAGGAGGTGTGAGAAATCCTGTTCCTGTGACTCTTTAAACTTACTGCTTGGCTTTGTGCTCTCACAAAATACTCATGGTGATGAATGGAAGAAGTCTGTACAAAGTTCTTCTCCCTCCTCCCAGAGAAGCCAAGAGTTTAATAAACTACTTTGTTTAACTTTTATCTTACATTTGCACTTGTCACTTCAATTGCATCTAATAATGGTTTGTGTGAGTATTGTAGATATTCTAAACAAATCCTTTAAAGTTTTCTTTTAAGCAAACTGTGTAATTTAAAGTATCTAGTTGGCTTTCTGGTTTTAAATTGTACAAAAGATATTTTAGGCATGCTGATCACTGATCCTTAATCCTAAAGGGCTTCATGAAGAGGATGGAAGAAAAAGGAGTTTCTGAAGATATGAAAGGGAAAGACAAGATCGTATTTGGCAATATTCACCAGATCTATGACTGGCACAAAGAGTAAGTTTTTGGTTTAGTTCCTTTTTAAGCACCTTTCTAACCACTGTCCATAAAGGATTGGGCTATATGGTGTCTGTACGTCTAAGCTGCTTTTAATTGAACATCAGCAGGTCATTCAGGGCCAAACTTCCAAGGGACATTGCCTCTCTTTAAATGGTCTCTGTTGGTTCGTAAGTGCTGCTTAATAAATTCACAGATCATGGCTACCTTGAATCCTGAGAAATGTCTGATTCATGTGCTTTTAACCACGGTTTCACTGTACACTAAATCCTGATATAGGGCTTTATCTAGCCAACCAAAACCAGCACAACTGCATGATTAAAAGCATCCGTCTTACATGAAATAATTTTTCCCAGTGAAAAAAACCCAGCTTTGGTGGGCTATAGCTTTGCACTGCCTGGCTTCATGGCAGGGTGTTTGTCATGCTGTCTCTGATCACAGATACAGCTTTATGCTGGTTCAAACACTGTGCCAGGAGTGCTGGTCAGTGTGACAGAAATGCTGTACACAAGGGTTTGCTCTGTGTCAGGGCCCTGCTGCCAGTGGCTCTGTCACTGCTTGCTGAGGAGCCACAACAAGAGGCTTCACTGGGAGATACCACTGTGGTTCATCCACAGCTCCTGAACTACGGCTCATAAGTGTTCCCAACATGGCTCTCAGAGAGCTGCTGCTTGTGGGGTATTTGCTGGATCCTCAGAAAAGGTATTGAGGCTGCCATAATTGTGTTTCATGAGTCACAGCTGTAGGCTCAATGCATCCTACTGATATGCAGTAGCAGTGCTGGAAAGTCATGAACATCTTCACATGCAGCTGATTGGATCGTGACCATACCAGTAGTGTTTGTCTAGAAGGGCAATAAAATGCAAATTCCTTCAAGATCCTTCACACATGAAAGCCCCAACATGCTTTGGGCTAGTTGATGCTTTTGGCTCTGAGTTAGGAACTCCATTCCCTGAAAATCTTGTACAAGTAGATTTTGAAAAGCTGTTGGAAACACAAACCCTGGGCCATTTCCCCTGTAACTTTATGAACAACAATCTCTTGCATTATGGGCAATATGATCATCATTTCAACTCTACCACTCAGAAATACTCCACAGCTCCAACTAACTAGAATTTGAGCATGCATGTGCAGACTTGAGCAATGGATGCTGGGCTGGATCTTCCTTCAACTCTGGACACTTCCCTCACCCATGAAGCACAGCATCCTTAACATCATGTGTCCCATAGGTGCTTATCTCATAGCCTGGGCCTGCCCTTATGTTCTGACAGATGACCTTGTGAGCACAAAGTAAGAGCTGTCAGGAAAAGCTTCACTGTATGTTAAGTTGATGCCCGCAATGGAGTGTTTTTACCAGAGCCATTCCTTGTTTAAGTGTGATGGTAGGAGTTTTCTGTAACACATAGGAAAGGATTCCCTATTTTTAGGGCTGCATATCTGGGTCAAGAAGTCTATTTAAATGCAGATGAATGTAACATTTATAGAGGACTGAGTTATGGGAGCAGCTGTGTCTAATGGTAGCAATGGGGATTTTTACTTGGGACAGCTGTCCAATTTGCATCCTTTTTTTGTGGTTCTGGGATTTCTTGGGACGGGATCATTGCAGGCATGTCCTCTCCCCAAATCTGGCTACTGTAGTAAATCCATGGAGGCATTTGAGACTGAAATCCTGAAGTGAAAAAGAGTCAATTCCTGGATAGGGAGATTGTCAGGATTTGCCAGACAGAAAGAAAAATGCAGCAGTATTTCTGAAGATCACTGTAGCTGATTTTACCTCACTTTTAGGCATCCCAGTATATTCTTGAGAAGGGTGTTTGAGCTGGAATGAATGACCTCCCCAAAGCTGCAGGCCAAGATAGAAATGGTGTTTATAAATTACATATTATGATTTATTGTGAAATTAAAAATAGCGACAAACAGAACATACTGTAACTCCACCAGCAAAAACATGTTGATTTGTTCATTCAAGTGGAAACTGCTGCATCTCTTTCACGTTGACCAGTATTCCAAATCTGCTCATGCAACTGAGAACTCCTGGTAAAGCTTCAGTTGAGTTTTCACAAGTATTTTGGTATACGGAAAAGTTTTACTTTGGGAGTTCTCAGTGGAGGAAAGCAACTTGTGCAGTTAGCAATCGGCACTTTCTGAAAATTGAATAGTAATAATAAAGAAGAGCAGACAGTTTGCAAGAAAAGACCTCCACATTTCACAGCTCTCATCTAAGCTTTAGAAGTCCCACCATTAAGGGCGAAAGCCAAGCTTACTTTTTCATTTGTTATTGGATACTGTTGTTAAAATTGTACTGACATATCTGAAGGATGACTAGTTTGCTGCTGGGATGGCCTAAAGAAGTATTCTGAAATGTTGATGTCCTTTCTTTCAGCTTTTTCCTGGTTGAACTGGAAAAATGTCTTCAAGAACCTCAACGTTTAGCACAGCTTTTTATTAAACATGTAAGTTTTATTTTGTTACCTATATCTAGTACTATTGTCATTTAGGGTGTGATGACTCCTTTCCAGAAACATCTGTTTGTTTGCTATGACATGTCTAAACTTAATTTAAACATCAAGTATGCCTTTAGTTATGCATTTTCAAGTGTACAGCTGAATTGCACTAAGACATTACTTAATTGCCTTTTTGCAGACAACTTGTTTTGGGGGCAAAATTAATGTGGCCAAGGACATCTGCCAAAATATAATTACAGCAGGTATTTGCCAACTGCTACAATTTACATGTTCATGTGATGTTAGCCAGAGCACGAGTCTATCACAAATTTCAGACCTGCCATTGTGGGTATGACATCTCTCAGTGGCTACCCCCATGGAACCTTCCCCTTGCCTGAGGTGCAGAAGTCTAGAACAGAGACAGTTACCAATTTTCTTTCCTACTTCAGCAAACTAAGTCTTCAATTAAACCAAAAATAAGGAAGACCAAGCAGAACACCATAGCAATTCTCTGCCACCCTTCAATAACAGAACAGTAGCCAATATCTCACCAGGCTGCTGTGCCTCTTGCCTTCACAGGAGCGGCGATTGCACATGTATGTGGTATATTGCCAAAACAAGCCACGATCTGAATATATAGTAGCCGAGTATGAAACATACTTTGAGGTAAGCACGGCCCATTACACATTACTGCTGCTTACAGCTGGGAGTCCTGGTCAAGGAGACTATTCTGTAACCCGTGGGGTTGTCTAAAACAAACTCTGGAAGATTTTAGTACTGCTCATTTTATACTGCTGAAGTCTCTGCTAGAGGGAGAAAATGTTATTATTTGATTTCAAATTCTCATATTGTTAATTTCTAATAAATATTTAATGCAGTGCTGACTGTGTGTGGCCCTTATAGTGGCCCTGCACTAATTTCTGTCCCAAACAAAATAAGACTTTTTAATCAGTAGTCCACAAACAGGGGAGGTGGAGCTGGGTGGTGCCTCTCATAAATTCCCTGTAACTTTTTCTGTTTCACGAAGTCTTTGGGACTAGACACATTTAGATAGTAACGTGAAACAAGCTTCTTTAACAAGGGAAGGATGTTTCCTTTTACCCCAGGACATAAAGCATGCCTTGCAGGACTTATTTGTGAGCTAATCCTGCTGCAGTGGAAAGACTGATATTCAGATCTTGTAGTCCTGCTCAGTCAGCTCAGAGGGGGAGGGATCCTATGCTTTCCACCGCCTTCCAGCTCGGTCATGACTTACTCAGTCCTTGCCTAACTAGGATATGCCAGATTTTTAAATCCTCAGAAATTCCCCCTTGTAAACAAAAGATTAAGAACAGACCAACTTTCTGTGGAAATAAGTCTCTGCTGAGACATCTTATCATGTTCTCTGTCTTACTCTGTGATTGTTTGCAATTGTTTTTAATCCTCAATTTTTAGGAGGTTCAGCAGGAAATAAACCAACGCCTAACCATCAGTGACTTTCTGATCAAACCCATTCAAAGAATAACTAAATATCAGCTTCTTCTCAAGGTGAGTGGAAAGATCCAGTTTGGACTAAACTACCCATGTTGCATTAGATGCTGTTATTTTAAATCAGCCTTAGACTTAACTGAGGAATAAATTCATCACATTAAGAGGATAAAATGGGCATAAAATGACAGAGGACCATGGAAAATGTGCAGAGGGCATGAGGGCCTCATCTGTGCAAGCTGTTTGTAATTTAGGATAGTAAACAGATTTTGTTCTTTTAAATTTTCTTTTGGGATTTTTTTATAGAAGAGTAAACCTCAAATAGGAATTTTCTTCCTCTGAGGTTTAAGTGGAGACTTTCAATTTTTTTTTAAATTGAAACAAAGATACACAAGTGTGTTAATAAAGTCTGTCTTTGGTGCTGAATGGTGTGTTTTTAGCAAATGCTATAGCCTCTGTTTCTGAATAGCTCGTTTCAAATTACCATGAGAAACTTATTTCCAGAATATTCTGACGCCGTAAAATTTGGGGAGCTGAACACAATTTTCTTCCCAAGGAGCTTGACCACTCTGGGTTATGCTGACTGATCCACAATGCCAATTACTCAGCATTTCTGAAAATTCATCCTGAGGGGTTTCAAGCTAATATCTAAAATCAGGCATGTCTGAACCTTACCCTGTAATCTCCAGCAGCACCAGAGCTCAGACCTGGTTTCTTCTCTCTTTTGAACTAGTCTCAAGCAGTCTGCCATCAGCCCACAATTTGCACACTAGCAAAGAGACAGCAGCGTGTTCCCCAAAATGCCAAAAGGAAAAGAAAAACCTTTGTGTCTGTCTGTGTGGTCTTGTGGCTTAAGACAGGGACCAAGTAAGCATACCCAAGGGCTAATCCCAGCTTTGTCTTTTTTTATGCCATGCTTTCAACAATCATCCACACCCCTTTTCTGTATCTTTAAAGCGGTTATGACAGCAATCTCCGCAGATGAATTTATTAATATCGGCAAATTTCTTCTCAGAAAATGACATGCTGAATGTGCTTTTTTTCCTTTTCAAACTGGCGCCTTTTGTTCTCTTCTTTCTGAAGTGCCTTAATGCAAACCTTTCTGCTTTCTCCAGGACTTCCTGAGGTACAGTGAAAAAGCTGGTCTGGAGTGCTCTGATATAGAGGTACGTTTTCACGTCCTGGACAATAGTGCTAATGGCACTTTGTATGGAGGATTGAAAACCCCAGTATTCCCTTGGCAACAGTTGAAGATCCAGCTGGTATTCTAAATGTGGTTTTTCTCTTAGCTTAAATCAGAATTAAAAGATGATGGCACAGTCCTACGTTTTAGGTGCCCCATCCTCTTTTTAGACATTAGCACACATCTTCAGTGCATGAGGGCCTCACCATGAATAACTGACAGCAGCAATTGTGCGGTTGAACTTCATTGTTTGACACTGGGCTTTTAGGAACCCTCTGATTCTCTTGTAACAATTCAACATCCTTTTTCCTTAACAGAAAGCAGTTGAATTAATGTGCCTTGTACCAAAACGTTGCAACGATATGATGAACCTGGGTCGCCTCCAAGGCTTTGAGGTATGTATTTGCATTCTGTTTATAATAATAACTAGGCAAGGAAAATTATTGTATCTTTCTATGATTGTCTCTATGCCAAGCTGTTTATTTAGTGTTTTTTCTTTTCCAGTGCTGAGTTGCGTGTTTTGGTAAGGTTTGAGAGGTGAGGGGGCAATATACCTCTTGCTTTAAACTTGTGATAATCTATCTATTGTTTCTTCAAAATGGGAGGTCTTTAAAAGCTTCTGCAAGCTTTGCTGAGACTTCTTATAGATATAGCCAGAGCAAAATAAGTGATGAACCAGCCTGCTCTGCCTGTTTGTAAGATCACCTGGCATTAACACATTAACAACTCTGAGTGAATTTGACATCATCCAGGAGGGGACTTGTGAGTTAAAACCCCACAGGTTACAGCTTGTGGTTTGCAATTAAGCTGGTGTAAGCTTTGGTGACATGTCTTGTCTCCAAAATGAAATAAAATTTGTCTTACTGCCTTACGCACTGTAGCATTCCTACAAACAGGTAGGTCCTGGTTTTTTGCACCTTCAGAGGTGTTGTGTCATTGACTGCTGGCTTAGGGGGTGATGGAGAGCTGATGACCAGAGAGAACAAGGCACTACAGTGACCAACTACATAATGGGAACAGTGTTTGAAATGAAGCATACAAAACAGTCTGCTTTGAGACCTCTTGCTTTTGGTTTTATATGCACAATCAGTGGCAATGAGAGCAAAGAAAACCTATGCTATTATTCTTAAACTGAGGTCACAATTTAATAGATTGCTGCTTTGATAACCTGGACAGGATATGTCTCACAGGAATGTGGTGCTGCCTGGAAAACTTGGACTGCATGAAATATAGCAGATCATCTTGTGGGACCATGGTGGGTCAGGGTTTGTAATGGTGGTGTCTTGTCTGCTTCTCAGGGCAAACTGACAGCTCAAGGCAAGCTGCTGCAGCAGGACACCTTCTATGTGACAGAGCAGGATTCCGGAGTTCAGTCTCGGCCAAAGGAGCGTAGGGTGTTTCTCTTTGAGCAAATAGTTATCTTCAGTGAACTCCTTAGAAAAGGATCTCTAACACCAGGCTACATGTTCAAGAAAAGCATAAAGGTAAGAAATGGAGAGGGAGAGGCATATTCTGTTTGATGGTCCTATAAGGAAATGTTTCCAACTTTCTATGCTGTGAGACTGGTTCATCCTGTCGTATGTGGACAGCAATGTGCAGGAAACATTTGCATCCTTTCAGTGGATCAGAAGCCATTTAAGACTATCTCTAAATAAACCACTGGGTGTCTAAATTTATTGGGTAATTTTTACAAGGAACACAGACAGGGCAGGTTCTGTGTCATTCATAGCTCTGAGTTAGCAAATACTGCTACAAAGCCTGTGGTAGTCAAAGGAAGGATGCAATAATCACTTTTAAACATGATCATAAAACATAAGGGAAGGTAGAGTATCAAAGAGAGTCATCTTAGGCCAAACTGTAAGTCAATACTAAACCTTTATGTGACATTACTGGAAACACTCTTCGCTAATTCAGGGGAGGGCTATTAGTTGAATGTGAATGTTGCAAGAACATTTCAGAAACAAACAAAACCACACATGGTTCTGAAAATGCAGCTATGAGGAGCTATAAAACCAGCTAATTATAAAGAAAGCTGTAAAAAATTAATTTTGGTTTTAAAAAATCTGTCCAGATTATGGGGCTGGGACTAAAAGTAAAAACTGAAAGTGACCAGGAAAAATACTTCTTTGTTTTTTGTTTGTTTAAGGGGTTTTGTGTTTGTTTAACAAATGCAAAGTTAACCTCTGAAATGGTAAGTGAAGATGAATGAATGCTGCACATCTCCTGGTACAACAGCCATTGATGTGCCTGCAGAAAGAACAAAATCATTGGTTCATTTGAATTTCTTGATCATTCAAAGCTGAGAAACCAGTCTGGGATTGATTTCCTTTTCAAAGATACAGGTTAAAAAAGATGTGAAAGAATGCTCCCACACAATCCCAGATTGTATTTGCTCTAAATTTTAAGTGGTACATTAATATGAAATAGGAAAGAACAATATCAGGTGAAATAATGCATATTAACCATGTATAGCTAAACAAATCTATGATAAACAGCATATTTACTGAAATGATGGCATCATCTTGGGTGCCAGAAACTGCAGCATTTACTGAAAAGCCCACACCCATTTGTAAGTCAGTGCATTTTATAGTTTCCAACCAAATAACAGACTATAAAGAAAAAACCTAAAGCATACAAATAATCATCTTGATTTAGATGATCGGCTTTGATTTTATCTTTTTGCTGATTTAAATAATTATTAAAGTTGGAGATGGAAATAGCATGAATCATTTTTACTTCGGTTTATTGTATGTATAACAATGAGGCTTTTATCTGCAGGAAACAATTCCTGAATTATATATTGTAGATAAAGAGAGAAAAATAAATCTCTCCTAGTGTCAATAAAATTAGCTTGCCTTGAGGGTATGAGTTGCTTTTCTAGTTAAACAGCCTATGAAAGGAATGCTGTTTCCACTGCCTGAGTTTAAAATTTTCTGTGTGATAATTTTCCAGTCCCTTTTCTTCCATTTGGCAAATGGGAGCTCATTCTCTTCTTGAGTGCCTACAGCAAATGTGGAATCCCCAGTAGCTCCATGTGCATCTCCCCCACCACAGTGTGGAGTCTGTGTGCTGGCAGCTCTCACACCTGTCACACTCTGACTTACACAGTCCCTACTTCAGCTTCGCGCTGCTTTCGCATTTCTCTTGCGCTTTCCCACAGAGATAAGCTGTGGCTGACAGTGCAGCAGGACCATTCCCTGTAGCAGGATCATTCCCTGCCTCTCTGGGCTGTGGGCATCCTCACCTCACAGTGGAGCCTCCACAGGAGACAGCACCACTGGTCCCATTTCATTCCTCTGTGCCACAGCCACTGCTGAGCACTGAGGTCTCTCTGTTAGAGTAAAAAGTACACATGACTTCAAATGCAGCTGTTCTGGTCTGTCAGGGCCATGAGGCTCCCAAATATTGTTCTCCAAGGTCTGTCACACTAAAACTGTGACAGAAGCTTCAGCGTGATGTCCTACATTAGCTAAGAACCCTTTTTTATGCAGTGAGGTAGTTAGTGTTGAGAAATGGCACATCCCTTCTGGGATACTTCTCCATTGGATACCTCTCAGACTCTCAAAATACCTAAGCAGGAGCTTTGGCAAATGCATCTCCCTGAAGCACAAATAGGAGGTTTGAGACTCTGACCTACATGTATTTTTCCTGGAACCTTAACAGGGTTGACTTGCTTGCTTTGGTTGTCAATCAGAGGAGAAAGAGCTCAGACTAAAAGGAATACCGCTGTCCAGGCTCACTGTCTGTCCCTTTTCTTGTCCCCATGGCAAGAGAGTTTCTGCATGTCTCTCTAACTTCACAGGGATCCCTTGAACCAAAGGAAGAGGCAAATTCCATCTTGCAGTTTGAATGCTAGACAGAATTCTGATGTGGAGTGGACCTCCCCATACCTTGAGAGATACTCAGAGCAGCTGGAGATAGACTTCTTCTAGAGGAATGTTACTACCTTAGTCTTCAGAGCTGTCTGCTTTTGACATGAAGACGCTCCCTCCCTTTTTTTTTATTTTTTTTTTGAGAGGCTATGCCAACCTATTCTTGTTTACTATCCAAAGTATCTCAGGAAAAGCTAAAGTTACAAGTACACTTAAAACAGAAGCCTCACAAGGGCAGAACAGCAGCCAAAATTAACATCCATGTGATTTCCAGAAAGAGCATCTGTGACTGCAGTCAAGTGAAGTGATTGCACACAGGTGACTCTAATCTGCAAGAAATAAGATCTGTTGGAGCACCAGGGGAAAATTTATCTTTTTTTTTTTATATATCTCTGTGCACAGTCCATTCCGTTTTTAAAATACTCTAATGACTGAGATTTTCTTATCAGAGGATAAGAAATGTAAACACTTATTTCAAATGAAGGAATTACAGACTTTATTACCATATTAATAGGAACATTTTTGCTCTATCTATGTGTTACAGTAAACTTTTAGCACATCAGTCAGATCTATGTTACCTTAAAATAGAAGTTGTGATTCAAGACAAGGCAGGTGGATGTCTGGTACATCTGTCAGAGCTTTATTAAGCATCATATTTAAGATTTAGATTTATCTGGGTAAATCTATATGAGGCAAATTCTACTGATTATGATCTGACAGTTTGTCATTGGACTCAATTATTTTCAGGAACATTTCACTACAATTTTGATTCTTGGATAACATTAACTCATGCTCATGCTTACCTTGGCTTGTTTCAGATGAATTACCTTATCATTGAAGAAAATGTGGACAATGATCCCTGCAAGTTTGCTCTAATGAGCCGGGAAACATCGGAGAGAGTAATTTTACAGGCAGCTAATCCTGAAATTCAACAAGCTTGGGTACAGGACATCAACCAGGTCTTGGACACACAAAGAGATTTCCTAAATGGTACGTCCATGGTCTTTTCTCTGTTTCCCAAACCATGACGCTAAATGGGATTTAGAATCTTTGTGTCTTTGTTTCCTCTATGAGAAAAACATTCAGGGACTTCTTTTCGTAACAAAAATTCCCAAGGAGAAAACTCCATCCTAGCCTGCCTGTCCTTAAACACTGTGTCAAGTGGTAAATGGGAAAGACTCGTAATTTACAGCTGGTCTTTGAAAAGAGGCCACCTCAATGCCACTGTACAGAGGTCTCTGTCCTGTATGCCAGGACTGCCTGGTGGGCGGATGGGAATGCGAGAACGGACAGTCTGATCTGAACTGCTGTGTGGCCCTGAGAAGCTGCTGTAGCCCTGTTAAAGACCACAGGTCATTCTGGCCTGGCTTTATTAGCAGCATCTTGTGGACTGGTTTGGGGAGCCAGCTGGCTCCCTTCTTAAGTAGGGGCTGCATCCCTGGGGCAGTTGCCCTGAATGTATCAGTCAGGATCATGTTCAGGTCTCAGGTCCCTCTGTGGGTGGTACTTTAGTGCAAGATCCTTTAAAAATGCTGGGGTTTGCAGGGCTGTGTCCCCTGGTGCTTTCCATCCTATGGGGAGATTTTAAATCTGATCCCAACCCAAGACCTTGTTGAAGCCAGGTTGCCATTGTATCTACACAGGATCTCCCACTTACTCAGAGCAAGGCTTATCCCCAGGAACCTTCTACTAAACATCACTATATGCTACAAGCTGGGGGTGTAAGGTGGGATGAAGGCTGTCTCACCACCCATCCCCTTACAGGTCCCACCTCTGCAGGGGAGCAGCTGCTTTTAATTAAAAAAAAAAAAAAAGCCCACATCAAAAGAGAGGGCAATAAAACAAGGGCAAGGGCTTGTTTCTCCTAGAAACCATGGGAGCTGTGCATGAACAGGGGCCTTTCTGAAGTGTCAGCTTTGCTTTAGGAATAGATTCGGGGTGGTTTGAAATAATAGTTCAAATTCAAGCTGTGTTCCTCCCAAAAAACAGAAAAACACACACAGTCAATGTGGAAGTGTATATTTTGAAAATACAGAGGAATGAAACTCAGTTAACAGTTTTAGCTTCTTCTTGCTCATGAATGGATGAGGGAAAGAGACGGAAGAATCTAAAAATAGTATCTCTCTTGTTTGTTTGGAAGGAACAAAGTTGAAAGCAACAAACTCCAAAATTGCTTTTCACTATTCATTTCAAAACAGCTGATTTTTTTTAAATGCAGCTTATATTAAAGTTCTGTATTTAATAACTTAAAACATGTCCAATAATGAAACTCATTTGCTTGAATCAAAATGTGTCGACTTGGCACAATCTGTTAGATGTCTTGATTTTGGGTTTTGGTGTTCTGTTTTGTTCATTTCTCGTTGCAAAATTGGAAAAGGCTCTTGCAGCTCACATCAAAGCAAAAGTTCCCTTTTCTTCAGTTAATAGTTTTTAAAATTTCAAGTCAGCTTAATTTTACTTTTCAGAAGTTAACTGTAAAGGGGTTACATGCAAAAATTGTTTGTGACAGTTCAGAAACTACAACTGAGCTGAGAAGGGAAATAGTGTTTCACCCATGATGACACAATTTGGTATTGGGTTTTCATGACTTGGAATAGAGAGGGCCTCATACAACCACTGTAAAATGATTCCTTAAGTATTCTGGTGGGATGAGCAGTCTTAAGTTCTCCAGTTTGACCAGGTGTTATCAAGACCTGGATGGTTTTGTGTCAGTGCAGTTGGCTTTGAATGAGGAATTATTGGAATAGAAATAAGCTCCACTAATACTTAGCTACGGACTTTTTTTTTAACCTTGTGAGAACCCCAGAGGCACTGCTGCAGGGGTTTTCTGTTCTTTCCACATCTTTATTGTGTGTTGGGGGTTTTTTATATGTATATATTCACTCTTATCCTTCCAGGACTTGCTGTCCTGTGAGATCCTTTTTCTACTGAAGCATCTTCATAGACCCTATTTAGCTCATCTTCTGTGAGACCAGCAAGCAATTTGATGGGATAGGAACATAATCATCACTATCTTTGAAGCCAAAAGTAAAAATAGATTTATATTAAAACAGAAGCTTAAGGATTTACCTTAAACCTATGAATAAGATCCAAGAAAATTATATTGTATCCAGTAGAGCCTGTCCAGTCCAGAACATTTTAAGTGGCTTTTAGAATGTAATCTTATTGAGGCTGACTAATCTTTAAATACGTTCTTTAGCTTTGCATTTCATTAAAGCAGATGTTTTCTGTCTTTAAAATCATATTAAATCAGGCTGAGCCAATGCTGTGTAAACTTAATAACAAAATATTCCCTTTGAGTTCTTGCTTAAGCTGTCTCTTGATTTTCTCTCTTCCATTGGGAAGCCCTGAAGAGTACAGGGCTACATTCAAAGCATCCACAGTTCATAAATGTAAAACTTAGTGCAATTACACTGCAATATTCAAGTTTTTCATATTTTTCCTTGAAAAAGCAAAAGCTGCTAAGCTTCAGAAACAGGCTGTGAACCAAAAGACTGGTTATTGTGACCGTTCTTTCATTTTTGCTTTAAGAATCAAGCTGTAAAGAAAATATGCCACTGATAGATGTATTTCATAAGGAAAATGCCATTCATCTGTACCTTTTTTTGATCATGTTTTGAGGGGCAAGTTGAGATAGAAAGAGAAAATGCAAGTACCTACACACTGCTTTTGCCAGAAGCTTCTAAGAATACTAACAGATGTTTGGCAAGAGGCTGGAAGCCAGGCATGAGTGGGATAGGTAATGGTGGGATTAGTATCACAAGTGGACACTCAACTAACTGCCTTTTAAAAGCACTGAGTAGAATAGACTGTTTCAAGATAGATTGATAAATATTCATTCACATCTTACTGCTAAAGACCTTGCAGCTGAATCTGCTGTACACAATAGAAAAATGTCACTGTCAAAGTCATTGTCAAAGTTCTCCCCAGCCTTCCTTGTCCTCTGTGGCTGATCTGCAGCAGGACTATTTCCAGCTGCAGCTGAAGTAAGCGAGTGAAACTGGCAGTCACTGTGGCATAAACACAATCTGCTTTTGTGACAAGGGTCACCACGCAAGTTTTGGAGCCAAGTAATCTTCCAGATTGCTACAGATCTATGTTTGTGTCCTTTTGAAGAAACTGGTGATCTGGCATCCTCCTTGATTTTTGTTTTCCTTTTGTTCTTTAGTATGAAGTGATTTCTTTTTGGAGTTGTCCTGCCTTTCTCTGGAAGGAGTGCTAGAGAGTACATTGTGTGGTGCTGAGCCTTTCAGTTTTTCTTTACTTTTCCTCTTGTTGGGAAAGACATTCCTTCTGTTGTGGTTCCCTGGTGGGGCTGATGCTGTGACATTATGTCCTCTGTCTGCCTCTTGCTAGACTAGTCTCTCTGCATTCCAGTAGGTTTAGTCTGATACATGTACACTGTATTAATTGACTATAAATCATCCATTAAAGCCATGTGACATGCAAGAAACCAAACCCACACGTCTAGGGATGGTAGTCTGAGCCCAGCAAATCTAATCCTTTCCCATTCATTGTGAGTCCCAGCCCTGATCCCTTCTCCTCCAAACATAACAGATTATTTATTTCTTTACAATCTGGAATCTTTATCCTGCTTTTTTCCAGCATAAGCTCTCTTCAGGACTGTGAAACATGCACTCTCACAAGCAGACTCTTTTTTTTTTAAAGGCTTATGAAGCTGTTTAGTGTTGCCTGTTGGGTGTTTTCTGGAGAGGCCCAGACTGCTGGGGTTGACGTCTTGGTGCCATCTATACTTTCTTACTTGCTGATCAGTTCCAGCAGTTTTCTTGAACTGAAGCAGTTAATGTAAAAAGCACATTGAAAGCCAAGTTGCAGTGCATCATGTATAAAGAGTATTTAGTCATCACACTCTCTTGGGAATATGCAAATGAGACTTAGGGATCTTGGCCTGTATTTTCTGATGTTAGCAAAATTGACTGTAAATGACTGTGCATCTCTTATTCAGGCTTTCATTTATTTCGACTAGGGGATGTGATTAATTTGTGTGATTTCAAAGAAAATGAATGCAGATGTGTATATTTTAACCCACTGTGTTGGTTAGAGAAGCTGTTCTTTGCAGTAGCTGTGTTCAGTTCATGCACAGCTCCATGTAACATGCTCGTGTCCTGTCTGGCCATGAATGCACCGTGTGCTTTCATAGGTGGCATCTTCCGTTCCTGTTGAGTTTGCAGCTTACATGTCTGTTCTGTTTGAATCACTCCACACACCCTCTGCAGCCCTTTGCAGGGCCGTGGAAGGCGTGTGGCTAATCCTTGTCCTCCCTTGCAGCGCTGCAGTCGCCCATAGAGTACCAACGCAAAGAGATCAGCTCAGCAGTGCTGAGGCCCCAGGCCGGGAGGGCCCCTCAGCCCAACAGCAGACCCCATTCCTCTATCCCAGTGGGGTCTGAGAAGCCTTTGAAGGCTACAAGCCGTAACCCATCTCTCCCACCCCTGAAGATATCTACCTCCAACGGCAGCACAGGGTATGAACACTCACAGCCTGGAGACAAGTATGAACAAAGCAAGGTACTGAGCTCATCTGATAAAACATGATCTCATAGCCCATTTCTTATGCCACAGACGATCTGTGAGGTTAGCTCTAACTATCAGCTAACCAGGTCAACAGGAATCAACATACTGAAGCAATGGTGGAAAATGGGATTTGGGATTAAACAGAGACTGCCATCTAGATGGATGGCATGTCAGCTGCAAAATGGAGACAGAGCCTGACCCTGGAGCACTGATCCCCGTGTTTTTCAGGGCACTGTGCTTGCAGATCTGGTGAACTAGATATCCATTTGCGGTACTGGCAGCAGCAGTGCTTCTCTAATATCCATTAACCACCCATTCCTGAAGAGGTCTACTCTGCCGGTATTAGAAGAGTTTAGACCTTTTCCCACGTAACACCTCTCAAGGTGCCAGCTGAAAGTTATAATTTGGGTGCGTGTGAACTGCAAACAAACCAGCAAAGAGTCAGTAGCCACCAGCAACGTTTCAACCCTGCTGCTGACTGAGGTTGGCCAAAGCCACTTTCAATATGACCTATACATAACTGTGAGTATTCATTCAGCCTCTAACATTGAGCCTTCATTGGTCTTTCCCCCACTTTGGCTCATCACAGACAGTTCATCTGTAACACCCAACACTCGAGAACACAGTGGTGCACTGTCGCCAGCAGCTGTGAAATCTGATGTGAAATAGGAGAATGGTTTGTATCAGATCACTGCTACTTTTTAGAGTCTTAAAATCCTTTTCTGCCAATGTGAACTTCAAGTGTTTTGTATCTTTTTCCGTGGTACCTTAGGTTGGAAATAAAGTATCGGGATTGCTGCTGGGAAAAACAGGTTCCTTAGCACCACCTGCTCACTGGTTTCTGTTGTGTCCGTTTTCACAGCCTGATTTGGGAGGGTGCAATGGGACCTCTTCCATGGTGGTGATTAAAGATTACTATGCACTGAAGGAGGATGAGATCTGTGTGAATCAGGGACAGGTGGTTCAGATCCTTGCAATCAACCAGCAGAACATGTTCCTGGTGTACCAGCCTGCAAACGACCACTCTCCAGCCGCTGAAGGATGGATCCCTGGCAATATCTTGGCTCCCCTCACTAAATCCACCACAGATAATAGCGACGGAAGCATCAAGTAAGTGCCATGTTGGCTTCGCTGGGAGCACTGTGTGGATTTTTTGAGGAAAAAAAATAATAAATAAAAATAAACGAACCCAAATGGTAGGGCATTCCTGCTGATTTTTATCTACAGTGCCATTGGAACAAGCTGAGCGGTCAATCCGCAGCGTCGGGCAGCCATGGTGGATAGCTCGGGTTTTGCTTTATTTTCATTTTGTGGGGGGTTGTTTATGCTTTGGAGAGAAATAAAAGCATAGACAGTTAAAGATATGCTTTACGTTACACCATTTTACACCGACATGGACCTGCTCGGACTGGACTTATCATTATGTTGTATTAAGTTACTAAGCTATATATTGGTTATAACAGCATCTAGCAAAAAAAGAAAAACCCACAAAAATATCCAGGCCCCATGTTGGACTGAGGTTCGCTTCTCAAGGAGGAGAGATTTTGTTGTCTATGGCAATTTCCTTGTACAGCTTGTATCTTTTTTTTATTATTATTATTTTGGTTTGGTTTGTTTTATTTTTTTTCTGTTTGCAGTAACTTTTGTAATATACTTTTTGGTTTGCAAGTCCCCCATCCAAGTACATTCCTGTACAAAGTATTTTGCACTATTTAAAAAAAAAAAAAGGAAAGAAACAAATTCATATTGATGAAGTCAGGTTGTGCAATATAATGGATAGTCGCAATGTTCATCATTGTACCTGTAATGTAACTAATTTTAAATGTACTATTTTAAATATGTAAAATAAATTTTCACCATGAGCATGTTTTAATGAGGTAAGAGAACTAGTTTGACCCCTTTTTTTTGGTTTGGTTTGTTGTTTTTTTTTTTATTATTTTGTTTATAATATTTTGTTGCTTATTTAACAAATGTGTAGATATATATTTTTCTTTTCTGATTTTTAGAACTTTGTGAGTCTGAAATGACTAATGCAAGAAAGTGGTTTTTTGGTATTAAATACAGAAGGTACAACCCTCTTTTCAGTAATACCTGTTGATTTCTTTTAACATCTAAAATGACTAGATGGTACTGCATGATGTATGCTACAAATTGTGTTACCTTACACAAGTGCCTCAAGGCACGGAACTGAACACGAGGAAAGATTCTGTGATAGATCCACTAAAAATAATAACTTGATCTCTGCTGCCATTTCAGTTAAGAGAAATTATGACTTTACCTGCCAGTCAGTAATGAATGCTACCTGGAATTGCATGTTAAGCCAAAGGAATTGCTTAGCACGTCTCTTGCACATCTGCCATGGCCATTCCTGGGTTTGTCTCTAACCACAACAATGCAACCTCATGCCCTTAGATTCATCCACTGTACCAGACTCCTGGCGAAGACTGATTTCATGGCAGCTGTACAGTAAAATTCTGCATCAAATTCTGTAGTCAGATGAATTGTGGCCAGAAAGATGAACCAAAATTGAAAGACACATACATTGCACTTCTCTCTTTCTTACTGCAGTGAGATTTAAAGTCTTAAATAATGTTTTCAGACTCAAACAGCTAAAACAATTCTGAAAACAAAACCAGACTTGAATAATAGGAGTCCTATGGGTAAAAAACAACATGGAGCTGGTGTTATCTTCAACCCTGTCTAGTCTGCCAGGTCGTGCTGACTAATTAGTTTAGGTAATGAAATTGTTTCTTAACAAATACTGTACAAAAAATACGTGGTAATCCAGTAGTATTGGCACCATGTATTATTCACCAACAGGTTAAGGAGTCCATCAGCCACATCCTTGACTCTTACCATATCTTAAAGGAAAACATGACAGTCCTGAAGTGTTGGATACTTCCCCTGCTCTGCACATCTTATTTGGACCCTCTCCAGAAACGCCCAAATACCAGTCAGCACTTACTGCTGTCTGAGACTTGCAGGATGCTCTGGTGCTCCTCGTGCTCAGACATGAGTGCCTGTGTCAACCGTGTGCTCTGGAGACACTGACCCTGGTGGCAGAAAAAGTCGACTTGACCCAGTTCAGTTTTGCGTCAGTGGCAGCATTTGCTTTTTGTTTAATTGAGCCATTGTACAGCTCCCATCAGGTGCTGAAGTATAACCAGAAAACGCTTAGGAATCAGACCCAGTGTCCTTGGGGGAGCGTCGGCTGTGTGGGGCATCCTTTGAGTCCTACCTTGCTAACATACTGCGTTTTATTGGCATCGCAGGTGATCCTTGGATTACATGCAACTTGCTTTGTAAAATGTGTCAAGGTACTGTAGACGTGACATGTGCCAAACATTGGGCTTAAACATGCAAATCAAATTTGCATGACTTAAAGGTGGGCAAATGCTTTGAACCTGGATCCCAGCTCATCACCCTGCTGTTTTAACAGCTTTATGCTTTAGACAACATACCCCTTCCCAAACTCCCCCCCAACCTGTCCACTATTTAAACCAACTGAAATCCATATCCAGTACTAGTTTGGTTTTTTCTTGATTTTTTTATGTCTGCTTTGATATGCAATTTCTGTTGTCAACACAGCATTGCTCTTATGAAGGGTGACATGGTCTTTTATTGTTTTTTTCCAAGAGTAAGGTCATAGGAGCAGTAATAAGGGGTGAAAAATGTACTGGAAATGGTAACTGCTGTGATGCTAGCCAAAACCCATGGGCTGACTGATGTCCTCTCTAACTGGATTGGCAAAATCAGATGGGAAATTCTTGGTCTTGAGAGGCGCAGAAGAACATGTCATTCTAGGAAATTACTTATCTCTTGGAAAGTTAATGATACAGCTCCTATTTATTGAGCTCTTTGTGTTCTGAGCAACATGTAGCAAGCATCACCCTGAATTTCTTAAAATTTTTAAACACTGTACTCAATATTCTATTAAGACCATTTTTAAGTATTTTTATTTGTTTCACTGCTTTTAACCAACAAGACTGAGGACCAAATTGGTCTTGTAACTGTAGCAAAATTAAAATAAATTTCTATTTATGACAATGCAAGACAAAGTCCCTGTAACCAGATGGCCAAGTTCTAGTTGCCTGTGCTTCCATCATGGACATTTTTTTTCCTGCTCCATGCATTTAAACAGCAACTGTGGCACAACATCTGCTTCGCAGAACTCTGGTTTTGAACTTCAACTCTCATTGCTGAGATTAAGACAGGCATATTGCTGGTGGCTTTCACCTTCTCGGGATTTGCAGTAATTGCAAATGTGGATGCTGGTTCCCCTTTCCAAATCCTTCCTTCCTTCTATGATTTGCCGTTTGATTGCTGCGTTTTTTGGTACAACAGGAAGTCATGTTCATGGCATACTCTGCGCATGAGAAAGCGGGCGGAAAAGGAGAGCAGTGGCAAAAATGAAGCCAATGGGCCACGTAAATCCAAGGATATTCTGGGGAACAAAGTCTCTGTTAAAGTGAGTAAGGCCATCTGAAAACTCTGTGCTGCTCTCCTGCTTCCCATCCTTTCCACCCCCTGTAGTATCCTCTCCTGAGAGAGGGAGGGGGCGGCAATTTTGAGTTTGGGTTTTGGTTTTTTTGTTGAGTTGTTTTTCAACTTTAGTTATCTTTTTCTTTTTTTTTTTTTCCTTTTTTTGTAGGATCCATTTTAGCAGGATTTTTGCATGCAAGATAAAATGCAGCCTTTGTTTTTTGTTTTCTTTTTCCTGGCATCCTACATGCAAGTAAGTAATCTTCGTTAAAAAACCCAACTATATACATGGTTAAATAACTTAAAATTGGGACACTAGTGATATACTGACCTTTGATCTAGCCCAATCTGCAGCTCCATCAGAACAACTGCAGCAGTGAGAAAGCCACTGGATGAACCAATGGCCTTGCTGAAGTTGATGAGTTTTCTTTAGGGCAATATTTCACCACATCTCAAGATAAGGGGTTCCCAGCCTTGAGATGCTTAAGGTTTTTGGTCCAGGGAGGTGGTCCCAATGACCTTTTTCTTTCCATGTTAAACAGACAGGGCAGAGATGCTGACTCTGTCTTGCCAGGAGAGAGTCTCGTGTGTGTCTGTTTGTGTGTGTGTGTGTGTGTGTGTATGTGTGTCTACGTCTCTCTCTCTCTCTCTCTGAGATCTCCCAATATGGAAAAAGTTGACAACTGTGGGGTTAAGCTCCATCTTCTGCTCTGGGTGCCTGACTACTGTGCTCCAACTCAGAGGATCCATCCCTATAAACCGACCATGAGGCCTGCTCAGGACTCCTCTGGGGCTTTCCCCCCAGAGGGAAACAGAGGCAAGCAAACACTTGTGATTTTGACACAACCAAAGCCCAGCCTTGATTCAGGAAAGCACTTGAGCATGTCCTTTGGATCCACCCCTCTCCAGAAGAGCCCATGATTAAGTGTTTTCCTTTGCAGAGGCTTTCAGTCTTACAAGCCTAGTGAAATAGCCCTGGCATGTGCAAAGGGAGGAACCTGCCACTGCACCCACCGTGCAGCCGCCCTGCAGCGCTGAGGAAGGACTGGGCCTGAGGGAAGCAGTTGCTCCAGCATGGTGGCACAGTTCTTCCTCCTCTTGCTTTCTCCTTGAACAAATTGCAGAATCACCGCTGCTTCTTTGGCAAAAGCATGTCTTTGCCCTTGCTTCCCTTGTTTTGTTGTCGGTTTGTTTTTTGTTTGGTTGGTTTCTTTAGGAGCATTTTCTCTACTGTTACCCATTTCTATTCTGCTCACAACTGTGCTGCTCTGCCCTGACTAACCAATCTCTTTTCTAATCTCTTGTTCTCTTTCTTCCTCTTCATGCTGCCAAACAAGGAGACAAACAGCTCAGAGGAATCAGAGTGTGATGACCTTGACCCCAATACTAGCATGGAGGTAGAGACAATCATCCTTGTGATTATTTTTTTCCCAAGAAAATTTTCCATTTTGAAATGCCTTTGCTGAAAGGGGAGCTGGTGGGTCTGTGTCACTTGCAGACATGTGTGCCAATTCAGGATGAGTCGCTCAAAGTGGCAATTCTGGGTTTGCCAAGGGCTGGAGTTTGTGCTGCCTTTGTGGTGGGAGCAGTGGAGGAAGCTGAGGAACAAGCTCCTGCTGAGCTAGAGGCTCATGTAGTCACCTTCAGTCACTGTTTCCCATCTGGTACCTTATTCCAACAATAATGCATGTGTGTCAACTCTGATAAATGGAGCAGCTTTCTATGTTAAAAACAACCCTTGCCCTGGCTGAGCTGCTGGTCAGGCCTGTGTTATAAATCACAGGAGCAAATGTTGTGCTACCACAACCAGTGCTTTAAACTGTCTAGAAAATCAGAAAAGACAATGTTTCCTTTTTCTTCTAGAAGAGTGGGAAATTGCATTTCTGTCCGAGTACTGAAGAAGAATGGTAAAAGCAGTTGTGTGAATGTACTCATATCACAGGCAAAGCTGATGTAAATAGGTGGCCTCAAATCATGGTACATTATGCTACTCTTTTTCCAGTGTGAAACCACCAGTTCTAGTAGAGTGCCTTGTTGAGAGAGCCTGAAGGAGCTTAAATTCATAAACAGTTATATATCTGATTCTCCTCAGTCCATATCTTGCAGAATCCATTTTTTTTCTGTGTATAGTGACCACACCAAGCATTTCTATACATTGTACCAAGGCTGAAAGAGGTTCCTGCTGAAACAGGCAAGGACAAGGTTCAGATACATAGTGATTTTGTGTTGATAGGGGGGCAGATCACTGGAGAACACTGTGTTCTAGCAGATCTCCAGGATGCTGTTAGCCAGGCTGCACTATAAACATCCTGCAAAAGAAAGCTGATCTTCCTCCTGGAAGGAAAAAAAAAGAAGAGGGACCTTTTGAGGTGCACCACCTAAGCTGTTAACCTGAAAGCTCGCTTTTATTTTGATTGTGTTGGGATGTGTACTAAAAGAGAGCTTTTGACCCAGCTGGTCAAATCAATCCTGGAGATTGAATTGTCCTTACCACTAAAGCTGCATTATTTTCAGGAGTGTGTTTGCATTTTCAAAGAGTGTTTTACCAGTGACAGGTAACAATGAGAAGTGTATGTGTTTGTTAAAAGGCAGTGCCCAGTTAGTGCATGGGAGTCTGTGCAAGCTTTCACTCACTGAAAATTGCCCTGTGGGGTAGCAGGTGGCTGAGACACAGGTGTATTGTACAGAGCTGGGTGAGAATCACTGTTCTTTTTGAAGAGGATTTCTGTGTCTTGGCTTTACTCAACAGGTGGAAAAACAGATGTTTTAAAATTGCCAGTGGGAGTATCTGAGCCCTACAGTGCCGACATTTCTGGTTAGTTCCAGCATACCCCACATGGGTCTTTTTGATTGTTTGATTTGGGTTTTTACCATGGTACAGTCTACTGTTCTGAAGTTCAGGAGAAAAAAGCCTTTCTATTTAAATCAAAAGACATTAATGTGAAGTCTTAGCTATGGTATCAATCTGCTATTGGGGTAGTAACTGTGTGCCTGGCATATGACTCAATTTACACTCAGAAACCACATCCTGCATCTCCCAGGTCACTGGCTGGAGGTGCCAGCGTTACTCTGCTGAAGTCCCCAGAAGCCACACTGTTCCTCATGGCTTGGAAAGCTCAAATTGGCTTCAGAGAAAAACTCTGTGGGGCTGAGCAAATGTTTAAAATGGCAGAGGGAGAGAAATAAAGACAACAATTGTGGGGGTGATTTGCTAAGGTCACAATGTCCTCCGAGGAGCAACATGGCCCTTGCTTTGTGCTGGTTTTAGCACATTTGCAGTCTGGAGTGAGTATGATCAGCTCATTGGTCTGACTAAGAAATCCTGGGACACGGATTGCTGGTACCCAGTATAAACTAAACAAAATCATCTGGAAGGAGCAAAGCAAGGGTGGGCTCATAAATGCTCATGAAGACCTGGAGACCTAGAGATGGCCTAGAATAGGCCATGAGAAAGTCTAGTCTGTAAAGGTCTTCAGTTAATGACATTTGGGAGCCGTGGTTGTTCTCCCTTTCCTTTGATTTTTGAGTGTTTTGATTCTCATTTTCAAATGTGTTACAAGAAATTACCTTTATTATGGCCTTGGAAGCCAAAGTCTTTTCTCATTAAAGCACAAGCAAGACAAACTGCTTCTACCACCTGAGCCTGGTCCAGGGCTTCATTGGTACTCTAGGCTTTGTGTACTAGGCTTAAACAACTGTTAAACAGCTGTGCTACCCCTCTAACCCAACCTGTGTGTGCAGTAAACATCAGTGTCTCACCTGGTTTTCCTTTCCTTGCTCTGCATGGTACGTCCCAGCAGAGCCACTGGTGACCTCCTGGGGCAGCTGGAGAAAACAGGACCAGCTGCCCAAGGAGGGGGAAGACCATGTCCTCACACCTGGCTAGGATGGATTTCATAGACACTGGGAGTGCTGTTAGGAGAGCTGTGTCCCAGCTGTCAACATTCAGAGGTGAAAGAGGCCCTTCCTGTGTCATTAAGGTGGAGTCATCTGTAGCTGTCATTACAGCCACGTAATAACAGGGCAGGTCACCTGGCTTCTCCTGTAGGACTGTCACCCCTGACATCCCTCTTGCTCCCATTGTGCATGAGAATGTACACCCAGTGCTGGAACAGAGAGAGCAGTCTCTAAATGCAAAACAGACCTATTAATTACCCGGAAGTGTCGGTGCAATTTGCCTCCAGCCTACTCACTGTGCAAGAAGTTGGTAAGCTGGTCATAATATCCATGAAGTCCCTCAGGTACTGTGGGTTTTCAGATCTTGCTTCACTTGCTATTTATGAAATACCACGGTAAATTCCATTCAGTAGATTCCAGATTTCTGAAGCACTTTGCCTTTGTTTCAAGGGGACACAGTCAGAAAGAAATGGGGAAAATATATATCATGAGAGCAGAAAACTGAAATTCTGGGTGATACTGCTTAAAGGAGCTAAAAATGCCATTACTGGGGGTTTGCCCACACAGGGACATGCTGACCTCAGAGAACTTCCCATTCTAGCTTTAACTAGAAATAGTATCTCTTGATCACTGTGGGGTTTTTTTCTCTTTGTTTATTAATATGTAATGAAAGTGCATGAGGATGGAAATGAAGTTTGGTTTTTACCTCTAGTTTTCTGCTTTGTGCTGTAGTTCCACAAAGCAGAAGGCACAAACTCATCTATTAAATATGTGAGTGTAGGAGCAGGCACTTAAGGAACATGTGTAGCCACGTGAGTGATAGGAGTAACGTATATTTAAGGAAGCTTGGATACTCCCTTTTCACATGTCTGTAGTTAATTGCACAGAGACAGGCAGCTCCACTTCTGGGAATAAGGTGTATATCCTTGTGAATCAGCAAATATCATCCACACCCACATCTGGGGTCCTGGACAGTGACACAACTAATTTCCTGGACAGTGACACAACTAATTGTCCTACAATCTGTGTCATAAATTCTCATTGAGTTTTAATAATGCCAAGGGGGTCATAAGTCAGCTGTGCAGATCCCATTGGGCTACCTCTCCTGTCTAAGTGAATGTTCTTCCAGCATTCTTAAGGTCTGACTGAGCTAAACCTCACAGAACCCAGCAGCAGCTCCTCCCAGCTTTGGGATGGACCCCACACATCTTGTTTTGCACAGCAGGACTCCGACTGCAGTGTGGTGCAAGTACTGCTGGTGGACATACGTCTGTCACTGAGCCTGTGGTGTTTGTTCCTGTGTCTTAGTTGTGCAAGGGAGAGATGAAACCCAGGCCCACCCTGAGTCACTGGAAGTGCCATCATTAGATTAGTGAGCTGGGCTGTTGCCAAGGTACATATGTTGGGCTTCTTAATCTGCTTTTTTTTCAGTTAATGACATTTCAGCATTTTAGAACTACTCAGAGACACTTAAAGCAAGATAAGCACTAGTAAATGTCCTGTAGGGAAGAATAGTGTGTTGAGTAAGTAACAGCTTGGTGAATACAGGATTGGCGCCAAGTCAATACTCGTCTCAGGCCAAGAATTCCCAAGTGCTTTAGGCAAATACCTTCACCCCCTGCCTGAGGTTGTCCATCTCCAGAGCATATGTAACATACTCTCCTGGCAAAATCTTGTACAATACTGGAAAGAAAGCCTTTCCTGGCCTGTTATTGTAGTGTGAATGATTACAATCCTGAGAACTTCCTATGTTTCCCTGGGGCAGCCTCCATGGACAACACCGCTGTGCTGCTGCCCTGCCCTGAGTGGCCAGGGATTGTTGAGACAGACCAGGAAGGTGGCTCACCAAGTGTGACATAGCCTGAGCTGGCAGCACAGACATGGTGGTTTAGCTTTTGGAAAAGCAAGATTTAACACTTCACATGCAGGAAGGGGTACAGTGCTATGAAGTGATGCCTGGAGTACAGAGACATACCACAGCCTCAGCCAGGGAAGCAATCAGCCATTAGGGCCTTGCAGCAGGAATCTGATAAGGGAGAGGGCTTCTGGCTGTACAGCAGTCACCACCCCTTGTGACTTCTCCATCAGTCTCAAAGGTAGCTGAGCCCATTCATGTTTGGGTGCCAGAAGACATCCCCGCTCCCTGCCAAAAGGCTGATGCCATGGGACATTTCACCAGATGCCATTTTAAATTATATTTTTTCTTTGCTGGCATCTATCCATGTGTGATGGAATCCTTATTAGCTCATTTTATCAGGAAGTTCCTCTTGTTAATTTGTTTCTCTTTTGGGGAAGGGGAGGCTGGTAACACTATGAGCTTGTCACCCCAAAAGTCTCAAAGTAAAAGTTGACCTAGTCAGAGATGAGTGGTAAATCTTTTCCTACAAATTAGAATTGGCTTAATTTCTCTGTAACTAATTTCTGAGAATTAATTTTTTTTTTTTTTTTTTTTTTTTTGTTAAGGGACCAAGGACCACGCTACTGACTCTACTACCAGCATGTGCAAATGTGTCAATATTTTATTTTAACTCAGTGACCAAGAGGTACCATGAAGTGTTTACAAAATGCTGAGCTGCTTGTCTTGGAGTAAACATGCCCTCTGCTGTTTAGATGAAGCACAGGTCTTGTTACAGAGGGCTTGGTTTGCAGCCTAGCCTTATGCTTTGGGGGAAAAAGAAATGTTCTCACTCCTGGTTTTGATGTGCACCTCTGAAATGGGATTGAAACAGGGCATCAGAAAAATACAGGCATCTGCAGCACCCTTCTGTGCATTGGTGTGTCCAGGCTGGGCATAAGCCTCCTCCAGGGAAGGGGAGTAGGAATGGCAAGGACACCTCTGCAATGGAGAAGCAAACCCTACCTAAGGTGAGAACCCTCTCAGGCAGCTGAGCTGTACTTTCAGAGTGTTTTGGGACCAGCCACTGGCGTGGCAGGATGGCTTCTCACTCCAAACCAGATAAAACATGTGTGCACAAATGAAAGATAAGCTTTTGCTAAGAATTAGGGCAGTTGGAGCCGCTTTGGAAGTGGACTTTGCAGTTACTGCTGCAGATGCTTTTCTGTCTTTATAACATGAGCTTAACAAACGAGGAAAAAAGTGGCCCAGTACTGCAAAATACTGAGTTGTTGGATGAAGCACACATGCTGCTTTTCTAAAGCCTGACTGTTGAGTTACACTTAATTCACATAGATCTAAGTAACTTAGATCCCTGCAGGTCCTCAAAGGCATTCAAGTACATGTCTCATGTGCTTTCTTGGTTCGAGCCCTGAAACCACGCAGGCTGGAGGAATACAAAGCAAGGTCTATTTCTGGCTTTTTATTGAATAACCCTGAGCCATCCTCCCATTTCTTTCTCTCACACCCCTCCCTCCAGCTGCCTGTCTTTGCCTGGTCAGTGTTAGACCCCACATCACTTGAGCAGAGGCTGTTTCATGTTCTGCTTTTGTCACCTTGTGTAGGGTTTCCATTTTCAGCTCTCATTGTATGGGAAACAGAAACTCTCCTGGCCATGGAGGGAGCTTTGCAAGTTTCCACCTACCCTCGATGAAACTACAGGTATTTCATACAATAGAAAAAAAATCTATCTCATTTCAATTAAAATTATGTTCCAAGAAAAAAGAGTGAGCTGTGTTTTCTACCTGCCTTGCCAACTAAGTTTCATCCCTTAGGGTTTCTTTTGCATGGATTGCCACTGAAGATGGTGTGAGAAGTTTTCATGTTGGGTAGTTCCATCCCCATGAGTTTGTTTGCTCACAGGGCAGACTGGCAGCCACACTGGTGTTTGGGATTTCTTCAGAGAGCCTTTGTCAGCGTGAGACCCTGGTCCACCTTCTGCTGCTCGTGGCCACCATGGCCAGGTGATGGCTGTAAGGATTGAGCCTCATATTGCTTTTCAGAGAGAAGTAAAAATCCACAAAATCCACATATCCAGCAGGGTTTTTTTCCACCTGTTAAACCAGTGCAGGGCATTCCTTGAGGCAGTGATGCCCAGAAGCCAGGACTCCTGCATCCCCACAAACACCACTGCTACCCTTCATCTTGTGTGGGAGCTCTCGAGGATGAGCAGGGGCTTTAAAAAGGGGGAAAATATACTGGAAAGGGCAGTCTTTCACATCCTTTTTTCTGAGGGAGAAGTCACCTGGATTTGGAGCCCACCATGTTGCCCATGCAAGCATCCCTGGCAGCATCATGTGCTGCAGGTGCAATGTGGTGGCCCCCGAGCCTCAGTGGCTGCAGGGGACCTGCACCCACTGCCCACAATCCCCATTTCAGTGCACAGCACCTCACCCTGCTCACCAGAAGCCCACCTGGGCCTTTGCCCACAGGGATTTCTGCTCTTCAGAGCAACCTGGCCTGGCTTTCATCTCTCTGCAAATCCCCGAGGAAGAAAGAGGAAGAGAACAGTGAAGAGTTACTTGCATGGACTTTAGGATCTTTTCCAGCTTTTTATACGGGGCATCATTTTAAAGAGGTACTTGGCAAGTTCATCCACAAGGGAAACCAGCCCTGGCACCAGCAGGAGGCTGTGTGTGAGCAGTATGTGAGTTCCCATCCTCCAAGGGCAGTGAGGCTACGCGGTGGAGCCCCTCTCTACCCATGGGAATTAAAAACCTATTTGGCAAATGAAGAAACTGTCTCCAAAAGTCTTGCATTTAGTCCAAAAGGACTCTGGAGGCTGCTCTCTCCTGCTATCCACCCACAGCCTGGAAACCCATCCAGCCTGCAGAGAGAGGCAGCAAACCCCCAGGGCCTGGGAGCAAATGTGTGAACCAGTGGATCTGGCTTCTGGTTGCAGATCTGGCTGTGAACCTTTGCTTTCCCATTTCTGCCCTCCTCACCCCATCATCTGACCCCCTCCTTCAAAGCAGACCATATCCTGTTCCCTAATTCAGGGATGTGCTTTGGTAGCACTGAAACGTTCTTGTGCAAACAGACTTTTATTTTTTTCTAAGCTTACAGCAGGCAAAAGCTGTGACATGACTGTGGGGGTTTTGTGAGGTAACATTTGATTAATTAACAGATGAAGTTTTGGGAGAGGAAATGTAAATTTTACCCACAAACTCTTCCAATATTATCTAGCAGTAATAATTTTATTTTGACTATTCCCATGGCGAAAAAAACACTGGTAAGGCAATTATTATAAATTATTGTACCTTGGATGTCACTAGAAATGTAGAATTCTTTATCTGTAGGTATGTCCATTACATTCATCATTGTAGTTGCATCTTCTAATGAATCCTTTAGAGTTATAAAATTAATATAAAGTGTTACAAGTGTTTCTTTCTCCTGATCTCTAATCCTAGAGGGATGGAGATCAGTGAATAATAAGGGAATTTAGTGCATGCTGCAGGGAAGGAAAGGGAGAGCTTTGGAGGATGGATCTCTATTTCAGTTAAGCCAAACACCACAAAAATGAAGATGTATGTGCAAATGAGCTGATGCCTGGGGTTACTCATCTGAAAAGCAGACAGCATCTCTGTGAGAAAGTGACAAGCAATGGTATCCACAGAACAGCTTTTTCTTTCTTTGGTGTTTTGTGTGAGCAATACAACTTAATAATCACAGAGATCCATCTCTCTTCCATCCCATGCACAGAGGGGAGAGAGGATGTTCTTCATCCAGTATCCCGTTGTGCCCCTATTTCTTCCTGTCTGCAGGGTCCAGGGGGCCATATGTGGGTTCTGGACTCTGTACAACAACAATTGCTGCCTCTGAGTCCCTCACCCTTTCAGGGGTTCCTGAGCTGGCTGGCCAGAAGTTCATGTCCTGATGTCAGTGCCCAGCTCTACCCTTCATCTGTACTTCATGCTTCCCACTGCCTGGGAAACAGGGCCAGGAAGTGCAGGCAGGAGGAAGACTTGATGCAGGACCCTAAGAGCTGGCCTGGCTCTCACCTGCTCAGGCTTCTGCCAGCTGAGCTGAACTGTGCCATCCCATTGCAAAGGTGGCATGACCTCCCCACTGCAGAGATGCCCCAAACATGACTTAAAAAAAAATAAGAAGCCTTAATTATTGTAATAGTGCTCAAAGAGTCTTCTCCGGGGATGTAGACAGAGGTTGCTGCTTCCAGGATGCTGGGAATTAAAAAATCTCAACACTCTTGGGAGCATGTGGAAGTCCAAACCATCACACTTTTGTCCACCAGGTTCTGGCTGACTGGCTGTGTGGTAGGGACTGAGACCTGCTTTGCTGACAAGCAGCAGCCCCCACTCATTTCTGGAGTGCAGTGTGTAAAGCACTGGCATTGACTCGTTGTTTCAGCTGGTTCTGTGAGCCTTGTGTTCTCTGTAGATGTATCCCAAAGCATCAAATTCTGCCTATTGCTAGAACAAAGGATACTCTTAGTCTCAGATGGAAAGGAATTTGCTGATGTCAAGTATGTTTCTGTAGGGAAAAAAAGAAAATTTGTGAGGGGCAAGTCCATGTTATGCCTGGTTCATTTGGGCTTTGTGGTGGTGATAAGGAAAAGCAGACCCTGAGGTCTCAGTGCTGGTACCAGAGCTTTTCCTATAAAGAAGAAGGGGCTATAAAGAAGAATTATGAAACCAAAGTGAACCTGAATATGCCCAAGTGCCTCCTTGAATGGCATCCTGAGCCATTCACCTTGGAAAACTATTTATAAAGCCAAAATGTAAATATAAATCTTGAAGATGCATCTACCTTATTTTGAATGGTTTTTGCTTCTGTTTCATGGCCTGGTTTCTGAGCTTCTGCAAAATTCTCCCATCAGCTTTGTCAGGCCATGAATTAGGTCACTGCTTCATTGGCATCTTCCAAAATAGCTCTGAAATAAATAGTAACAAAGATATTTAAGGTGAGATAAACCACATTCAGTTTTGTGGTGCTTGATATGAAATTATTAGCTTGAATTTGAATAACAAGGCCTTATGAGGTTATTAGAACTGTTAACAAGCATAAAACCTCTACACTGTTGGACACCACAAAGTAGGTAGGGTTAATTCTTCATGTAAGAACTTAGTGGCTTTGTCTTTGCTTTTCTCTACTTTGCTTCCAGGGCAAAGTTGGAAGCAAAGTTGGTGCACAGAGATCACAGGGAGACTTGCTTTTCAAGCCTTTGGTAACTTGATCAATTAACTAGTTAGATAAAATAACTCCTCATTATCCAAACATAGTTTCAAGTTGGAAAGTTTCCAGCAGTCCAGTGAAATGAGTGAATTTTTGTTCACTGTGATAAACCAAGAGTTGTTGCAGTACAGATCCCCTCCAGTGGGCAAAATGAAATATTTCTGGTTTAGGGCTTTACTTTTTTTTTTTTTTTTCCTGAAGCTGAGCAGAATTTAAAAGACTTTCCCCAAACCTGGTTAGTGGCCAGAGTATTCATGACATGGCCCAGGTATGTGGTAACTGCAGGTGCTGTGTGCCACAGGTCTGGAGCCAGGCATCAGAGGAGCACAAGCCACCCCTGGGAAGAAGAGTTAATGACTTCAGCATTATCTCCCAGGCAAAGAAAAAGCACATCCACCCTCCTCAGCCTTGGTGCTGTGCCTGTTACCTGTGATGTTTTATCAGAGTTCAAGAAGTCATAGCTTTCCTTTACTTTCCCAGCTGTTCCCAGACCTGTTCTGTTGTCACTAAAGCTTGCTGCACCTTCTGGTTGTTAGAAGGTACTTCTTGCCACTGGTCTGTGCTTCTGTAGTACTGGTCAGGTTCACTACCTTGTGAAATCAGATGTTTCTTTGTCACTGTCCAGAAAATAAATGCTTTTATCTCTTTGTATTTTGCAGATAATCAACCCCAATTTCATTCAAGAAGGTGAGTTAAGGACAGCTGTGCAGCAGCTGTGATTTACTTTGGTGCCACAGCATGCTCTGCACCCTGCTTTTGCAGCAAAGGCAGCTCTCTGCTGCTCAGTCCCCAGGGAAAGTGGGCTTCCTGCTGACTGCTCAGTCAGACAGCCCAGGGCCTTGTGAGAGGCTGAACCCTCCAAACCTGTCCTCACAAAGTCTCATCCTCCTGCCAGAGCACAGGGCTGGGGGGTGGAGAGTTCCCACTACCTCCTTCTCCTAGCTGTCAACAGCTGGCCTTTAATGAAGGGGAGTTTTGGTAACATAATCCCAGGACCCCCACCTGTTTGGGACCCAGATCCCATAGCTGGTCCTGTAATATGTTCTCTAGACTTGTATGACTCTAGACATCCTCACCTGTAGATAAAAGGTGCCATGTGTGTGTCCCTATGCTTTTTTTTAACAGTGGCTCCAGAGTTTCTTGTGCCATTAGTGGACATCACTTGCCTGCTTGGTGACACAGTGATGCTGCAGTGCAAAGTCTGTGGACGACCCAAACCAACTATAACCTGGAAAGGACCAGATCAAAATATTCTTGACAATGACAACAGCACAGCCAGTTACACGGTGTCATCCTGGTAAGGTCCTGCCTGTGGATCCTTGGGATAGCTGGTCATGATGGTCATGTTACCCTCAAACATGGCACCAGCCCAGCTACAAGACTCATTAGAAATGCAGTTAATCAAGTCTGGCATAGTGTATGGGCACATGGGTGCACCACACATCAGGTAGAAAGGGTCAGGCTTTGGAGATCAGGTTGCCCTCTTGTTTCCTGAGTTGAGTGTGCTGCTGGCAGATGAGAGCTTGCTCCTGTTGACCTCCTGAGCCAGCTGCAAGCCAGAAGCCAGAATGCTTACAGCCTGTTAGTTTGGCTGATATTGCCTCTGCATTGCTAGGGCTTCTCTGCTTGACTTTGATGCCATGCTCACCTTTGGGAGTCAAGCAGAGCAAGCCCCCACCAGCTTGCAATATCCCTATAACCGGGCATTTTCTCATCTTATGGACAGAGGTGGCAACTCCTGCAGTTTTCCTGAGCATTTCCTCAGCTGTTCCTAAAAAAGCCCACATGTGCTGCTGGGAAGGCTACATCTGGCTGTGCTTGGACAGAAAGGTGCTTGTCATGATGTTTCCGGCTTGGCTAGGGAAGAGGAAAACTATCTTTACAATAAGCACTGGGAAGATTCAGAAAGATCTGGAGTTGAATTCAGGTCAGGTAACAGCCTGCTGCTGGATGCTCATCTGCAGCTTATATAAGCAATTTGGGCCAAACTGCAGTGGAAATCTCCAGGAGACAATCTTTCATTTGAACTTTTCAGCGCTTCTGGCTCAGGCTGAAATGAATCCAGGAAGTACAAAGCCACTGAAAGTGAAAAATGAACACTAAGAGAGAAGGGATTTTATATGTTCAATAAAAAAAATTATCAGGAGCTTTCTTCAGAGACCATTTGCTTATGTGACTGCCCCAGATCATCAAAAATTGTCTTTAGCCATTACTTAGTAGATCACTAGTGCCTTATCTTCAGACTCTGGCTGGGGTTGGGATGGGGGGATTTTTCCATACAGGGTTCTGGTTTTCATCACAGTCCTCTGCCTGTGCATTGGCTCCCTGTGCACTATCAGCACTTGTATTGTCTTGTTACTCATATACATTTTCCAGCGAAGACAGTGCCTGCCAAGGAGAGGCCCAGTGGAGCAGTGGCTTTTACTTGCTGGCATCTTGCTGGCATGAGTGTCTGGATTGCAGGGAAAGAGGATATTTCTGTCCTGTTTTAAATCAGTACATCAGACCTGGTGTCCAGTGTCCAGACAGTTATCCCAACAATGTCCTTCTGCAGTTTTGACAAATTAAGTATTTAAGAACTAGCCTAGTTTTGCCATCAAGGGAACTTACTGTTTGCTCTAAGCTGGGTCTCCAGTACAGCTATAGCAGTTTCACAAGCAAAATCCTTTAATTCAGGCCAACTCCCACAAATTGCATACTGAAGACTGAAATGTGCAAACCAAAGTGACTATGAACAGACCACTGTAAATTCACTAGACTCTGCAGAGCTGTTTATTCTCTCAGATTGGCCCAAACTCAGCGCTGTGCTCTTTATCCCCAGCTCTTAAGGGATGTCCAGCCTTCCGAATGGGGGCCTGGCAGCAACATTACATCAATGGCACATGCTCCAGGGGTCTGAAACTCCCTGGAAATGTCAGGCACCCTGTGCTGTGTGACTGCTTTCTGCATCTGCAAGAAGCCCAGTTTGTCTGGTGTATGTTGGACTTCACTGCAGAGGTACAGCAGCTCAGCATCTCCTGAGATAGGAAAGATTCTGAGATAGGAAATCTTTCCAAATATATGGAGTCTAAGCATCCAGCTCTGGACAAGCACAGGAAATGTTCAACTCCTGGACTTTGCTTGCTGCTTGAGTGATCCTTCATCACCTCCTCTGAGGCCATAACAGACAAGCAGATTTGCCTGGGAGGCAATTTGGACCAAAGGTTTCCTCAAAGGTTTCATTAACAGCCTAATCCTGATATATGAGGAGTTGTACTCAGGTACCAAATTGCTGGGGGGATGTTCCTTCAAATAAGTTAACAAGATTCACGTGTTTGTAATAAGGCAGGACAGGAACTGTATAAAAAACATTAGCAAGTGAAGCAGCACTTTATAATTGGGGCTTTCCTGCATCCACAGTGAGTCTGGGGAGCTCACCTTGAAGATCTGCAATCTGATGCCTCAGGACAGTGGTATTTACACCTGTGTGGCAACCAATGAACATGGAACCGCTTCAACCTCTGCAACCATCAAAGTCCAAGGTAGTGCATCTGACCTTAACATGTGGGATTTTTCCTGTGCAGGGTCCCTTGGTGGGGGCTGGGAGCACACAGGAACAGCCAGTGCAGAGGCAGCCAGATGTGGAGCTGTGCCAGGTGAATTGAGATGTTAAAATCACACAACCATTCCTCAGCCACAGCTCCAACTGATGGCTGAAGGCTTTGCATGTTCGTTGTGCTTGATTAAGTCATCTGATCATAAGTATCACATCTGGGAAATGAAAATGTGTTGGCACTGGTTCAGCTCCTGCATCCTGCTCAGAGCGCTGCTTCTCAGGGGCTCGGTGAGGTCGGCCAGGGGAAGCTCAGCTCCCTTAGGCTGCCGAGTCTCTGGGGAGATGATGCCCCAATTAACTGCAGGAAGCTCTGGACTTTAGAATCTGCCTGAAGCAGGGGGACCTGGGATCCAGGCACACCAATTTTCTGCCTTCCCTTCTCTTTAGGGGATAGAGGAGGCAAAGTAAGGATTAGGCCTGAGTGAACTGTTCTGCGGGGATTCAACTTGGAGACGTGTCTCTGAGCCTGAATTCTCAGCACTGTAATTAGTGACCCATCTAAATGTAATAAATATGACATAATGAGTTGATGCTCATTACCTCCAGCTCTGGGATCTGATAGCATGAGAGATGAGAAGTGCCTGCTGTGTTGAAGGGGAAGGTCCAGAGAAGAATGTCTAATTGGAAAGTTACAGATGCAGCAGTGTCATGAGCGTTTAGAAGTCAATTTTTTTGGCCTCACCAGATGCCCTAGAGGTATCATTTCCCCAATTTATCCAAGTGAGTTAGTGGGTGAGCTAACTATTCCTGTGCTGAAGGGAGGCCTAAGCAAAGCACAAAAGAATTACTGGTCATTTGTTGATCTGCTGCCAAGCATACAAAGCCTCATACACACAGAAGAGCTCTGAATGCCTTGCTTGTGTCATTTTTGGACACTTCAGTGGGAACAGACTCCTGACCCTCAAAACCTCTCTTGCTACTTAGTGAAGTCCATGGGAATATTTGTTTTCCTCAGTTCCACAGTTCTGCATCAGGTCTTGTACTGGAGTAAAAATCAGCAGTAGAAAGTGGCAGGTAAAAAGGCTCTGCCTTTACAGCAGCTGAGCTCGGACAGATCCTCTACATCCCAGGGGTGATTCTCATGGCTGGTCTCACAGGGATCTCTCTGGGCCTCGCAGTGAGCTGACCACCACCTGTGAGCAGGAAGAAATTCCCCCCATGCCGTAGTACAGTGGGACAATGTTGATGCAGCAAGGCTTCTCTCCTGGCTGCTAATATGGAAGTACCATCCCCTCGGTGGTAGGTGAACAGGACTGTGACGCTGCCTTTCCTCTGGCTGTGCCAGTAACCCAGAGTAAACCACAGTGCCCCCTCTACAAGGTGCAGCTGCCCCATAGTGACCTGACGTACCTGATACATCTGATCTTCAGAATAAAGCACTAGCACTTGTTGATGTGATGCTGGACTTGGTGCTTGTTTTCTCTTCCCAAGGTGTCCCAGCTGCCCCAAACCGTCCTATTGCTCAGGAGAGAAGCTGCACCTCTGTGATCCTACGCTGGCTCCCACCATCCAGTACAGGCAATTGCACAATTTCAGGCTACACTGTGGAATACAGAGAAGAAGGTGAGTGCTTTGAGCTGTGCCCTCTGGCTGAGAGAATGAGAACAAAGTCTCCTTTATGGCACAAAAGGTCCCAAAAGCATTTTTACCACCACTGGTGTGCCAGTAGTTGTAGCTTACAGATCCCAAAGTCCCAAAGACCCCTTCTTCCCAAAGAAGCCCTTCTATCATCCAGTCCAATCTCTTATATGTTACAGACCTTTCTGTTTTCTCCAGTCACTTATGACAAGTAAAATGTGCTAAGCTAAAACATCCATCGCTAAAGCATCCCTTTATCGTTTGCATTCTACCACTAGGTAGAAAGATATCCATCCTTTCTGGTGGATGTAAAAACAAAAGAGCTTTATTATTTTTTTGATCTGGATAGAGTTGCAGATCCCTGTATATTTTTTAAGCTCAGCTCTAAAATCCATTTGTTCTTAAATCCAACCATCCTTTTCCCCTGAAGACTAACTAGATATTAAATGCACTGTTTTCCCAATATACACAGGTTCTTGAAAAAGGGCATTTGAAATTATTCACGTTCCTTTTGCATTCTCCCTGCAAAGGTGTGAGGGTCCCTGGGCAGTAAATTTTGTCTTAGGTATATGGACTCTGTTTTTAACCCTTCATCCTTCAACAATGTAGTAAATGTGCAAACCTAAGTACTCCATCATACTCTCCCTTTGACCCTCACTGTGCCATCAGTGTGAATGGTATTTTTGTGAAAGAATAAAAGTTCCTCTATTAACAACAGCTGCCAGAACAAACAGCAGAAAAAACCATCAGTGTTTCTAGTTTTCAGTATTCCTCCCACTCCACAGGTAAAACTGACTCTTCACTTTAAAACCAACTTGCCCTTGTGAGACCTGGCAACCAGAATTTGTCCACAGTGCACACAAACTATATGGGTCATGGAAAATAACATAAAGGTAAAAGGCCCTGAACTTACTAAAGATAAAATTTTATATATTCTTGAAAGAAATCACATCTGTGATAGGGCTTTGTGTCCCAGGGTTCCTTTTCTGTTCTGTGACCCTGTACAGATGAGTGACATATTGCTCCTTTGGATACCACATGTTAGGCAATGGTTGGATTTGTTTCTGATAGGAGCAGAAACACGTGACAGCCACACATTTCTTTGCTGCAATTCTGCTCATCTGCAAGATACCCGTACTAAGCCTCAGAAAACTGGTTCTCCTCCTGCAGCTGCAGCTTTCACTGTAACCACCACAAATTCATCTGCAAAAGCATTTGGATTGCACTGACACCCTATCTCAGCTTTATCTGGGACTTCTTTAACCATGGTTTTGGGGCTTTTTTGGCAATATTTCTGCTACTGTTTCTCTTATAGCAGAGTTGTCATCAAATCAGCCCTCCACTTCTGTGTTATGCTGCCCTGAGGCATCACTTGTAGCACACAGCCCCAGCTAGAGTGCTGGAGAGATAGCTTGTCCCTGGGCTGCGCTTTTTCCATCACTATTGGTCAGCTGAGGGCATTTCCTTCTTCAGTCATTTAGCCAGATGGGAACGTAGCTGCAACACAAAATAGCTTCCTGGGATCCATTTCTGACGTAACAGTCTGCTGTAACATTACCTCCTAAAACCCCTGTAGATTTTAACCTCTCAGTGTACTACATGTGTTGGGCAGAGAAAGTCTCTGCCCTCAATTCACACAGTGAGACTGTTTCCTTCAGCTCTCCTTCTCTCCCTGTGTTAAATGCAGGCTCACAAGTCTGGCAGCAGTCAGTAGCCTCAACTTTGGACACATACCTCGTCATTGAGGACCTGGCCCCAGGCTGCCAGTATCAGTTTCGAGTGAGTGCCAGCAATCCCTGGGGCATCAGCTTGCCCAGTGACCCGTCTGAATTTGTGAGGCTCCCGGAGTACGGTGAGTAGGCACAGCAAAGAGGGGCTGATGTACGTAGGAGTCCACCTGTGCCATTTGTATGGTGTGCTTTGGTGGGTCCCAATAAAAACACGGATCCTGGACCTCGTAGGAATACAAGAAAAAGCCTATGCAATATGCACATAGCCAGCTCCTGCCACCAGACAGGATTGTCATTTCTTCACCTCCATCCAGGCTCACAGCCTTCCTCTGCCATAAAAGCTGTTTCAGTTTCCTAGCAGGTCCCTGCTTTCTATCCCAAGACTATTTCTTTATCTCTGCACAACAGGCTCTGTGTCCTGGCTGGTGTTCCCCTGCCTTTCCAGCAATGCTGGCTGCACCAGAGGCTTCTGCTGGGCAGCCCAGCTGGAGGCTGCAATTCCACTTACAGAACATACCTCCTTGAGCAATGTGGCTGGAATAGGAATGCTCAGTGCTGCAGGAATTTGGGGTACAGCTCGCTCAGAACTGTGCTATGAGCAGAGCCCACATTTCCCCATGTTTTAGCAGCTCCAGTGTGTAACCAGCCTGTGCTGGATGGAACAAGAGCTCACACAGCATAGCTCTATATCCCAGTTACACACACACACGCCCTTAGACTGTCTGTGTGGCCCTTTTCAGCCCAAAATTGCAAGGACAGATTTTAGTCCACCTTATCCATACCTTCCTTTGGCGAGCTGTGGCGTTTAATGGTCCAACACACTGGAGCTGTACCTGAGCAGCATGAAACTCTTAGTGGCAGTGTTTCCTATTTTAATAACATAACTTTAAAATACGCTGTTTATATATTCCTCAGGAAACTGTCTTTATACATTCTTGAATGTTCTTTATTCTCTCAAAGACTCTGCTGCCGATGGTGCCACTATTTCATGGAAGGAAAACTTTGACCTCGCTTATGCAGAGATGCATGAGATTGGGAGGTAATATTAACCCTACTTATCACTGCAATAAAACACTCAAACAATGGCTTGAAGCTTTTTCCTTGGAGGAGAGTTTAGGTTTCTTTTATAGTTAGCCTGAAAATTGCTGCTCCTTTCAAAGAGCATTGCATATTAGATAATGATTAACGTACTGACTAAATTTTGATTTTTAGAGATCAGTTCTGATTTGAGGATTGCAGATTGGCAAATTAGTGAACTATTAGGCAGCCAAATCTCTGGAAGCTGGTATCTCCTCTGTCATCTCTGATTTGATGTCATCTTTTGAAGTCATGACAGTTTACTGGTTCTGGATAAGCTCAACCTCAAAGACTGAGTTTGCCAAAACACTTGGCCATGTGACTGATTTAAATCACATGCCAAAGCTTTGCTGATTAGGAGGGTCAGTTGAACAGGAGCCTAAATAGGAGCTGCATATGTTGTCTTCCCTTGGTGCTCTGTGCAGACAACAGATAAGGGGCATGCAAACAATTCAGGTTAATGCACTTAGTTCTTCAGCTCAGTGGTAGAGACCAGTAATTCTTGGGCTAAAAGGACAGGATTCATTCTGGTTCTGTCTAGAAAGGAGTGATGTATTAGTAAAAGCCCAGATTCAGCAATGGGTATTTTACATTCAGGAATGGTACTTAGGCACTAGTCTGTATGAGTTTCCTAAATGCTTTCCTGACAGTTTTTTTTCTTAATTTCTTACTGTGCGTCTGAAAAAGTGAGACAAACTGGTAGGTTAGGATTATTTAACAAGGCTTTTCTTTTACTTGTCTGAGAAATTTTGGTCTCTTTAATAAAGTAACTGGAGAAGGGAGACCCACAGCTACAAA
>VYXB01006059.1:1140265-1167887 GCA_013397135.1 Pachyramphus minor
AAAAAGAAAAGGTATAGAATCTGCAAAAGTGGCAGCAAATTGAACCCGGAGGAGGTTGTTAGAGGACATCAGCATGGCTGCACAAAGCAAAGTGACACCATTTGCTCTCAGTGTTTGCTAATCCCCAAAGAATCTCTATGCCCAGAGTAAAAGACGGAAGGCCTTTGTTTGAAAAGGTTATGAACAACTTGTTAAATCTGATTCCTTGTGAAATATTAATGCGATGAATGAAATAACACTTAGAAAATCACTCTGTTATTGCACTAAAAACTAGGCATGATTTATTCATGAGACCACTTCATTATTCTGTTTTCTTTATCATTTCAGGGGTCGATTCTCCATAGTGAAGAAATGTGTTCACAAAGCCACCCGGAAAGATGTTGCTGTAAAATTCATTAGTAAAAAAATGAAAAAGAAAGAGCAGGCAGCTCACGAAGCAGCTTTGTTACAGCACTTACAGCATCCTCAATACATCACTATCCACGATACCTATGAGTCTCCTACCTCTTACATCTTAGTTTTGGAACTGTAAGTACGCAGAGCTGCAATTCAAGTGTCTGGGTAGGAATCACAGCCCTATTAAAGCCAAGGATAAAATTCACCCACCCTGAGTTCAACAGGGCAAAGATTTCATCATCTGCTTTTTATTTACTGTGATGTCAAATGAAAATAGCCATTTTCTGCAGAGTTTCCACTGCCTTTTCTTTACAGTAAATAAGATTCAGAAGGACAAATAAAACTGCTTTCTACTCCGGTGAAGCTTGGATTATTGTGTGCACAGTTAGTTTGTCCTGTTGAATAACTTTAGATTTATTTGGGCAGTTTTGTCCACTTTTAAAATAAATAAATATTTTTATATAAATGTGTTTCAGCTAGAATAAAGCCTACATCGTTCTAATACTTCTTATTGAAAAGGCCTGTGTAGCAACCATGCTCTCCTCTATAAGGAGAAATAACAACCAGAATCCAAAATGCTTCTTTGTTATAGTATATTCAACAAAGCATATTTGGGCTATCTGATTATTTGTTTGTACAGATAAATAAAACTAGGTGGAAAACTTTTATTGGGTTAGTTTTCCCACAGAACGTATTACCAGCTGAAAATGTCAGTGATTTTTTTTTTCTGCATTATGCAACCAGCTCTATAAATAAATAGACGAATCCGAATAATTAAGAAGCTCTGTTTTCAAAGGGTTTGCCTCTGTCTATTGAATCCATCCTTAAGCAAATGAGTTTACTTTAAGACTGTTGCTAAATTTGTCAAGGATCAGAGATAACAACTGAGGATTAATCATTCTACCATGGTCTGTGATATCTTGAGGGATCATTAAATACTCATCAGATCTTGCATTGTAGTTGCCTCCATTTTTAGGTCATGAAGTTTCCGTTGCAACTTTGTTTTAAAATATTAACTGTTCCTAGAGACACCACATGATCTTTCATGTGCAGGGTTTGATTTGTTTGTAGGATGGATGACGGTCGTCTCTTAGATTATCTGATGAACCATGATGAACTTATGGAGGAAAAAGTGGCATTCTATATAAGGGACACAATGGAAGCCTTGCAGTACCTTCACAATTGCAGAGTGGCTCACCTAGACATAAAGGTAAGAACAAAAGAGAATGGTGCTATTATTCTGTGCCCTGGAACAGTGAGTTCCCAGTGTGCAGTCAGGGAGGGGGTACAGTCTGTACCCCCGGGAGATGATCACTAAATGGACAAGCACTGCCTTTCAGACGTGTTGATCAGAGGAAGGATTTACTGACCTGCAGTGCCAGGTCTTTGCCTTCAGACGAGACACACCTGTTTCCTTGACTGACTGGTTTGTTCTTAAAAACTGGTTTGTTTCTGGATTTAATGAAGCAGGAGGATATCTGAGGCAAGAGTGAGATGTCATTAGCACCTGACTGAAGAGGAATTATATCTATGGGGTATGGTTTGGGATCACACCTCTGCCAACTTAGCCATCGAGCTCCCTAAGCAGAGCTGGCTTGTGCCCAGGCAGCTCAGGGCAGGGCCAGAAAGGAGCATGTGTCTCCCTCACATCTGCAGATGTGCCCTGGGAAGCCCAAAGCAAGGCGATGGGAATGAGGAGGAGGTGGGGAGTGCTGGCAGGGGCAAAGGAAAGCAGCACACTATATTGTGCTGCAGAGCCTGAGAGGGGAACTGGGTGGGAAGTACAACCAGTCAGAGGTTCAGAGGAAGAACAAAGAAGAAATGTACATTCTGTGCACTGTGGAGAAGATATTCAGGCATATTCTAACGTCACACTTGGACTGGTACAGCTCGTACCTCCTTTTGTTAGTGCACGTGGCACTGTACTGTCCTGGATGCAGCATTGTCCCGCTGTCCCCCCCAACAACCCAGTTATACTGCATGGCAGAGAATTAGCAATTGAAGTTATGATCAAGTGTTTTGAGTTTTGTGATCTGTAACATCGATTCTGGTTGCCAGAATAATTTTTTGCAGATTTAAATGCCAATTAAAAATGGAGAATGAGAGATGAATTTTACTTTCCTAAATAGTGACAATCCAGCTTCAAGGAACTCTTTTCTCATCTCTCTAACCCCCAGGCATGTCAGATGAAGTGATACTTTCATTCTTCTGCTGCCTACTACTGCTAAAAAAAAAAAAAAAAAAAATCCATTCAAACAGTACCTTCTGTGAGAATTAGACACAAAAGGCTAAATCATCCTGGTTTCTTTCTATAAGATTGTTTGTATTTATAGGACCTGTCAAAAAGTAGGTAACACTTAGAAGTAAGAAACTGCACTGAATACTCTGTTTGATCATAAGGTACTTACCACAAACAAGGTGGGAAGCTAATTTTCTGTGACCTATTTACAGTTCTCCTGAATGAAGCGTGCTAAATAAAGCACCTTCTGTTGCTAAGTGGGAAGCAGGAGGTGCACTGGCAGTGACAGCAGACATAGCCATGGACTGTTGTTCCAGGATCCAGCTCAAGGACGTGTTGATTTTGTTGATGCAGACTGCACAAGAGAAGAGCAAGCAGAAAGACTGGAGCAGCAGTGTACTGAACTTTGCTTTACATATATATATATATATATATCTCGCCATGAGGCAGCAATAAAATATGAATGAGAATGAGGGAGAGAAAAAAGGATCTAGAGAGTGTGCAAGAAGTAAATTCAGAAGTCAACTCAGAGACAACAAAGGAAAGAAAATTCACGTTAAGTCCCCAGAGCAGAGTGTATAGTCAGTGCTCAGCACCTCTCACTAAGAGAGAGACCTAAAATACCAAAACAGAGAGAAAAACAACTGGGATGAAATATAATTGCACTCTGGCCTGGAAAGCATGACTGTGTCCTAGTGTGTAAAAGGGAACACGGGAGCTCCATCCATGTCAACTGGCAGCAACAGTAATGACATACATGACAGTCCTTCCCAGGATATGTGGTAGAGGAAGAAAAGTTGAACATGTACTCCATGAAGAACATTTCTGCTATAAGTTACACACACTTACTTAGCCAGTTGTCATGTGAACAAATGGAATTTAAATAAACTACTCAGAGATACACAAATCTTATAAAAATTTACAAATCTGTCAGTGCTCTTAATCTGTAGAGATTAGTTTGGGAAAATAAACTGTAAGTATTTGGGACAAAGTGCAAAATCCTAGCGTGTTGCCCTAGTGCAAAAGAGGATGTTGTCATCACAACTTCAGCACTAATCTGAATTTAGAGGAAACAGCAGCAGAGCTAGTTCTTTATCATTCACTCCCCTGATCTCTACCTTGCACATCTGATTAAATGCGAGTTTTGATTGGCTATTAAACCTACGTGAAACCTGCACATTTTATTTGCCAAGATATAATAATTAAATTTGTATTATTGTATTTTCAACAGCCAGAAAATCTGCTCATTGATTTAAGAATCCCAGTACCTCGTGTCAAGATCATTGATTTGGAAGACGCAGTTCAGATCACAGGTCATTACCATGTCCACCACCTCCTCGGAAACCCAGAGTTTGCAGCTCCTGAAGTTATCCAAGGCCTTCCTGTCTCCCTGAGCACGGATATCTGGAGCATTGGTGTCCTCACCTACGTCATGTTGAGTGGTGTCTCGCCATTCCTGGATGAAAGCAGAGAGGAGACTTGTATCAATGTGTGCAGAGTAGATTTCAGCTTCCCACATGAGTACTTCTCTGATGTGAGTCATGCCGCCAGGGATTTCATCAACGTCATCCTCCAGGAAGACTTCAGGAGAAGGCCAACAGCAGCCACTTGTTTACAGCATCCGTGGCTCCAGCCACACAATGGCAGCTATTCCAAGATGCCACTGGATACCTCCCGCTTGTCCTCCTTCATCGAGCGCCGCAGGCACCAGTACGACGTGCACCCAGTCCCCAGTGTCAAAAGTTTCCTGTTGAGCAGGTTGAACCCAGGCACGTAATTCCTCTATCCCTGGGGTCCTATGCTGTTGGTCCTGAGGCAGGAGCGCCAGGAGCAAGCAGCACCAAGCAGATCCATCTGTACATAGCCCCGTATTTGGTGTTTGCATTTCACCTGGCTTCCCCAGCTGCAGGGTACAGATCACTGCGGAAGTGGCATTACCTGGGACCAAGGAAAAGGGGGGAACAGCAGCAGGTACCCACTCCCTCTCTTGGGGCACATGGTATTGTCACATCCACCGCCAAAAAAGGACTGTGGGAAGCAAACACCAACTGGAAACGAGAGCCAAAATTGCAGTTGCCTTAATCTTTGTGAGGCAGCCTTATAAGAAATCCTCTTGATCTTGCTGAACTGAATTCAAAATGTACAAGAGATTAGGAGTAGCGTAGTAGAGGGGAGTGAGACCAGGCTGACCTTAGCATGTATTGCAGAACCAGACCGGTCAGTTTTTGCTGAAATCATTGCAAGCCTGCTCCAGGTTAACAGACAGACTTTTCATGCCCTGTATGCCCAGGTCTGCCATGATTTCAGTGGGGACCTTGTCTGCGTAGGACATGCAAGATCAGGCTCTAGTCACTGCTGGATCAGCTCCCGTGGTGGCGTGGCTTAGGTACACTCCTGTGGTGTGGTAGTGCTCAGACCAAAATCCTCCGTTAATCCTTGGGCTTTCTGCTGTGTCAAGTCAACGTGCAGCACCTTTCACAGCTATGATTAAGGCAATGAATCACTGGAGCATACAGCTGGTTCTGACTAAGCACAATGGGACTATGATGGGGTTTTTTTAAAAGCATTTTATACACATTGTACAGAAATCTTTTGCAAAACCTGTGCATTGAGAAAAGGCTGAGTCCAGTTTTTGCAGTATCTGTAAACTAGATGATGATGATGAGGACAATTTTTTCTATCACAGGTTTTCAGTATACATATGTTGTATCATATATATAAATATATATAAATATAAAGGTTCCTGTTCCATTTCTAGTTTCAGAATTGCTCGTCCCAAAGTCCATCTGAGCCTTTCAGAGTGCAGTAGGAGTGGTGAGTTCATTCTTGTGCTTACAGCTTGAAAATTGTTTTCAGTGTTTAAAGTATGTCATTTGTTTAATTTCCAAACTTGTAAATATCTCTCAGCCACCATTAGCACCTCATCACCAAAGCATCTGTGAGGATATTTTTATGTCCAAAGCCTACTTTGTAACAAAAAAAAAAAAAAAAACACAATTAAAACATTTCTCTCTTCCAAGCCAAGTTGCAACATCATCATATTGATGTTGCAGTGACGGAGCCAGCCTTAAGTATAACAAACACAGGGAGTCTGCAGTGACAAATCAGCAGTTTGTAGGCTGGCCAAATCCTCCTCTCCAGCAGTGGGACTGGGAGGGGAAACACCTCCCTGGCTAGGGCTTCCCCATCCTACTGCCATACCACCATAAAGATCTACAGTCTCTGAGGTTGACCATCAAAGAGATTTAATTTTTTCCTGTGGCATGTGAGGACTTTGTCTCAGTGCTGAGTGCAGCTGCTGTGCCTGTAGTAGGATGTTACCAAAGGTTTTCCTAAGGAAAAGGGCTTGATCTGACCATGTGTGCTCAGTATAGACTCTCTTGTTAGTGCAGGAGTCAAATTTGATTTACCATCCCAGTAACTGTATTGTGAGCCTGCATGAGCAAAAGCTATCTCTGCCAGCAGGTGGTGGAGATACCTGGAGACAGGTGAGTCCTGTCAAATTCTGAGGGCTCTGACAGCCCTTTTTTTTGATCCACCTCCCAGCTCACTTTCATGGCAGGTAGGAGACCCAGCCCTTGTCTTTGTGCTTTCTCTATCAATACATGGAGATGGTCAGTATTTTGCTGGTGGAGAAGAAAGGAGGAACAGCAAAAAACCCCAGTGTTCACGTAATACAAGAACAAACCTTGAGATGAGGGAGTCACAGTAAGAAGGGTGAGCACAGTCAGAAGCAGTGTATGAGGCTTTGTGGCCAATGGAGAGAAATCTAATGCGGGGGGCGTTGTGGAAAGGCTTGAAAGAGACAGTGTTCACAGAAGGTTAAACTTTTTGGGTCATCTAGAACCTATCTCAGCTCCGCTCTGTAGTGCAGCAGTTGATTTTCTAAGCAATTTGGCAGCATCTCTTAGAAAAGACCAGACTCTCATCCTGAGCAACAGTGCAAAGTATGCAATTTCTTAGCAACAGAATACGGACAGCAGTCAAAGGGTGTCTTTAATTAGCACCTGCCTCAGGTACCTTCTCACTACAGGATTGTCTGTACTTCTTCCTATCTGTCAAAACTGGCTCTCTGTACTGTGATTGTGCTGCCCTTGAAAAAATGTTTATGGAAGTGTGGTCTATAAAATGCACAGCTTTTATTAGGCCCATGGGTACAGTTTAAGCCACAGGCTTTCTGCTTGGCATCATTACAAACAAATTCTCATGTATCACATGAAACTTGGAGTTATTTAGCATTTTATTTTCCTACCCCCTGCATTCCCATGTCAAACTGCAATAGCAAACACTTTGGATGCACAGGGGGAAAAAGCGGGATTGCTTAAGGGAATATTTAGGCCTCTCATTGCTATCAAATAACAGAAAAGAACACCCAAAAGGCTGAAAGAGGATACATGATTGGGTACTGGTGCTCAGATTCAAAAATGATTCCTTGTTGAGAGCTGGAAGTGCTAAACTCTGAAGATTTTGAATGTTATGGGGTTGCTTTTCTTTGTGGTTTTGCTTTTTCTATATTGATCATAGAATCATAGAATCAATTGGGTTGGAAAAGACCTCAGAGATCATCGAGTCCAACCCTTGGTCCAACTCCAATCCATTTACTAGATCATGGCACTCAGTGCCATGTCCAATCTCAGTTTAAAAACCTCCTGGGACGGTGAATCCACCACCTCCCTGGGCAGGCCATTCCAATGCCTGACCACTCTCTCTGTGAAGAATTTCCTTCTCATCTCCAGCCTAAATTTCCCCTGGCAGAGCTTAAGCCCGTGCCCCCTTGTCCTATTGCTAACTGAACCGATGTTAGAGAATTCCTCTTCCTGGACACCACTCTTTGTACAGCACATGTTAGAAATCCTAGATAACGTTTGTGATTATCAACCATTCTTGTATTTTGTCTCAGAAATTTCTTTTGCCTGAATAATGTCAAGTTGACATAGAATGCTGCCATATGATAGACACAGAGGAAGCATTCTGACCTTGCCCTTTTGAGGTCTTGCTCAGCCAATCTGTGGCCTCTCTACAGAGCCTACGGGTGCTAACTCTGTTGTAAACTGTAACTTTGTTCTAAAGAGATTACAAAGCTCAGTAAGTAGGCCTGGAGTGCACCCTCTGGGTGAGAAGCACCACAGCCAACTCCCTGTGCAGCATTTTTGGTGCATGAAATATTGCCTGTAACAAACACAGGAAAACACAGTTTCTCATAAAACTCCTTCAGGCCTTTACAAAGCTCCGCAGACTGAGCTGACTCTGAGGGGAAGATTTCTGCCTGCAGCTGTACCCCTCTGGTGTTCCCAAGACAGCTGAGTGATGGTGTGGTGGGAGCTGCACTCTTTAGCTTCTGCAGCAGCTCCAGACCAGCCAGGATGACCAACGGGAATACTGGCAATGGCGCATCACAAGCTCCACGCGGAGTGGCACTTGCACACACAGCCACCACCTTCAGACACCTCCACAGTGCTCCTACCCTGCTCTGACACCAAAATGGTGCTCACAGTGTCCCCTGGCGCTGGGCTGGGTGACAGGAAGGCAGCAGGTGCCAGTGAAACAGAGCCCAGAGGACATGGTGACATGGGGTGCTCTTTATTTAAGACAGCTACATGTAATGAATGTGTCTGGCAATGAGATTTAAACTAATTAGCCTCTCCCCACTTCACTTGGAGCAGCCTGGCCAGGCCATTTGACTCGTAGCCATTGAACAGGAATTCTGATGGCCCATGTAACACAGTCAGCTTCCATCTGGTCTGAAGCCCTTGCTGTCCTGTGGGAGACCCCCACCTCCCCACTACGCTGCCAGGCCCCCTACACATGTTACTACAGGGATGAAACACAGCCAGTGCAGGGTTCTAGACTTCATTTTAAAGAAATATAAACTTCAAAATTTAAAAAATTCTTCCCACTTATACCAACAATTTTTTTTTCATTCTTACTGCCTCTTTAAAAGATTCTATTTTTTTTTTTTTAGTAACAAACATCTTTAAAAGCATTTTACTGTTAAACTAAGTTAATGCTGAGACAAAGTCTGTGCCCTCAACTGACCCATACAAGTGCTGTGGCTTCAGTGGATTTCATTAGCATTTCTGATGATATTATCAGGCCTTTGTTACAAAGACTGCATAAAGGCTGAATGCAGAGCCACACGTTATGATCTGACTATGTATAACCCTATTTTAATGCCTTTACAATGAGGGGACTGCATCCAGTGATGTGGGATAATATAAACTTCAGAGACAGATGTAAGGTCTGCTCTGTATAAAAAGGTCTAACAGATAACTAACATGTACAGGTGCTAATCACCTGGTTTTGTTTCAGTTCCTTTCACTGCAGAGGTGGATTCTCCACTAACACAAGGCTCGGATTAACTTTCCAGCTCCATTCATGTCCCATCAGAAAATGGTGCTTTCCCAAGGAAACAAAATAAAATCCCATTTTACTAGGCTGACTGCACACTGCCATCAAGTGATGAACTCTTGTTCTGGGATCTGTAGTGCTGAGTGTTTCCATAGCGTCAGGATGCTGAATGTTTGCTGTAACTGTAGTCTTTATTATGGAGCTAGTGAAAAACCAACATCTTTTCTACTCAAGCCATATTTCACCTTCATGTCCAACTTCTGATGCTGGTGCTTTTACTTCTCTTTCTACCAAACTGTTCAGCACTGTTCTGCCACTGAGGTCAATTTGCTGATAACTTTTGGAAGGCAAATGCAATAGCAAGTGCAAAAAAAATCCCAAACAATAATAAAAAAATAAATCTATCTCAGACTTATTCACCGAGATCAGAGCAAACAGTTGGAACGTATTGATGCTTTTCAATCTTTGCAACAGTCCACTGAAGGAGGAAAAAAAGAAACAGTATTGCTAACAGCTCAGTGTTTTCAAGGTGCAAAGTAATTCCACAGCCTTAATTATTTCAGTGTATTGCTGGTCTGCCTTAAATGTACCTTCAGTTTTATTGCGGATTTCATTTTGTATGCACACAACGTTGGTTTGTAAAGGCAGGTTTGTAAATATTTCCTTTGTAAGTCTGATCACTCATGTGTACTGTTGTGAGGTGACTACTTGCTGTCCCATGTTGTTGTTACTATACTGCAGTATATATGATCATTTACAGATGTAGCTTCGACCTGTACATCTCCTGTCCTATAAATAGAGTATACTAACACTCCGTTTCTGGGCTTTTTTGATTAAATAAAATTATTCAGAGAAGATCGGGTCAGTCTTATTTCACGTGTATGGCATTTTTCTGGGGCCTTGAAGGCTCAGGGCTGGTTGATGCCTTTATTCAGCTCATCTTTTCCGGAGGGATCTTACAGGAAACCAGCCCCGGGGACCGTCACTGCAGCCAACCCTCAGCGTGGCTGCATCCACCCAGCGGCCTCTTGGGAGTCAACTCGAGAGAAACGCGGCGAAAATCTCTCGGGTCACATCCAACCCTCCCAGCAGCAGCGGTTTCTGCTTCCCTGGGGAATGGGGTGACGGGAGAACCTGGAATCGCTGCGAGGCGGGGGGACGGGGGCCGGGCCGGGATGGCGCGGGCGTGGAGAGGTGGGCGCGGGGAAGCCGGGCTCTGTGCGGGCCTGCCCCTCACGGCGAGGACACATCCCGGGATGTCCGGGCCTGCCGGCTCGGGGGGTATCCCCGCCCCGCGCTCCTCCCGCTGCTGCATCACTTCCCTGCGCCGGGCCGGGCGATGGCGGCTGTGGGGAATGTGGCGGCCGCGCTGAGCGGGGCGGGCGCGCTGCGCTTCGGGCACTTCGTGCTCAAGAGCGGCCGCGCCTCCCCCGTGTACATCGACCTGCGCGGCCTCGTGTCCCACCCGCGCCTCCTCCGGCAGGTGCGGGGCCGGGGGTGTCTGTCCCATGCGGGGGTCTCCTACAGCTCAGGGGGGAGAGGGGACCCGGGAGCGCTGCTGTCCGGGGAGCCCTTCCCGGGGCCGGGCTGTCGGATCGCGGTGGGGACAGCGGTTCTCAGCTCACGTTTTCATTGCTTCCCGCGGTAATGCATTGGTTTAGTCACTTTCGCGCCCGTCGGATTTTAAAAAGCGTTTGGTTTCCCTTTTTGAGGTTGCGGGTCTCCTCTTCCAAGCAGCCAAAGATGCGGGTCTGGAGTACGACTGTGTGTGCGGTGTCCCGTACACGGCGCTGCCGCTGGCCACAATTATCTGCTCAGAAAATCAAGTCCCGATGCTCATACGGAGGAAGGAAGCAAAAGACTACGGTAAAACCATCAAATCAAGACTTTGTGTCAACTTGCTGCTTTGTTTGGGAAATTACTTTATATATTGGTGGTTCTTTTGTAATGTACAGCGTTTCAGTTTAAGGTTATTTAAAAAGCAGCTCCTTTTCACCCTAAAGCATACTTCCCACATATCCCAACCTGATCAGGCTCTCCCAGCTGGTTGCCAACTAGGCTGCAGCTTGAATCCTGCTGTAGTAGGTTTGGAAGGGTGTTTTCTGTTTCTTTGGGTTTGTTCGTAAGGGGTTTCTTTGTTTCTATTCTTTAGCAGTGCCTTTTTTTTTTTCCTCTTAGCCCAGTACTGTCGTTCTGTGTTAGTGGCCTCTTCCAGAAATGAGGATTTATAACTCACATTCTCTAACATGCGGAGACCAGAGCCACATTTCACCCCCAAACAGAGCTTTTTGCATATTGACTCCTAGAGGAACCTTTCTAATCCCTTCTTAATTTATTTCTCAAACCCCTTTTCTTTCATTTTCCTGTGGTCCTGTAATCAGTAGGCCAGGTGAGCAGTAGTCCCTTCTCTACCCAATGAACCATTTATCTGATTTTGATAAAGAAAGGGGGAGAAAAGATTGAAGCATTAACCTGCCATATAACTGGATTTCTACGCATGATAAGAGCTGTCCTGTTCCAACAGCGTGTAATTAGAGAGTACGCTTGTCAAGACTAAATGCTACTCCTGTATCAGGCAGTGGGCCAGGCATGGAAACGTTTGCTTTTCCTTCCTGTGAAGCGCAAGCCAGTTTGTGCCTGACACAAAGTTTCTGGTGTCATACGGATTGCAAAGCTGTACATGTGCTTGTTCTCTAGGCTGCCATGGTCTAAGTACTGCACTGCACAATGTTCTCCTGCTGCTCTGTGCTTCCTGGGAAAGCCAGACATCCTTTGTTGTTTCCCTTCAAGAGGCCTTTCATGGATGTGTGCCTGTTGTTAAGTTAAGACAAAGGCATTTAGTGCTTTACTTCTTCTCATTGTTCCAACAGGCATATTGAGCACAGAATGCTGTCTGTGGAAAATAGGGAACATGCTGAAGAGTGCCAATAACTTGGCTGCTTTAAACATGTTTTAAATAACAAGAAAACAGTTCTGTAATTCTGAGTTTTCAATTCATGACAATAATAAACTTCTGAAGTCATTAAAACATTTGAATCTGTGCTGTTAACAGTGTGTCAGTTTTGTTAATGGAATGTAAGTTCTGGAAACAAAGTATTTTATGAGCTTGGAAAAACAGGTAAGCAACTGAGCTATGGTAAGGACTGTGATATTTGGTATCACATTCTAATAAACAAATTGCCTCTCCATACTGACAGTGAACATGGAATTCCTAATCTTTTGAAGTCCAGTTCCACTGGAATTCAGGATATGCTGCAGTGTATGCTTGTATGTGGAACAAATATGATCTTTAGCAGAGCAAGTTAAACTTTTGATAGATTTAAGGTTTTTTGGGTCTTTTAAACTTTCTGAATTTGATGGAATGTTTGCTTTTTATTTTTAAGGTACTAAGAGGATGGTAGAAGGCACCATTAATCCAGGAGAGACATGCCTGATCATTGAAGATGTGGTAACAAGTGGATCCAGCGTACTGGAAACTGCAGAAGTTCTTCGTAAAGAAGGATTAAAAGTCACAGATGCCATAGTGCTGTTGGACAGGGAGCAGGGTGGGAAGGCCAGGTTAGAGGAACATGGAATTCGTCTGCACTCTGTGTGCACCTTGTCAGGGGTGTTGGAGATTCTCCACCAGGAGGGAGAAGTGGCTGCTGAGATGGTAGAAAAGGTGAAGGAATTCATTCAGGGAAATGTGTTTGAGTCAGTGGCTCAGAACGGTCCTGCTCCTGTGAAGAGATTCTGTAAGGAGCTGAGCTTCAGTGCTCGTGCTCAGCTGCCAGGAGTGCATCCTACTGCTGCCAGGCTTCTCATGCTCATGGAAAAGAAGCAAACAAACCTGTGTCTTTCTGCTGATGTCACTAGCTCCAAAGAGCTGCTGCAGTTAGCTGCCACCCTGGGCCCCAGCATTTGTATCCTGAAGACTCATATAGACATCTTGAATGATTTCACCCCAGAGGTAGTAAAGGAGTTGAGAACCCTTGCGGACCAACATGAATTTTTGATTTTTGAAGACAGGAAATTTGCAGACATTGGAAACACAGTGAAACATCAATATGAAGGTGATTAACATCAACCTTGATTTACTGTTACTTTGCTGCTGGTGTGTGTAACTGCAGTGCTGGCACAGGTTGCCAAGAGAGAGCGTGAAATCTCCAGCTCTGGAAAAAACTCAAGCGGACAAGGGCCTGCACAACCTGATCTAGCTTTGAAGTTAACCCTGCTGGAGAGGGTGTGACTTCCTGAGGTCCCTTCCAACCTAAACCTTTTTATGAATCTGTGGTTGTGCTCAGTAAGTACTTCTGAGCAGTTGTCTGCCATGAGAAACTGCAGCCTGGCTTCTTAAGGCAGCCTGCTGTTATTGTGTGCTTGTGGCTTTCATTTGATGTTGGATCTGCAACTGTAGAACTGCTTTTCTCTTTTGCTGATCCTTGTGTCCCATATGATCTGCATACTGTCTGGGAAAATAGCACCTGTGACAGTGGATTTCTAGCTACCACAAATGTCTCAGTAAATACTCAAGGTGAGATATTAGCAAGTGTTTGTGACAAGTAAACTGAGAGGTTACACCTTGTGGTTAGCAACTATCAGAACTATCTGATGAGACTGAATTTGTAACTGTCAAGCTTTCATAGTAAAACTGTCTTTTAAAATGTGATTTAGGGTGCAGCTGGTTTTGTTTAACTTGTGTTTTCTGTGTAACAGATTTCTGGTGACTCTTTGTCTGTGTCTTCCTCTCTGTGTTCTCAGGTGGTGTGTTCAGAATCGCATCGTGGGCAGACATCATTAATGCCCATGTGGTTCCAGGCTCTGGAGTTGTGAAGGGTCTGAAGGAAGTAGGCCTTCCTCTCCAGCGTGGCTGTCTCCTGATTGCTGAGATGAGTTCCCAAGGGTCACTTGCAACGGGTGAATACACAAAAGCTGCAGTAAGTAGGCAGACTTGCTTCAGGTTAAACACTTGTAAAGTGCGACAGGGAGGTTTTATGTGCTTCTAATGTTTGCACTTCCAACAGTCACTCCAGCTCTAACTACTGCAGGTGATTTTTATCTTGGAAATTCAGGAATCTGACAGTGTGGTGTTTAAAGGTTGCAGCTGTAAGCTAGTGATGTGAGGTGGTCAGAGTTCACACTCGGAATTGTAGTAAACATGTCAAGTTTGCTATTAGCACCCCCTCTCTTTTTTTTCCTTTTTTTTTTTGTTCTTTAAGCAATATTCTAATTAAGCATCATTTCTAATTAGTTTAAATTCATTCACTGTAGTATTTCTAACAGAGAAAGAAACATAACATTCCCTTTCCTGACAGAGGGTTGAGTATGGGTGCTCTGCACACACAGAGTTTGATTTTGGAACTTGTCCACCAACCCTTTCTGGTGTTCCCCTCTTATTCATATTCTCTCATAAACAGCACTAGTGGTTGTTTTTTTTTTAGTTAACTGGAATTGCCATGATCATCCCAAACCAGTGCTGTGATCCCACACATTGACACTCACATCATGTGGTGGCTGTGTTCAGCCATGAGAGAAAAACACACGCTTATCAGGCAGGGTGGTTAAAGTAGTTTTCCACTTTGGGACATAACATTGTGTCCTTCAAAACACTTAGCCAAGGTCGATCCTCCCTTTTGATTCTGATTAACTAAATGCAGGTGCAGAGTAACTCAGCTGGTTCCACAGGTGAGTCAGCTCTGGGTGACTTTACACTGGCAACACAAGAAAAGGTGTTTCAAACCCCTGCCTTGCACAGCTTAGTGTGTCAAAGGGTGGATGAGAAACAGATTGCTAGTCCAGCTGAATTTTAGGTATATCACTTTTAACTCTTCACTGATCTTCTTCAGGTACAGATGGCTGAAGACAACTCAGATTTTGTTTTTGGATTCATATCTGGATCTAGAGTTAGTAATAAACCGGAATTTCTTCACTTAACGCCAGGGGTGCAGCTGCAAACTGGAGGTAACTTTTCCTGGAATACTTATTGTCTGTTTCTAAGTACAGGAGTGATCTAGCCTTCCGTGAAAAAGTGGTTTCTGAAGAAGAGAATTTGGTTGCTGATTCTCTGGTGGGAGGAGTCTGCATGGCTGTCTTCCATATTTCTGTGTATGCTGCTCCCTTTCCTGGGAGCTCTGGAAGGCAGCCAGCAGGCTACACAGCCTTTTTCTTCTTTTGAGGTCTGTGCATACCATAAAGCACAGTCCTGAAAATGTGAAATGTCTTCAGATAGGTGTTAGATTAGATGTTAAACTACTGAGTAGTAGAAAAAAAATATAACAAATACAGAAGTTCAGCTATAAGATGTGTAACTGATACAGATGCAGTATCAATGAATTGACAGTCTTCTACTGACTAAACAGGTTATCACTGAAGCAGATAACCTATTTTACAGGTTCTTAATTTGTTCTTAAAGAACACAAGCTTTTACATTAATGTTTGGGGAGTTTGCCTGTTTTAAGAAGGCTGAGGCTTATTTCAGTAATCCTGATCTGTGCTTCTTTGTGTAACTGCTCCATCTATTCTGATTGGTAAATCATGAAAAAGGAGGGTGCTGGCTGTCAAATTTGATCTGTGTAATAGTATTTGCTAGGTGGCGACAGTTTCTAGTTATGTTTGTGGATTTTTAGGATTAGAGTTGGAACAGCATACTTGTTCTCTGTTCCAGCACCTCTTTGAAGATTTTTAGTAGATGTGGTTTTGTACAAACTAAAAAAAATGGTCTCTCTGTTTTAGGTGATAACCTTGGACAAAAGTACCTGAGCCCCAAGGAAGTTATTAGTGAAAAAGGTTCAGATATCATTATTGTGGGACGTGGCATCTTGTCAGTTCCAGACCATCTTCAGGAAGCAGAGAAGTACAGGAAGGTAGCTTGGGAGAGCTATGTGAGCAGGCTTGGTGTTCATGCACAAGATTGAAAGCTGGACACTGTCCTAGTCCATAAGCAAAGCTGATGGAGCTGCAGCCACCATGAGAGTTCCAGCTAAATACATCGATACTTCAGCCTGTAAAAAACTGCCCTTTTGGAGAAAAATGTCTTACTGAGTTGTTTTACTTGTACACACATAGATCAAGTTGTACTTGCCATGGTTATTTTTTTAATATTTGAGTCTAAGAACCCAAAACTTCATGACCAGTTTTTAGCCTTCATAGACTTTCTTGTTTGAAAAATGTTGCACAGAACACTCCAAGGGTATTTGGTTGGCTGTTATTGCCTTTGTTTCTTTTCCCCACCCTCAAAATCCATCTGGCTGTGGATACAATATTTTGCTGTTCTTCGTAAACTTCACGCACACACCTGACCTGCTGCCTCATTCTCACAGGTTTATTCAGCTCTGCTGTTTCCAAGGAACAAGTATAGGTTTTAATGCCATACTGTAAAATTGAATCATGTGTTGTTTAATAAATACCTTTTTTGCTACCGTTTTCCTATCACTGGCTCTGCACATCTTCCTTCTGTGGCAATGTGAGGTACTGTTTTCAGAACCCCAATATCATACAGAATCAGTCTGGTGTTTTTGTGACTGCGGGAATTACTCATGATTCTGTTTTACAGGAGCTGCAAAGAATTTGTCAGAGCAATTAGTTGTTGTGTGCTTAATTACAGTGGAGCTGTTGATTCCTCTAATGAGAAACAAAAATATACTTTGTTGACTTTTTGTGACAATTGGTGGAATACTTCCAGGATTTACTTTCCACTTTTTGTGGTGAATAAGGAGAAACAGAAATATCTTGTATAACTGGTTTTGATTAGAAAGTATGGAATAACCTTATGTATATCTAGCATGTACATGGTGCAGATGTATAGAATTTTCATCCCTCTCAAGAAGTCCAAGACAAATGGTGATGCAGTTCTACCCTGTTGCTGTTCCAAAGCACACTGAGAAAGCTGAGTTCTTTTGTTAATACACTTACCTGTAGACTGGGATCAACTGTAGTGAGAAGAGGTTTTTTGGCATTAGTGCTGAACTTTTCACCAAGTGTTTCAAAATGGGAGAGTGGAGAGGTTTTTTTGATTGGATTAATCTGTACAGTGTCTAAGACTTGGGGAGACCAGCTTGGATCTGAGGGCTTTGCCTTATGCCTCTTGTATTAGTGACACTGTTCTCTCTTGGCAGTCAGAGTTTAGAAACACACAGCTGAATTAGATCCTGCTGCCTGGGTGTATTGGGTGGGATGACTTTACCCTTTGACACTCCATGTACTCTAGAAGTCCGCAACTCCCCTTCGTGACAAGGCTCCTTGTGTGGCTTACGATGGTTATTGTGAAGAAAATGTTAGAACTTTGTGTGTGTGGATTATTTTCCTTGGGGCTACCAATTGCTTCAGTGTTCATGTATCATAATTTATGTCAGGAGAACTCCACCCTGGGTAAGATGGAACGTGACGATTGTGTTGTATATTGTTCAGACACCCTGCAACAGTCAGTTAGTTGGGATATTTCACATCTACTTCTCAGAAATTCCAGTCCTCCAAAGTGAACAGAGGATTTGGAATTTGTTTGCTCTCTCATTATCACGGCCTTGAGGCCTGTAGCAGAAACAAAACTTTCTCACGTAAACTGTTTTGCAGAAAATTACTTTTTCCACCAGAGGGAGCTGAGACTCTATTTTTCAGGAGTATTGATGTCCTCCTGGCTCTTTTACAGCTAATAGTTTCCAGCGATGATACCACCTCTAGATAGCCCTAGGATGAAAAAAGTCTGGTTTTCAACAAGTCACACCCTTGCTGTTTTTAAAACATTTAAAATATATTTAAATATCATATGAACAAATAAAACAGTAGTCTAAAACTCATTGAAAACAGTAGTTTATCCAAAAGCTGCCTGAAGCTGAAGCTCAGCAGTGTGGTGTTGTAGGCTTGCTGCACAAGCAGAATTTCATGAGTTCAGTGTTTTCCACTAATTCTGCTGAATTGTGTTTGAGCGTGTGGCTGACATCCATCTGCTAAATCCCTGAGCAGGCTCTTTGGAGAGCTAGTCTGTCAGGCCTCTAGCTGAGAAAATAGCAACTGGATTTGGAAAGATGGAGGTGATCTAATATCCAGTCACTTAGAGGATACGCACAACTTCGCTGCTTTACAAAACAAGTTCTGAGGAAGAGATCAATTGGGAAGCTTCATTTCACAGTTGTTCTTTGTGCACTCCAGAAAGAACTGTATCCTGGCACCTCATTTGACACCAACGCCGCAAACATTTCAATTAGTAAAACAAAAACCTGTTACCTCCTATGTGCATTCTTCTGTCAGAATGATTATAGTAAACAAGTGTGTGCACTTCCTTTGAGGCACCTGAAAGTGATTAAAAATCCATTTCAAATTAAGAACAAATGTTAATTTCCTTGCTTGCCCCTGCTGCTCACATTCACTGCATAGTTCCTGCTGTTGATCCCAACTGTTCCTAACATGGGAACTAGGTCACAATTTACAAAACTCATTTGCATCATAATATATGAATCTGAAAGTCTCGCAGTTCATTCTGTGATCTGATTGAGTCTGTAGCAGAGGCATAAGGCTATAGGTAAATTGCTGTGTTTAATATTATCTGGCAAGTAGGCATTTATATGAAATTGTGATCCTTAACCCACTATGGAATATGGTTTATAACAGAACAATTAAAGGATATCACACTTTTCATAGTGAAATAAGGCTGTAGCCAAGCGTTACCAGTATTTGCAGCAGAAAGCAGGCTCTCTTTCTGCAACTTCTGAGCAGCAGTTTCTGAGGTCTGCTTGAGGAACCACCAAGGAATTGTTACGTAGCTTTTGATATTTGTACATAAAGTTTGCTCTGTCTCTCCGAGGTTGTGGGTATCTGTTTCTAGCACAAGGAGTGCTGTGTCAAGAGAACCTAGCCTGGGCACTTTAATCAGTATAACTGATTAGAACAGTGCTTTACTTGGACTTAAAATTCCTGTAAAATCTTGATAAACGCAATGCTGAATTAAAACCAGCCAAGTTAAAACTTTTGTCCTTAAAAGTATGATTTGTATGTCACAGTATAAACATTGCTTTATTAACCAGTAACTGACAGGTCATATTATAGTTTCCATAGTTTTGTCTATGAAAATTTATTTGAGACTTAATCCCAGAAAAATAACTGAATCACTTCCCTTTATGTGGAAAGCCTGTTGCTGTGGATTTTTTTAGTAAAAGACACAAACATTGCATTTAGGGAATAGCACCAAAGGAATGTGAAAGACCCAGAGGAAGTTTGTTTCCAGATCTGACTTTTGGAGGTCACTGTCTCAGGGAATGGTCTGTTTTGGAAAGTTTGTAACTGGGCTGTGGGCTAGATGGGCTGGATGATTGGTTGGTTTGTTTGTGATCACACTGGTGGTTCTTGGTCGGTCTGTACCACAGTGACAAGTACAGCTTCCAAGTTTGAATGCTGCAGGAAATTAAAACTCAGCCTGGTGCCTGCTCCAGCTTCAGGTTTTCCTCTAATTCCTTTGACAGGCATTTGCAGCCTGTGAGAGGTGACCCCGCCTGTGTGTCTGGGTTGACTTTGTCCTCAGTCCTGGTTCTCTGTTTCTGCATCATCCATGTGCTTCTCTGAACATTTTTCTCGTTAGCTGGTGCCAGCCACATTCAGACTGTGAGAGTGCAGGGCTGTGGTGGAGACTGGCCAGCATGGAGAACAGGAGGAAGCCTGAACAAGGCTGTAACTGCACATGGACTCAGGAACAAAAAAATGACAGCATGATGTCATAGGCTGTGTTTAGCCCAAATAGGTAGTGCAGGAGGAGAAGCTAAACAGTACAGTCACTTTTGATCCATTCCTGAACAACTAATAGTAGCTATGCAAAAGATACTTTGACAAACAGGACTATTTAGACAGGGAAATTCTGCAGTGTTCCTTGCAAGTTGTCATTTCTGCTTTGCTAAGGGGTATCATTTTAGGCTGATGATGGGAACAGCCATAAAGGTGACCTGGTTATAAGGGGGAAGATATTGAACCAAAGAAGATCTCTGCTCAAATACTGACAGGGAAAATGCCTGCCACCCTGGGAAACAGGCCTGGGAACCAGAATCATCCTGCAAAGAATGATTCCTTGAGAAGTGCAGCTGGCACTTTTGAAGTGCAGCTAGGTACTGAGAAACCAAAGATATCCAGAGATACCATTGATAAGTGCAAAAACAGTACAGCAACTTATCATCTGGGAAGGCAAAAAACAACTCTGGAAAGGGAGGAAAACATTCTGAGAAAGGAAGAGTTGGTAACTGCAATTGGCTATTCTAACTCACAAAACAGAAAAACAGCCTGATAAAACAAAAACTGGTCTGAGAGAATAGAAAACATCGCCACTTATTGGCTATGGCAGGTAAAAAATAGAAATTTGCAGCATCTATTGGCTGTGCCAGGTGGTGGTGTCCTACACATAAAGATGTCTCCATGGTATAAAAAGGACTTAATTTTTACCCAAAAAGGAGCCTCTTTGCTGCACAGAAACCCTCTTTGCCCATGAGATTTCTTCAGCACAGCAGACCTTCACCAGGGACACCAGGCTGACTCCAGGGACACCAGACTCCACAATGAGGATCATCATCCCCGTGAGACCTCATCCACTGTCGACTGGACCCACGTCTGGAAGGGGTTTGATTGCCCCCACTGCTGGGATCGGTTTGATGAGCACTCGGTACAGGTAACATTTTTGAATTTACATTCTTATATAAAGGTCTGCATGTTAGTAGTTAATTCTGAAGTAATTTGTAATATTGAAATATAGACTTGCTGCTAGTATTGATTGCAGCTGCTGTGGATATATATGTCTGCTTTCTGGTAGTAATATGTAGTAACTTGTGGAGTAGATACACTTGTTTTGCCAACTGTAACTCTAATTGCCTTGATCCTTTTAAACTGCAATGAATAAGAGAACATAGGTAATAAATCCTCTGTGTCTCTGTGCATGACAGAGTCAGTCAAACCTGCAAACAGTTGCAATCTTTGCATACTCACAGGCCACACAGCCCTTCTGGGTTGTGGCATTTAATTCATGTCAGAAGTGGGGATCTGTGATACACAGGTCATGGATGCTTGGGAAAAGGCAGTAGAAGAGCAGTGAAAATAGCAAGAGATTGTGGAAAACTGTGTGGGACAGGGATAGGAATGTCTGAGAATTGGTTGAATTGGGAAAGGCTGCGAGCTGAGTTTCAGAGGTGGCAGGACACTCAAATGCAAAGCAGAGAACGGCAAGGGGCCCTTCATCAGGCTTCTCATAGAGGCATCAGCAGCCATGGGTGCTTTGTTTAACGGTGCTAGACAGGAGCTGGGACCTTTGCATCAAGCTAAGGATGCAGAAGTGTGAGCAGTTGCCTTTGAATACTGTTCTTTTGTTGCAAACCAATTAGTTAGAAACTAACCTCAGACCTCTGACTGTACAACAGCTAGAGCAAGAGCCTACATGGCTGGGCTCAGGGCAAGATCACTGAAAAGATACAAATACTGAAAACAGAAAACAAGGAGGAGGCTTTGATTCTGGCAGCAGGTCTTCCTCCCCCACTTTGTTACCCGAGCTTTGTCTGGATAACGCAGCCTCCTTGTATCCTCACATTAAAAATTCCCTGGTACTACTCCAGGCTCATGCCGGAAGGGAAGGCACTCCCCCACCACCTGAGGGGTCACCATGACCTCTACAAATTTTAATGCTGCTAAGGCTAAGGCAGCTGTCCCTGCAGGACAGCAAAATCCCTGTGAGGACTGGGTGGGGTGGGTGGTGCAGTGCTACCCACTGGGGTCTGGAATTGTGATTCTTCATCAGGCTGAGGTCGGACAGATATTCCTGGCAGAAAGAATATTTTTCCTAAGCACTGATGCAGGGGCCAGAGTGAATACCTTCTCCCTGTTATTATTGATAATAAATGCTGTTACAAAAATGGTGGGACTGTTGAGCTCCTCCTCCTCCTCCCTCTAGTACTCTTGATGGATTTTCTGGCTGGATGATGAGACTGTCTGCTCAGGATGTCCTTAAGGGACAGGAGCAATCCTCTGGGACATGATGTCTGTGCCAGCAACAGCAGCAGGGAAAATTCTTGCAAAATGCAGCATCTAGAGTGGCCAAAAAACCTGGACTTAATGTTATGGCATGAAACCTGGCACTGAAATGCCATAGTGGCCCAAGGGCTGCAAAATTTACAGTCCTTATGGGGAGGCAACAAGGACAGAGAAGCACTCCCAAAGTGATAGTCTGTAAAAGGGAAAGTCAGGTCAGGGTTATCCAGAGGTTAAAGGGAGCTCAGAGTAAAAAGAATAAGGGACAAAATGCTTGAAATGCTGAAATTAATCAACCTGATGCAAAGTGGTCCCATGCAAATAGGAGCATGATCTGGAATGGAGACACTTACAGGATCTCCTGCAAGGAACAGGATTCACAGCAGGCTGGTTAGAGGAGATGTCCATGTTCATCTTGCACGGACTGTGGGATAGACTCAATAGAGGTGGCACCAGCAACCTCTGGGCAGGGGGGAGCCATCTACCCTCAGGAAGCTGCAGAAATCAGTGAGGTCTTGCCTCAGCCTCCTTTTCTCCAAACTGGATAAACCCAGAGTCTTCTGGATGCATTCAGGGACTTTAACATCCTTCTTAAATTTTGAGGCTCAAAACCACACACAGTATGTGATTCAATTGTGTTTAATTCTCATTACTGAAATCCCTCCTTACCAATGCTTACAACTTAATGTACATAGTTAAACCCTCTTTATAACCAACATACAGATTTATACATTCCCATTAAATACTGTATTCTGTCCTTTAACAGATTTCTGTCACAGGCCATGAGCTTCCTCCACTTCTCCAGATGTTCACAAACAGGCTATGACTTGGGTTCCAGCTGTGAAGATGGGTGTTCAGGACAGGAGAATCACTATGTTCGATTGTTGGGCACCAGCACCACATGGTTTGGGTCATCACTGCACTCGTCTGGTTCCTTGTGAAACTCACTCTTCCTTGGTTTGGGTAATTTCTGCTGCATTACTTCCTACAACATACATCTCACACCACAGATTATTTTTCCTCCAAGGTTAAATCTCCTTGAAGCACACACTGGGTATCCTCATACTTACAGATTCCCCACCAAGTACACCCAGATCCTTGAGCAAATACAATCCCATTAATGGGTTTGCCTTTTCCTGTGGGAGCAGCAATCCACACTGCCTTCCCCAACCACTTCCCAATGTGCACCACAGGGACTTTATCTCCTGCCACAGTATGTAGCAGGTTTGTATGAGCAGGACCAGGGCACTTGTCATATCCTCTGATGTTAACCAGCCAGGAGGCTTCTGTTAAATTTGTATTCCAGTGCTTCCATGCCCCATTGCCCAGACCTGTCAACATAGTCTTTAACAGTCCATTTTATATCTCAGTCCTTCCAGAGGTTTGTGGGTATAGGGGATGTGACACAGCCACTCAATGCTGTGTTTCTTTGCCCAGGAGTTTATGAAGTTATTTTAGGAATTAGTCTTATTGTCTGATTCACTTCTTCCTGGGGTACCATGTCACTACAAAATGTGCCTCTCCAGGCCTAAGACAGTGTTTCTGGCAGTGGCATGGCTTACAGGGTAAGTTTCTAGCCAACCAGCAGTTGCTTTCACCATGGACAGTGCTTGCCTTAGTGCATTTGTAGTCCCAAATAGTCATTTTGCCAAGCCTTGCCATACCAAAAACCCAGTGATGGTCCTCTATTCCAGGGAGATTTTACTCGCATGGCTCACTTGATTGCAGCACTTGTTTCACACTTGTGGGTGACCTGTATGTTGGCCTCCATGGTCAGGTCCATTCTCGATCATGAGCTCATCTGTAGGTTGCAACTTTCCCTAGATATCCCAATGCTTCTTGGGCCCCTCAAACTACAAATAGCTTACCCTTACACTCCCAGTACAGGTCCACCTGAGCTAATTGGCAGCCTTGTCTACCTGTTTATTGTTTTGGTGTCCTTCAGAGGTGTGGCTCTTGGGCATGTGAGCATGGCCCACCTTTATAACCATGTTTTTGTACCCAGTCACCAATATCCTGCCACAATGCAGCAGCCCAGATGGGTTTGTGCCTATGCTCACAACTGGCCCTCTTCCACTGCTGTAGCCACCCCCATAGAGCATTAGCCACCATCCAGGAGTCAGTACAGAGGTAACACACTGGCCAGTTTACTTGTTCAGCAAGCTCTAGGCCTAGCAGGATGACTTTCACAGAATCACAGAATATGCTGAGTTGGAAGGGACCCAAAAGTATCATCAAGTCCGGCTCTTAGCACAGCACCCTCCCCAGGAGGTGCATGGGAGGATGATCTAAATGCTTCTTGAACTCTGTCAGGCTTGGTGCTGTGGCTACTTCCCTGGGGAGCCTGTTCCAGCATTAACCACCCTCTGTACAAAGAACCTTTTCTTAATATCCAACCTAAGCCTCCCTGTGGTGGGTTGACCTTGGCTGGATGCCAGGTGCCCACCACCAGAAGTTCTATCACTCTCCTTCCCAGCTGGACAGGGGAGTAAGAGTAAGATGGAAACAATCCTTGGGTTGGGATAAGGCAGTTTATTTAAAGCAAAAGCAGAGCAGCAGCTTGCACATGCAAAAGCCAAGTGAAAGATAACAGGGTTCATCCTCTACTTGCCACGAGCAGCAATGGTCGGCCATCTCTGAGAAGCAGGGCTTTAGCACGCGTGGTGGTTCCTCAGCAGGCAGCCACTGGAGACAATGGATGCCTGCCTTCCTGCTCTGTGCCTTAGCTTTTATATCTGAGCTGACGTTGTTTGGTATGGAATATCCCTGTGGTCAGTTTGGGTCAGCTGGCCTACTTGGGTCCCCTCTGAGGATCTTTACCCTCAACTGAGGAAGGAATGTTACAGGGCTGATGCTGTGCTCAGCAGTAGCCAAAACACTGGTGTGTTATCAACAATAGCTACTATATACCATATACTATATCAACTATACCCTTCTAGCTACCAATGCAAAGCACAGCACTGTGAGGGCTACTATGGGGAAATGAACACTATTTCAGCCAGATCCAATAACCCCTTATTCCATACCATTTACGTCATGCTCGGATCCCATATCTGACTATCTCCTGCACTTGCACAGATCTTATTTAATGGCCTTCTTCCACCACTCCAGGTCTTGGGCTCCATTCCATTGGGATGTGTACTCAGGACAGGAGAAGCAACACAACTGATCGTTGGGCACTGACTCCAGCCCAGCTTGGGTCATTGTTGCACTCTCCTTGCTCCTCGCAGAATTCACTCTTCATTCTCCTGCTACTTTGCTTCCTGCAACATACAACTTGGAACACAGATTATTTTTCCCCCAAGGTTAAAGGTCCTTGAGGCACATACCAGGTCTGCCCATCTTCCTGCATTACCCATCAGGTACACCCTGGTCCCTGAGCAAAGACAATCCTATGTCACTCCAGAGATCCAGATGGGTGTCTTGATGTGCCAGGCCATTAAATCCACACAGTCCCTTTCCTCCTCCTGGCTGAAGGCAGGGAGCCTCTATTCCTGTTCCTGGTCAGAATATTCACTGTCTGACCTTTGGCATCTAAGGTGCCAGATCAGAAGTCCCCTCACTGGAAGCAAAGGAGTTGATCCCAGTCTTTTACATCTGAGAGGTCACTGTTTTCTTTCTTGGGTCTCTGCAGCAACTACGTGGACAGTTTTGTTGGGTGACCCCTTCTTAACAGTTCTCTTCCCTCTCAGTTCACATATCTGGGCTTCCAGCTTAGAGGTGAGTTCACAATCCCACTTCTTCATGCCTTCCCCCTGGTCACGCAGAAAGAACCAGAGTTCACCTCATGGCCTGCACTTGGGGCTTCCTTTCCCTCTGCCTGGGACAGGAGAGGACTGATCTCTTGAGCTGCTCCTGAGAGCTGAGGTGCTGGCACATGGGAATGAGGAAGTGCCTAGAGTTTCTTCTACATTTCGGAGTCAGGAGGACATCAGTTCTACAGTCTGTGCATCCACCTGCAGGTAATATAATGCTACCAGGCTACTGGTAGCTACTGGAATATGATGCAGGGGCACTTTGAAATAGCTTCCTTCACATGGCCATTGTGCAAGGGACATCCTCTGGATCTTTAGGGGTGTGTAGTGGGTTGACTCTGACTGGATGCCAGGTACCCACTAAAGCCTCTCTCACTCCCCTCTGCAACTGCACAGAGGAGAGAAAAAAAACCAACAAAGGATTCATGAGTCTCAACTCATGTTCACCATCATGGGCAAAACAGACTCAAAGTGCGGTATTAATTGATTTTATTACAAACAGGATCAGAGCAAAAGAGTGAGAAGTAAAATAATCTTAAAAACACCTTCCCTCCACCCCTCCTTCCTTGCAAGTTCTACCTTCTCCCCCTCAGCGTTGCAGGGGGACGGGGAATGGTGGTTACGGTCAGTTGTTTCTGATGCTGCTCAGGGAGAGGAACCTTTCCCCTGCTCCTGTGGGTCCCTTCCACAGGAGACAGTCCTTAATGGACCTCTCCAAGGTGAGTCCATCCCTTGGGCAGCAGTTCTTCATGAAACTGCTGTCCCATAGGTTACTTCTCTATGGGGTGCAATCCCTCAGGAAGGAACCGCTTCAGCGTGGGTCCCGCACGAGGCCACAAGTCCTACCAGGGAACACCTGCTGTGGATGGCACTATCAAAGGCTTTTGCATCCACAGCCTTTCCCTTATCCACTAGGCCTGGCCTATTTCCCTCTGCCCTTCAAACCTAATTTAAAGCCCTCTCAATCACTAGGGTGACAGGCATCTCATAGGAATATCCATATTACCTAATATCCAAAAGGAATGAAGTGATTTTGTTTTTCTTTCAGATCATCCTAACTGCAACATCAGGAACCAGAAACTCATACTGTTATTCCTGGATTTTAGTTCTACTTTATTCATCATACTGATTTGGTAAATTGGCATGAAATGAAACAACATCATTATTATTCCTTATAATTCCTTATTATTTTTCCTTATAATTTTTGTATTTGTTGTGGGTTTATCAGGGATCAATTTTTTCTCGAACTCCCTCCTCCACACAATTACTATAAGTTGAGAGAGGTTTTATACAGACAAAACAGAGGCTTGATGTAAGGGGTATAATACTAAGATTTATTACTAACAAGATAAAGACTAAGGAATAATATATACTTCAACAGCTCTAATTAAACTCGTTTATCTTATGAAAAGAATGTTAGGTTATTATTTATATAGTTCAGTTAGTCTTGGGTTTTGCAGTCTTTATTCCCCTGCCTTGGGAAGGCAATGGAGGGGGAAGGTCCTCGCTGTGGGCTTGGGCTTTTGGCTGGGTGCCAGGTCCAACAAAAGCATTTCTCCCTGCTTTATCAGTCCAGGAGGAACGTTTCTTCTTTTTGTAAAACCATCACAAGTATTTACAAAAGCATTTCTCGTCCCTTGTATCAGCCCAGGGGGAAGAAAGGTTCTTCCTTTTGAAACAATTCAGTATCATTGTAGGTTTCTCTTCTGTTACCTTTAAGACAATGTCTCCAATTTGTTGCAGCTGGAAGTCTCTTTCTCTCTTCCTCTCGGCTCTGCTGCACATCAGCCTCAGGACTGGACCTGCCCCTCCTCCTTTCGGGACAAGATCAGAGGCTAGGAAGGCCCAACTGGGCTCTTAAAGTTTTCCATGGCTTGCAAGGGGACGCTTGTTACACCATAGTCTTTACCACAGGCTACAG
>VYXB01006059.1:1167961-1260137 GCA_013397135.1 Pachyramphus minor
CTGCTCTCCACCAGGCTGGAATTCTTTCTGCAGCAAGTTCCAGGTGGGCAGCTTCTGTCTGGAGTTTGTTTCTCCACTGTTACACATCCCGGCTGGAGAGACTTCAGTGCCATGCCTGCCCCAGGGCCAGGGGAGAGGGTCCTGGCATCTCTACTGGGGGGCCTGCTGCCTCCCTCCTACATGGCTCCTTAATTTCTTCTGCTCAATTTACCTTCTCTTCCATTTTCTTAAATATGTCATTAGCAGAGGCCTTACTAAAACTTCTGATTGGCTTTTTCTCTGGAAATTCACCTAGACTTGACTATTTCAGTTCAGGGGGGGCTGGTAAACCCAAGACAGTATTATACCTATAATTACTATAATTATACCTGTAATTACTCATAATTACATTATTCCTTGCTCCCGTATTTCAAGAATGGAATAGTGATCACATTGTTCAATTTATGAATATGATTTCTCAAGTAGGCAACAAATTGGATTGTTGGTATTGCTTACACCACCCTTGATAATTAGATGCCAAATTTTGATGCTCAGCAGACCCTGTCTCTGTAGCATCTTGGTATCAACCCAATTTGGCATACTGACTCCCCAATACACCAAATTATCGACAACAACCTTTAAAGCACATTGATATGGTCAGGCCCCATGGTGCATTATGATGCTCCAGGACACAAATTCAATCTGGGTGAGGAAGGCAATCAATTGTAATAACACTTTGTGTTACAATCACACCCAAGTATGGTTTCTGTGTAAATGGGACAGAACACAAGCTCGTATTGATTCTGGAAATCTCACGGACCTGAAATAATGAATCAGTAATTACAAACAAAGGGGTTTTTAATGGACTCTGGCATCTTACATGGGACATTAATAACATGAATTGTCAAAGATACTGTAATCTCACCAGTCCTAATGCTACATGCTGCTGTTTATGGAGTTGACCTAGTACTAATGATAATTGGAACATAATTATGTAACATATGGCCTTAAACTCTGCCAGGGGAGGTTTAGGTTAGATATTAGGAAGAAATTCTTTACAGAGAGGGTGATCAGGCACTGGAATGGGCTGCCCAGGGAGGTGGTGGATTCTCCGTCCCTGGAGGTTTTTAAGAAGAGGCTGGATATGGCACATGATGCCATAGTCTAGTAACCATGGTGGTAGTGGATCAAGTCCAGTTGCAGCCGGACTTTTCTATCGTGCATTGGCCTTTTTAGCCATCAGTGTGCTTGTAGCAAGCATAGGTAGAGCCCTTCACAAACCTCCGTTCGCGAAGCCAAGCCACGATGGAGTGGATCAAGGGTTGGACTTGATGATCTCAGAGGTCCTTTCCAACCCAGCTAATTCTATGATTCTGTGTAACATAATTGGCTGTATAGATCATAACCTCTTTTGGGCACTCTGATTAACGAAACCAAATTGTTTTTCTAATTCATTCTACAAACATGACAATGACTCTGGTGGTCAACTTTTAACCCCTGGAAGGTTCTGACTTTGCAGCAGTAATCCTTGTAAGAGACTACCATCACAGTGGACAGGCTCTTGTACTACAGCACATCTTGCTCCTTAGGCTGACTGTCAGAGCCCAGAGCATGGCCACAGCGCTTGTCTGTGACATTAGCTCTTGTCTAAACTGCAGGNGTGAAGCTGGTGGTCAACTTTTAACCCCTGGAAGGTTCTGACTTTGCAGCAGTAATCCTTGTAAGAGACTACCATCACAGTGGACAGGCTCTTGTACTACAGCACATCTTGCTCCTTAGGCTGACTGTCAGAGCCCAGAGCATGGCCACAGCGCTTGTCTGTGACATTAGCTCTTGTCTAAACTGCAGGGTCTGTGCTTTTCTACAGTCTATCTTGTATCAAAGCACTGTCTGCATCACTTTTACCCAAAGCAGTACGGTATACTTGTGTCTCAACCAGCAAACCCTCTCAGGAACTGCAACAGCTCTGGGCCTGACATGGACATGAGTCTCCTCTGCCTCACGCATTAGGAGGCAAGAGAGACACACCGAGCAGGTGTAGTCTCACTCCTAGTGACATATCAGTTGTTATGAGCCACAGGGTGGAGCAATGGGAGCAGCCCTAAAGGAGACCTGATTGTAAGGGGGAAAATACTGAACAGAAGATGACCTCTGCTCAAATACAGCGAAAAAGCCTGCCAGCCTGGAACCAAAACCAGCACTGGGGGTGCAGCTGGATATTGAGAAAGCAGAGAAATCCTGAGATACCATCAACACAAGGTGCAAAACCAAGGAACTGTAACAGATATCTATCTACTGGAAAGCGGAAAAAAAAGTCTGGAGAAGAAGAAAGGAAGATTTGATAACTGCCATTGGCTGTTCTAACTGATAGAAGAGAAAAAACAGTCTGGAAATACAAAAATTTGTCTGAGAGGATAGAAAATACCATCATTTATTGACTGTGCCAGGTGAAAACGGATGTTAGCAGAGTCTATTGGCTGCTCCAAGTGGCGGTGTCCTATGCCTCATTATGTCTCTGTGGTATAAAAGGACTTAATTCTACCCCAAAATGGAGCATCTTTCTCTGATGCACCCCAGTGTGCACAAACATCCATTCTCCATGCTACGTCCTTGGCAGAGTGGACCCTCCCCAGGGATGCCAGGCTGACTCCAGGCTCTGTGATGCGCATCATTGTCCAAGTGAGACTTTGTCCATTGTCAATTGGCTCCACTTCTGGGAAGAGTTTGATGAGCACTTAGTACTGGTAAAATTTTACATAAGTGTGTGTTTGTGTATATATAGATGTACATATATGTGTGTATCTATCTATCTATATATGTTTGCAACCAGACTTGTCTATCTCGCATTTTTAGCCATCAGCTTATCAGGCATGGTAGAGTCCTTCCCAAATCTTCGTTTTTGAAGCCAAGCCATGATGATGGTGATGATGATGACATATATGTATACACATATACACGCACAATGGCATATACATATATTTGTATACACATATACACATATATATACAGGCATAGAATCATTTAGGCTGGAAAAGACCTTCAAATTCATTAGTATATATTTTCAGTCTGTGCTACTATCCAATAACCACAGGAGCTGAACACACAAGAGGAGGATTGCTGCCTTTCTGAGCACCCTGTCTGTTTTTGAAATACCTCCAAAGTTAACCATGACCTCCTAACTCCGGGAAAGAAAGATTTAGACTAGAATCATAAAATCGTAAAATCACTTAGGTTGAAGAAAATCCTTAGGATTACTGAATCCCAGTGTTAACCCAGCACTGACAGGTCCACCACTAAGCCATGTCCCTAAGTGCCTTATCTACTTGCCTTTTAAATACCTCCAGGGCTTTTGACTCCACCACTTCTCTGGGCAGCCTGTTACAATGCTTGACAACCCTTTCAGTGAAGAAATTTTTCCTAATATTCAATCTAAACCTCCCCTGGCACAATTTGAGAACATTTCCTCTTGTCATAAATAATAATTACTGATAAGTATATTTGCTGCTTTACTAGTGGTAATTTTATAGTGACTTATAAAATTGAAATATAAAATTGCTACTAATATTCCTTACTGCTAATATTGATTTCTGCTGCTGTTGATTTGCTTGTGCTGGTTTTGGCTGGGATAGAGTTAATTTTTTTTAATAGCAGCGAGTATTATTTTGATTTTTGCTGGAAACAGTGTTGATAATACAGAGATGTTTTAGTTACTGCTGAGCGGTGCTTGCACGGAGTCATGGCCTCTTCTGCTCCTCACCCCACCAGTGAGGAGGCTGGGAGTGCACAAGATGTTGGGAGGGGACACAGATGGGACAACTGACCCCAGCTGACCACAGGGATATCCCAAACCTTTTGGTGTCATGCTCAGCATATAGAGCTGGTGGAAGAAGAAGGAAGGAGGGGGATGTTCAGAGTCATGGCATTATGGCCTCATTACTGTGAAGGAACCCAGCTTTCCTGGGGTTGGCCGAACATGTGCCAGCCACACTCTGAAGGAATGAATTCCTTGTTTTGCTTTGCTTGTGTTCAGCCTTTGCTTTACTTATTGAAAAGCCTTTATCTCAACCTACAAGTTTTCTCACTTTTACTCCTCTGGTTCTCTCCCCTATTCCACTACAGGGGAGTGAGTGGCTGTGTGGTGATTAGTTTTCTACTGTGGTTAAACAACAAGCCTTATAATTGTAACAATTTGTATTATAGATGTACCTGTTTTGCTAATCATAAATATGCTTGCCTTGATAGTTGTGACTTGTAGTAACGTGCAATCAAGTAATTTAGAAAATAAAGCCTCTGTGTCCTTGTGCATGACAATGTCCTACAAACCCACAGTTTCAGCCTTTGCCCACCCACAGGCTGTGTGAGCCTGGGTTGTGGCAGCTGAATGGAGAAGTTTCTGACAGGTTGTGTCCAGTGAACACCAGCGTAAACTAGAGGGCATGGACAAAGGATGAAATAAACTCCTGATGTCTCTGCTGTATTGTTTTGACTTTTGGCAGTCTGGCATTAAAGAGGAGGTACAATAACAACAGTCAATTCCAGTTCAGCATATATTCAGATATGGAGATGATGCTGGGATACAAGGGCCAGGACATGCTGCTGGGCTGCAGATGTAGTGAGTTACCTCGCCTTGGTATTTCCTGCCACGCATCTTAGTTATTCCCTTCTCAATACAGTAGCTCCTTTGCTTTCCACATGGCTGCAGAAATCCAAGGTTAAACAGGTGCAAGCGTGTGCAAAATTTGTCTTTCAGAGCTCACACTCTGCCTTCAGCTACTGAGCACCTTAGTCCGCCATAAAGGGCAAAGAGGATGCAGGAGGGCATGTCTCACTCAGGCTTGTGTAACAGTGAAGGGTTACACTGCACCTCCACAATTAACAAAGCAGGTAATGCTGGCATTGGCCTTGACTTTTCCCAAGGAATGGTGCTGTCTCCTCCCCTAGAAACACAAGCAACACAGGGGAAAGGCACTGTGAGCCCCAGCATCAGTGGCCCTGCAGCAGCAGCCTCCAGCTGTGGCTGGGGAAACAGGAGCTGATGTTGCAATGGCATCTGGATTCCAGCTTGGCTAGACAAGCACTGACATTTTTCCATCACATTTGACCTGCTGATGCCTTCTGCTGGAACACTAGCTGTGGTCAGCCTGTGCATATTTACAGACACAAATAAACTGCTGCTGACTAAAATACACCATTCTCATGACTGTGCTTGGCACTACACTTGCACGGGTAAAGGCAGATCTGCTTACACAGTCATGCAAAGCCTTAGCATCACTTCCTTCTAATTTTTCAGATGTAACCTTTTGGATAAGCTAAATTTGGTGGGAAGGGATAGGGGGCTTCTCTGCACTACCTAGTGCAGCACCACAGGCAGCAGGGTGCTCTTCACTGACAGCACCAACTATTCCCTTCTTTTTGTAATCTGGCTTGGGAGCCTGGCCTGTGGCACCCTTCCCTTGCTTACTTGCTCCTCCATTGCTTCCTGCCTGCTCTGCAGACGAGTCTGCTTTACAGCAGTCTCTCTCTTTTCCACTCTCCCTGCCCAAACCACCCCTTAGCAATGAGTCAAATCTTGGCTCCTGACGACTGCCTGGATTGCCTGTGTCTCGGCACTAACCCAGTGTTGTGGGAAATGCCACAGCACAAAGGTAATCTGCTAGGGTGCAAGGGAAAGGGTGGCAGGGGGGCACTGCCCGTGCCTTTCCTTTCAGAGTGCAAAGGGGTGGATTTATTTTTAAACTGCTTGGTCCCTTGCAAGTTAATTGCAGCAAAACTGTATTCACAGTGTTTGCTGCTGTGGGTGGCAAAGCTGGTTTAAAGTATTCCTGTCTTTCCTTTTTTTTCCACTTTTCTTCCTGCTCCCCCTTTCTGTGCCCAGGGCGGTATGGCTTGTCTGAGGCAACCATATGAACCATGCTAAAACTTGCTCTGTCTACTTGTGATGAGTATTTTTTGACCGTTTCCCATTTTTAATTTTGTGATAGGGATGAAATCTGTCTTGCCAGCCTGGCACTAGGCAGTGGGTTAGCCACAAAACCGAAGTTTTCCCCATGGATGTTCCTTCTCAGTTGTGGCAGCATTAGTCCCAGGTATTCAATACACAATGTCTCAGCCTGCAAACTTTAGCCTGGACTTCAATATTATGTAGGAAACATGGAGCTCTGAATAGCTGCCCCTCTGCAGTGCTCAGGCCTGTCCTGCTGCTTCTGCTGTTGTGGGGAGGAGGCAGGAGAGCCCCCAGCCCACCCACAGTGGGTGGCAAAAAGCCAAAGGCAAAGGCAGCACCAGCATCTAACCAAAGCCTGCCCTTGCACCCTCCACCCCTGCTGGGGCAGATGTAGTGGAATCAAGTGGGAAGACGGTACCGACTTCATTTGCTTGAGGTTTTGTTTTTTCCACTCCACCTGATCAGTGCTGATGCTGCCAACGTGCCACTTGCTGCCCTCCTCAAAATCCCCATTCCAAGATATTTATAGTCTGGTCTTCTGCATTTCTTCAGTGGTGCTAATAGGAGGAGGGGGAACCATAAAATTCTTGAAGGAGAGCTGTTTATACTGAACAAATAAGAGCTTCTGTTTATAGAGGCAAAAACACATAAAAAAAAAAAATCCGGAAGGATGGGCCCATGGCCCTTTTCCAGTGAGAAGAGCAAGTCAAAACAATGAACACCATTTGTTTTTGCTTTTCCCTGGCAAGCTTCCTTCAGCTGACTATTGCATGATCTGCTCAGGGTGAAGAGCCAAAAAAAAAAAAAAAAAAATTAAAAAAAAGAAGGAAAAAAGCCCCAGGCAGTAGCAATTGCTCCAGCTTTTTTCTCCTGCAATGGCTGCAGCCCCGCTGCTGTCTGTGTGGGTTTAAAGCTGCAGCTGTCAGCAGGGTAACCCAAACCCCAGCTCCAGAGCAAAACACATGGGGCTGGAGGCACCGTTTGGGTGGGGGAAAAGAAACCGAAAAAACAAAGCAAAATATATGTTGTAAAGCAAAAACACTGTGTTTTATTCAGCTCCCTTTCCAACCAAAAGCTCAGGGCTCCCTTGCTTTTCCAGCTGGGCTCTGCTAGACACCCCACAGCAATAGTCCTCTGGTAAAAGGTCAGAGGTCTGGATGAGCTGCTGTGTGCTCCCACTTACCCTCCTGCAGGCACCCAGGCCGGATGCCTGCTTGCACGCCCCAAGGGATGGGTGTTTAATTTAGTTTCCTCAGCCTAAACTCCCATTTCCCTTGGGCTCCCACCAGTTTCCCATCTGTTTAACACCACCAGCTCAGAGCAGGAGCTCCTGGAAGCACTCCCCGCCCTGGGTCAACACCAGGGTATTAAATCAACATAACTTCTGCAGCAGTCCCTGTGACTCCACCTCCTTTTCTCATAGCCATGCTTTGACTGATAAGGCTCTATTAACAAATCAATCAGGCAGTACCACTCCTGCTTGCAGGAGCAAGCCCCATTTTTGGTGGGGGCTCAGCAAGAAAACAATGAACTCTACTCACAGCATCATATATGCACAATAGTTTTATTTTTTTTATATAAAAAAGTCCTAAAAACTGCAGAACATTTGTATCCTAATTTCTTACACAAATTCTTCCAACACTTTCCTCTTTTTAAGCTAATTCCCCCCCTAACAACTTGTGATGGCGTGGGTTCCCATGATTTTTGACCTAGTCACCCTTTCTAACGGGATATGTCTAAAGCTGCAATACGGCACTTGGTTGACTTAGTTGGCAGGTTTATAAAATCCAGAAAGCTGGGGTATGGAGTCGCACACGGCTCAGAGTCCATCAGCACAGGCAGGGAGCCTGCCTCCACATCCGTGCCTCCAGAATGAACCAGACCTTTCTCCTTACTGTGCAAATAACGGGCTTTGGTCACTGACCAGTCCTGTCGTAAGGGATTCTCGTCCCTGAAGAGGATCCCATCTTCAAGTGGGGAAGCAGCACGTACAGTCAAGCAATTGTCCACAGCAGTGCCAGGCGCTCAGTCAGACCCCATCAGTCAACTGTACCATTGTAAGACTTGTTGAGCTTGTTGAACGTGAACTCTATGTTATGCGTGGAAATAGGCTTTCGGTAGAGAGGGTTGGATGCCTTGGGAGAAAGGAGCAGACAAAGAGAGCAAAGGTGAGGAACAAAGTCTGTGTCATGGTGAAAATGTGCCAATTAGTTTGGAGACAACACTGTCTGTTTGGTTTTGAGTGAACTGAGCATTTAGATCAAAATGCAGAGTTGTTTATCCAGAGTTGGTCCATCAGACCCACCTTCCATCCTGCCTGCAGGCAGAGGCGATGCCCTCAAATGCTGAGCAACCCCACCCAAAGCCTCCCAGAAGGACCCCCTCAGAGACCTGACCAATCTGGCTGCCACAACAGTTGGGGTGTGGTCCTCTTTCCCCTACCCCCTTCAGCCTCGAGCTCTGCCGGGAAATAGATGATGAAACCAAGGGCTGGGTATAATTCTGCAGAGCATTTGTAACTTGCCAAGGGGAAGGCAGTGTGACATGCTGGCCTCTGAAGTGTGCTGTGAGGCACTGCAGGGCATGGGCATCTGCATCCCTTGTTCCTGCCACCCTTCTCCATCGCTGCAGAGCTGTTTGCTGCCAGCACATCCCAACAGCACCCCCATACACCAGCAGCACCCCTGCCCCAGGCTCACCATTTCATATCTGGCCCGGGAGCGTTCACTCTGGAATCTGTCGAACTCCCGTCTGTCATGAATGGTGACGAGCAGCTTCCAGAGTGCCAGCAAGATGATGCCAATCAGCACCACGCTGCCAATCACCGCCAGCACGATCGTCACAGCGCTGGGGGCTGAGCTGCAGGCTGGTCATGAGGGAGAAAAGGTAATTAGCTCCAGCGTGAGTGTAGCCTGTATCAAGGTCCTGGAATGTAATAACCTGGACGACAGCCACTGTGCAAGTGACCTCAGGGCAGCACTAGCAGCAGTGACTAAATTAAAAAAAGCAACCGCCCCCTCCGAAATCAAAGTGATTTTTTTATTGTTATTATTATTAAATAAATTCCTTGCTAGAGGCAGGTCAAAGGGACAGCTCTCATGCATGTCACCAGAGCTGGGATGTCACGTAGTGCTCCAGGGGAAGAGTAGGGCTGCAGTGTGACTGTCCAACAGTGATGCAGGGTTTTAATGCCAGGTGACCCATGAGGGGTACAGAGCGTTAAGGTGCCTCTGGCAAAAGCCAGCTCAGCCTCTGGGACACAGGTGATCTCTAAGGACTTTAAATAAGTACATTAACTGTCAGCTAATCAACTAGTCTTTCAATTAAGTGCAAGCTGCAGCACAAATGAAATAAAACATGAGGAATCTCAGTCTTTCCCATATTGGCCTGTGCCTCAGAGGACCAGAGCGGATCACAAAAAGCTACTGCTGGATGCTTTCCAGCTTGTCCTAAAACCCCATAAGGAGTTTTCTTTGAGCAACTGCATTGCATGTGATTAAAATGGCACTGGGAAGCACAGCTGTCTGTGCAGTGGGGGGAGGGGAGCAGGGACACACAGCCCTTACACTGGCTGGATAAGAGCTAGCTCTCTGGCAATGTAGAAATACTCAGTTGGTACAGGGATTTCCTAACATCCTCACTTAATCAGCAGCAGCACCAAGTGTCCCCTTTTGATGTTTTTGTTCTTGGGGGCTGTATACCCAAATCAGGCATGCTGTTTGCTACTTAAATAGGCCCTATATAATTTAGCATCCTAAGCTGGCAGAAAGCTCTTCATCCACTTGCTAGCAATGCTGGCAGCTCAGGTGCATGTTTTACTCGGACTCCTTTCTGGACTAAGTTGGGAGCATTTGTAATTGGGTTTCAGCACTATAAAACACTTCAGTGTAAACCATCCCGGTTTATCGGCTCACACATGCATCCAGGGAAACCAGCCTTGCTGCAACCTGCCAGGCTCCCCAGCAGCCCATCACCTCTCCTGAGGCAGCCTCTGCTGTTAAAAAGGAAACCCAAGGGAGGGCCAACCTGGCTCTTTGAGGACAGTGAGGTTGGATTTCCCACTGGGAAGCTCCAAGTAGGTGAACTTCATGACACAGTTGTTCACCGGGTACGCGCAGAGGATCGCGTTCGGGTCATCTGTTTCTGGAACGAGATGCAGAGTCACAGAATTTTATTTTGGGGAGCAGTCCTGGAAAGCAGCACACTTTGATCACGACTCATGCAAATTGTAACTGAGCAGTGTCCAGATTTACTGCTTGAAGAAATGTGGCACTTGGCAAATGTCCCATGGCAAACAGACTCAACCTCTCTCACACACACACACCACACACACACACACACACATTCACTCTCTCTTCCTTCACACAAATCTGCTTTGGCAATAAATGCTGTTTTCTTCTTAATTTGCTAAATTTCTTGAAGAGCGGAAGGTGAAAACGAGGAGCACAGACTTAGATCAGCCCAGCAAGCAGCCCATGGCCAGCTCTCGCTCCAGCTGTGCTGAGTGGCTCCAGCTCCGGAAATGGCTCAGAAGTTTGTTTTTAAAGAATGAGACAGAAGAGGCAAATGGGAAAGGGAGGAGAGGGGGAGGGGAGGGAGGGGGAAGAGAGGAGTTAATTGGAAAGATGACGTGTAGATGAGGGATATCCTGTCAATAAGAGGACTTTATTCCCAAGGCCATACAGGTGCTGTGTGTTTGCCTGTCTAACATACCACGAGGTATCCTGTCGCTGCTCTGGTCACTCTATGATCTCCCTGAGGAAGGCTTCTTCACAGAAGCAGTTTAAGATTCAGCAAAGCCTGAGGTTTGCAGCTCTGTCTTCAGGTGTGATTTCAACAGAGCCACTGCCCTGTACGGCCACAGCTTGTCAGGTGTCCCCATTGCAGGGACAGTGACTGGAGGGAGATGGGGCAGCATCTCTGGCCATGAGAGGTAGCTCTGCTGAGCACATCTCTGCAGGCCTGCATGGGCTGAGCATGTCAAGGGAGAGGAAGGGATTTAGGGACCCAGTGCTATTGGCTGGCAAAGACATGACCTTGCCCTAGGCACCTGGAAAATGCTTCCCACAGCTCTCCTCCTCACTCCTATCCATGTCAGTGTCTGTCTGTCATGCTGAAAAATCATTGCATTAATGACGACTGCTACTCCAGCCCCTTAGCCCTCTCCTGTCTGTTTGTTTTTCCTTTCAATGCCTTTGACCTGCATACAGTTTAAAGATTAATATCCAACATTTCAACAGCTGAGCCCAGATGCAGCTGCCCCTCTGGTGAGTCCTGACAAGTTCCTGGTGTGGACAAACCTCAGCTGTTCCTACCCCGGGACAGGAAAACCTGTTCTACCTACACAGTGATAGCAAAGGCAGGGCTGGAGAAGCACTGATTGTTACAAAGTAAACTACTAATTAGATTAATATAGATAAAGCTTCCATGTTTCTAGACCAACGCCCTTCTGAGCTGAGCAGCAAACCTCAGTTCCGGCAGGGCTAGTTGCTTTTGCTCCCATCCCTGCTCCACTACTCTGCTAGAAGAGACAGGGATTAAAGTCTCAGTACTAATTATCTCTGTTCGTCTTCACTAGGTTTCAGAGATGAAGTCCACATAGACAAGTGTGAGGGCCCCATTGAGTGTTCAGGTCCACTGATGTGTGCTCTTGGCAGGTTTAGCTCATGCTCCTCTGGTGTTGAAACTTCCTTTCTGGAATCACCAGGAATGCAAATGCAGCATTGCAGAAGCGAAGGAGATCCTGCAGGGTCCAAAGCAAGTCATACAACCCTCCCACAAGGCAGCATTCTGGCTTATGAGTCCAAGGGTTGATGCCTCTGCTATACAAAGCTTTGCCGCAGTGGCTGCTTCATACCCAGAGTCAAAAGGCACTTGGGATGCTCACTGCAATTTGATATTTAAGAAAGTCCCACCCTCCTCTGCCAGGGTACTGCAGACCTATGTATTCTGTGACAAATATCAGCATTCAGCCTCTCAGCAGGGACTTTTAATATGTGCTAAATAATACAGAAGTGCTTGAAAACTGGGATTTGACAAAGTCTGCCTGTGAAGAAGTCCACAGAACCCAAGAGCTTTCTTGAGGAATATTTTGCTTTACCTTTCTCTAGCAGCCCAGATCTCCAAGCCATACCACCATGTGCAATCTGACTGCAATAGTTCAACAAAAGCATAAGCACAATTCCCCAAAACAACTTAAAACAGAACTTTGGCTGTGTTTTTCTCTGAAAGCCATGCAGGGGGTTGGCAAACCATAGCCCAGCCTCACCTTCCAGGGCACAGTCAGCACAAAAGCTGGCTTTGACATGGTACAATAACCAGGCAGGAGGGATGAGCTTTAACCCCCAGTATTTGCTGGCTCCTAACAAACACGGGCCAGCCAGGCACTAGAAAGGAGCTTTGTGTGGTTTGGACTTCCACACCTCTCACAGTGTGCTGGTGTAGGTGCACTCCTGGCTGAATTGCAGGGAGAATGGAGAGAACAAGAGCAAGCGTCCCAAATGGAAAGGTAGGAAACCTCACTTGTCATAATTTAAAAGCTAGACACTGGATGTGAGAGGAAAACAGGAAAAACATCACTTGCAGGCAACTCAGGGGGAAAGGAGTGAAAGGGCGAACGAGGTATGGCACTCCTACCTCTATTAACTGTGGGAAGAGATGGAAATGTCAGATGCAGACAGTAGTTTATCCCTGACTGATCTACAACTCTCTGTCCAAGGGGTATGGCTAAGGCCAAGGTCAGGATTGTGATTAATGCTATCACAAGTTTGGATCCCCTCTACTCCCCTAAATAGCAACCAGGGACTCTCAGAATGGATCTTGAAAAGCAGGGGGAGAAAGTAATCTGCTAAGAGAGGCACACGTGGGATGACCTCTCAAAGAGGGCACAAAGGGCAAGAGAGGACCTTGCCAGGGTGACTTGTAGCAGTCAGGTCCCCGAAAGCAGAACTAGTTTCCAAAACAGCTTTGCTTCTCCTTAAAAGCTCACTTCTTCCAAGATGAATTCCTTTTGCTCTCTCTCACGGCTTGTCTCATCTTCTGTCTCATCTGACCTCATCCCACTCTCTTGCTGCTTGCACTGGTGGTAGTGGTTAGATGTGGTAAGGTGTTATTTAAAATCAAAGAGTTTTTTACTTCATTACAGATTATAGCCTGGAGAGAGCGCCACACGTACCACGTATTCACATACACACACTACCTACACATACACATTTCTAAATACCAGGTGTTCCCTCTGGCTTTCTTTACAGATGTGTCTTGTTCTGGTTAAGAGGAGTTCAAGGCCGCAGTCACTGGCTCCCACTGCCTGCAGTCCTGCTGCTGGCAACTTACCGAGAACATCCACAGTGGTGATGATCTCGTCCTTGCAGTGCTTTTGGCAGGTTTGGTTATCAGCCAGTCTTCCTGAGTTAAACAGCTTGCATTCAATGCAGTCCCTGCAGGAACACACACACAGGGGAAGATTAAGCACCCATGAGAAACTGCATGAACACAGAGATTCACCCCTTGGAAAGGGACTCCCTGAGTGTTGGTCTAGAGGCTGCACATCTGCATCACAAGGAAAGAGCAACTTCAGGGCCAAACATCTCCACCTCAAGGATGGATTTATTCTAGGGGTGGATTCGATTAAGGTGTAAACCAACTGGGAGGTCGGGGCCTTTTTGCCCTTTGGATGTCAGGAGCTGCATGTCAGGTACTACAAAATGCATCCTGCCTGAGATCAAGGCAGGCAGCACTGCTCTGTACTAGTCTGAGACTGATGCCCAGGCCGCCTCCATTGCTCTGAAGTCCCTTCCTTCCCTCCTCTGCAGCTCACAGGAATCTGGGCCCAGACATTTGCAGCTCAGAGTGCAGCAAAACTGTGTGTGGTTGCCAGTCTTTCCCAAAGAGTGGGATAGCAATGGAAATGAACAGGGACATGAACCTCCATGAGGACTTGTTGCTGCTCTACTTGGGATACTTTCGGGTTGCTTGGCATGGGCTCCTAGCAGTGGCAAGCTTGCCTGGGGCAGACCTCCCCTGTTTAATAAACCAGGAGTAATTCCTTAGCTGAAAAGTGTCCCAGGACACAAAGCGTTGCCCTTCCCACCAGCAAAAAGTCCCTCCTGAAATTCCCGTGAGTACCTTTTAGTGCTACAGACACCTGGGCAGGTGGGACACTTCTCACACGTCTCTCCAAAAGCCCCTGGCTCAGTGCACTGACACTTCCCACAGATGCAGGCGCCCCTGCCGCTGCACATCTGGCCATCACTGGAAACACAGCTGTCCATCTCGGTGGAGCAATTGCAGTTGTCCCCGATGTAACCAGCGTGGCACTTGCACTCCCCGCAGTGACACTCTCCATGACCTGAAGGCAGGAGCAGGGGAGAGGGGTCAGCAGCATTCAGGGCCAGAGATGGCTGCTGGGGTTGCCCCTATGCAGGAGGGACCAGCAGCCCAGCAGCAAGAGCTGCCAGAGAGACCTTATTTGGCAGAGCAACAAACATGTGGCAATGTGAAACACACAGATATCAAATTAATATCTACCTTTAGTAGCAAAAAATACCTTGTCACTGATCTCCCAGCTTCCCTCTATAGTTGCTCAAGACAAATGGGCACCTCTCCCTTGCCACTTTTATATGAATTAATCTCTTCTTTCTCTGTCTACATCGAGAGATTTGAAGACAGAAATGGAGCAGTGCTTTCTTGCTGGTTCTGAACCCAGAGTTTAGCAGCAAAAAGCCTAGCAGGTTGCCCACTTCATATTATCTTTCCTACCCTTCTTTCCAAACAGTTTTACTTAAGAAGTTCTCACAAAAACCTTGGAAAAAAATTAAACCAACAAGCACTGTCTTCTGTGTCCAAACAGGACCTTTGTGTCCCAGCCAGAGCCACAAAGATTGCTGGGACCAGATGAACCATCTCAGGGAGTAGCTCAAGGCAGCTCACAGCACAGATGGATGAAGAAACCAACTGAGTAAGGGCACTCCTCTACTGAATCATCCCCTTGCAGCTACGGGGTTTAGCAATGGGCTGAGGAAGTCAACAGGCTCCAAGGCTTTCAGTGACAGTAAGAGCAGTGGCTGACTGCCGAGCAGCTGGTTTCGGAGAGGCATCCATCAGCTCACTGGAGAGGCTGCTCGAATTCCTCCTTGGTCAGTCCCTAGGAGAAGGGATGCCTTTGAAGGCACAGTTTATAGAGTTGAAGGGTTTGTATACGAGGCTCATCAGCAACCTCATTACAGCTCAGCTTTCCCACTGGAAACAGCCTGAAGCACCCCAGACATGATAAATTATATACACGCTCCTTTCATCGACACAAAACCACTGATCTCCCTGCCTCTCTCATCGCGCCAAGATTACAAGGGAGGCTGTGGATTGTCAAGCTATATCCCTTGCCAAAAGTCACGGGAGCACCTTCTGTTTTACTAGGCATCTCATATGTCCCAGAACATCACAAATTACCCTCCTACAGCCTCTTTTGCACTCCCACCGTTTGCTTTGGATCCAGCCTGAAAATTCAAACATTACCAGACAGAGGAGATTATGTTTACAAGATCTCTAGAGGTGACCTCCTTCCCTGCGTACATCTGACGGAGATTAAAATCCCTTTCTCTTTTTGCCTTCACGGCAACAGCCTTGCCCTTTCCCCAGACATAGACGTACAGGCAGGTTTGGTTTCCCCCCTCCCTACAAAGCTTTGGGCTTGAGCCCATGGGCACAGCTACATCCACAACTGCTGCTGTTCAGCGTGCAGCTGCAGAACTGGGACCCTCACGACCTCCACCTCACAGACAAACCAAATGGGATGTCTGGCTTTCATTGGCAATTAATTCAGGCGACTGATCTCTCCCATAGAGCAAGTTTGGTGCCTCCATGGCAATGCACGTGTCCAAATTAGCTATAAATCATGGTTTTCTTAAGTGGGCACTATTTCAAGGAATCCAAAGCAACTGGCATTGGGAATGCCTATACATGGCATATAGTAAATGTAGTCAGGCTTGAATTTGAGGGACAAGAGAAGCAAGCCAATGGCATTCATATGACCCCATGGTCCTGACCTGGGTGGGAGCCACGCCCCTGCTACTGGACAGACGGGCAGAGCCCCTGTACCGTCAGCCTTAGCTCAATTCTCCTAGGACACCACAGAGCCCAGCACAAGATGTGAATCCATTGGTAATCTGTCTCTGGACCATAAAATAATTCCATTTTTAAAGGCATCAGTGCCAGGCCATGGGAGACTAGAGAGACTGCACATCCCTGGCAGGCTGGAGATGGAGCCTGGAATGACTGTTGGATGAGAAATGGCCATTTCCAAGTAATGCATCTTATTAAACCACTGTGAAGGGAAAACTTAAGAAACAGCATCTTAAAGGAAGTGGTTTTGTTTATTGAAGGGGATGAAGAAAAAGCTGTTCTGTATGAGGGTGACTAAGCATGGGGTGTAACCTTAAAATTTAAAAACATGTTGACATGTATTTCCTGCCTTGGCCACACTGGCTCGCTATGCAAGAAATCACTGACTGAAGCTCACCATGGCAAATATGCCAAGAGTGGGAATTTTCCATCTTGACCTGTAATGGCAAAGATGTCACAATCTTCTCTGCCTACATCAGTTCAAAAGAGTGGCCACTCCTGCAAGCACCATGAGCTCCATTTCTGGTGCCATTCATCTCCCACACAGTCTGAAACTCAATGAGTGGGAAACATTTATTTCTCATATGGATGCAACAGGAGTCATCCCACTTCCCGATGTCCACGTGGAGCACTAGAGGTGGGAATCCACTCTGTTCTCTTGCTCAGGATACAATCTGAGAGGAGCCTCAAGGCACTGTGGCACTGAGTCCTATGGTGATGGTGACCCAGAGCTGAGGTTTGCACAGTCCTACTCGGTACTCACATTTTGCAGGAAAATGTGCTGCACATTTGTAGTCCCAGCTTTCCTGTGGTCACACACAGTGCTGATGTGGTCAAGCAGTCTCTGTGCCATCTAAGATCATGCCTGCAGGAAGCCTTCCACCACCATGGGTATGAAAAACTTTTGCTTTACTTCCCAGTTTCGTTTCCAGAACAATGTGTTCTCAAGGAGGGTATGTTTCAAGACACCTCTGCACCAGCAGCAGTCTCATGGTGCAGGACATCACCCTGGACTTCAACTCCCTTGAACTTTGAGATTGGACGTTCTCTATTAAAGCTGGTTTGTGAAGCCAAAATACATTCATTATGTTCCCCAAACGTAACAAGAGATATTTTCTTCTGTTTCCATCCTTGAAATGAGACAAGCTTAGAAGTTTAAAAGATGGGAAATTAAACACTCCCTTTGAATTTGATAACATCTTTCCAGGCAACTCTTGATTATTAGGGAGCTAACACAGAACACATATCAGGGAGGCTGCAGAAGCACACTGGGAGGGTGCAGCAGAGGAAAGCAATGTTTTGTGGGGGAAGAGCAGTTCCCACACTAAGTCTGACTAGTCTGGGATCCATCAGGGCAGGAGCCATGGGGTGCATTCCTTCTTGGAAGCATCCTCTTCCCAGTGAGGCCACCAAGGTGGCCTGAGACCCACAGCCCAGCCAGTGCTTCCCTCTCTCTCCTGCCCTGAAACACATCCCCATCCCACTGCTGAGCCTTGGCTGGGCTGCACCTCTTGCTGTCACTCAGGCAGCTTTTGGCAGGACATCCAACCATCCTCATTTCACCCCAGCTGCCTCTGCCTTCCCCTCTCAGCTGCCCACCACGATGACAGCTATAGGCCAAATCCTCCCTGCCCTCACCCCAGCACCACAAAAACCCGGCCTGGCATTCCCACACCAGCGCTGTGTCTTGTTCCTCTGGTCCCCAAGCAGGATCATTGTCAAACTGGGATAGCAGTTTCTGGCACAAGCTTCCAGCCTCTGACCCTGATTTCATCCCAGGCTTCCTGAGAGCAGGCTGTGAACCCTACTCAGCAGGACAACCCGTCTGCCCTCCATGATAACCATTCGCCTTTTAGGAATTGTACCAAGAGGTCTGAAACTCAATGCACTAAAAGCTCTCTAACTAAAGATTTTGATAGAATAGAACGTGGTTTTCCTAAAGCTTCCTACTTCTGGGGACCACAAAGTTATGCAAAAATACCAGCTTTCTTTTGAAAGAAAAAATATCATCCCAGCTTTTATGAAGAGGGCAAAAACGTTTGAAAACAAGCCCCCTTCAACACTCTTTTATTTTCAAACCTTCTAGAAAATGAAACTGATGTGCCTACTTCACAAGAAAAAAAGATCCTCTTAATTTTTAAGTGAGTTTCTTGGCTTCTGAGCACTCGGAAGGGGAAAGATCATACTGTATTTTCTTCCCATTAAATCAAGCCACTTATTTTTTTTGCCTCTGTGCTCTCATCCAGACTTTGGGTCAGGACTTCCAAAAGGCTGTGCTTTTGTCATTTTTGGTTTACTTGAACAACTAGTTTGAAATAGAAAAAGCCCCAAAGGAAAAACAATTAAGAGAAATAAGTTATGGCAAACAATTTCCAGATTCCCCAGTGCCATCCCTTTTAAGAAGCCCTGGCTGCTTTGCCCAGCACCTGGAGAGCCCCAATGCAGAAGCCAACCTTTGTTTGTACTTCTGAGGGGTGGATTCATCAAAAATATCTGCTTATGAGAGAAGAAGTCAAACCCTACTGATGCAGAGCACTGCTTGACCATCGGTTTTGCACCAGACCAGCCAATCTCTCAGCAGAAGTGCTCGAAATTTGTGGGAGAGGCTCTGTGAACAGCACATTTTGAGTGGGAGGAAGAAGGGCAGCAGAAGAGGCTTTGAACACTTGGAAAACATAGACTTTCCATTTGGGAAAGGGCTGTGGTAAGACACAGTGCCTGCTTGGGCAAATAAATCATCCTACTAAGCTCTTTCCATAACTCAAAGCAGCCAGCACTGCACATCAAGAGGCCAGGCAAGGCGAGGTGAGGCAGCCTGCCCATGGCACAGCTCAGCTCCATGGCTCTGCCAGATGGTTGGCACTGGTAGGGAGTTGGGAGAGCTCGGGAAATTTGAGACAGTGGTGATGGGCTTAGGATCCATTCCCTGGGTCATCCCCAATCCCTGCTGAGCATAACAACCTCCTTGTGAAAGCCAGGCTACTATGTAAACACAGACAGACAAATGTCAAGGGACCAAGGTTTCTATGTAATCTGAAATTCATCCCCTGACTGCCTCCATTCACACCAGAAGAGAGCTTGCCCACACATTTATCCACAACGCAATACTGAAGCAACAAAACAAACACTAAGAGGTCAGTAATAAGTAAATAGTGCTTTTTGGAATGTTATTTACACTAGACATCACAGATCTGTGCATCTTTCAATTGCAATGGATATTTATATCCTGAAGCATATGGGTTTGACCAAGAATTGACAAGGCTTTAAATAAGCCTTTATTTCAATCCTAGCGCTGGTTGAGCTCACCAGCCACCAAAAATAGCACTGGAGATGCAGACTAATGAAACCAAAGGTTAAGGAATAATTAACAGGCTTGAGCTGCTAATTTAACCATGGGTACCACAAGCCCCATCACCAGCTCACCATCACTGACAGCAAGCACCACAGTGCAGCACTGCCATTGCAAAAGAAAACAAACCTCAGTATACCAATTTCTCATTCACTTGGGAATTTCTGGGTTAAATGAGAACTGGACAGGGAAGACAGGGTTTTGGAAACTGCTGTCTCATGAAGGCAGCTGAAAGCAATCCGAGGCAGGCGGATTTCCTGTGGCAGCCCTGGCCAGCCTTTCCTCATTTTCCTTCTCTCTGCTGCAGAAGCGGAGGTGAAACACAACCACAAGATATGGCTGATGATCCACCAGAAAGCCAAAATGGGCAGCAAGGGGTCATTTCCTGAAAGAGATCTAAAGCTGCATTTCTTAAAATAAAGCCTTCCTTTTTTTTTTTTTTTCCCAAGTAAGCTTGGCACTTCACAAATCTCTTGACTTCTGCTTATATTACTGCCTCAACCAAGCCTGCCACACGTGGCCTTTTGGATGGAGACCCAGAGCTGGGAATTAGAGCTTTTAGGTCCTGCTGCCAACTCTGCTACCAATGCAGGGAGAGATATGGGGCAGAGGGCTGCTGTCGGATCCTCCCAGAGACACATCCTGAGTGGGGGCAATTGGGATGGGTGTTTCCTTTGAGCCATAGGCCCAAATACCATCCCACCACATTGGGCACATGCTCATCCTTGACATTGTCACCCCTTAAATACCTGACATGGAAGGCACTGCAGGAACTGCTAACAATTCACATCATTCCTTAAGCCAGAGCAGACGATAGGGGGGTGTGGGAATCCTCTGGGGTTTTTTTCCCCCTCCTTTTTTTCTCTCCAAACCTCTCACTCAAAAAGGGCCTCTGTCCTTTTCTATCAACCTCCATCTCTTCACATGCAGGTGTTTATTGGGTCTACCATGGGACACACCAACACCTCTCCCACAGCAGAGTTCCTCTCTCCAGCCAGCTCTCCAGCCCCCCTACAGACGAGATTTGCTCTCAGACAAAACCCCTCTGGATGCAACTCTCTCCATTTGTTTCCAAAAAGACTGACAAATAAAGTTGCTTGACAAGAAAAGCATTTTCCACTTGGCTCTCCCAACCCTGCCCAGATACCACTAACACGATGGGTGTTGGTGGTATCTTCTCCACCACTTACATACTTCTTTGCCCATCTCTGCCCAGGTCTGCTTATACAGCTCTGCACTTAGCCTTCAGCTTTAGTCACTTTGAAGGCTCTGGAAGATTTAGAAATATCAGGAGACATATGGTAACCATGCACTTTGCTGAAAGGCAGATAAAGGTCTTGAGAAACCCTATATCACTGCAACCCTTCCACTGAGGTATGGTGCTCCCAGGAAGGAGAAGCTTCATCTTCCCACTCTGATGCCTGAGCAGACTTCTACCAGCTCCTACTGCCCAAAAAAACCTCCAGATATTTCTTAAAATAAAACCTGGCTCCAAAAGAAAGCTGCATGATCCCAAATCCCTGAACTCCAGAGCCAAACTCTATGGTTCAGGTCCATCCTTCAAATGAAAAGCAGACTAATTCCCATCCTGCCAAAGCCCAAGTGGGCTGAATGTCCTTTCAGTTGGACCTTACTGAGAAGAGTGGGCTCTGGAGCAGAGAGAGATTCCTCCTCTGCAAAATTCAGTGCCATGGGAGCCTTGCCCAGTTCTGTATGTGGATGCAAACATATAATCTGTGATACAAGTTCACCAAAGGTCCATGGTTTTGGAACACATTTCTCCCTTCCCAAAGTACCTGGAAGAAGTCAGAATATCACTCAAAATAAGACCGAAAAAAAAGGAGAAAGAATGAACCCATAGCCTGCACTGCACTTCCCTTTCAGGTCAATTATTTAAAGCCAATTTTTTAAACCAAACAGAGTAAAATGCACAGGTTTTCATTGCACATGAACAAGAAATGCAGACACAGAATTTCATTCACCTGCTTTCATCTGCCTCTAAACTCCAAATACAACATTCATTTCCAAATGTGCATTTCTGTTAATTACTTTCATCTGGTGGACCAAAATCAAATGCCAAACTAAGTGAGACGCTGGCCAGAAGAGCATTTTAAAGGGAGTTTGTTCTGACACCATCATCCCTCTTTGGGGAGTGAGTGGGCTTTATTTTCTGAGTTCATCTTGGTGGGGGTTTTTGGAGCTTACTACGGGGTTCCTGGCCGTGGGTGGGGGCAGCTGCAGCAGGACAAGGGGTTTGGGTATGTGCACGCACCATCAGACGACACCTCCAACTGCAACCCACATGCTGTGCCACTTTAAGAGCAGAGACCCAGAGACGGGGCTCTGGCTCCCATAAAGACGTCACTTCTGTATTCTTTAATTCTGCCCGGGCATTTAATGCCTCATTAGCATTCATTAACGCTTGCAAAAGGTCTGCTCAAGGACAACGAGAAACCACAGTGAAAAGAGGCAGGAACAGCAGCGCTCTGTGTGGGTTGGTCCTCAAGGAGCTGCTGCCAGAGTTAGGAAGAACTGCAAGACTTGGACAGCAATGAGAGCCTGGGCAGGGAGAAAGGAGGGGTAAGAAAGGGCAGCTTTGCCCTTTCGTGCCAGGAATGGAAACTCTGGTGAACAGTACTCAATACACCAGGGAGAGAAAGTCCAACTCAGTTGTTGTTTCATTGTGAAAAACCAACACAAACCCCTGGTGTGAGCAAGGTGGGGCAGGCAGAGTATGCCTGCTGCCAGGAACACCAAGGAAGATGAGGAATAAACACAGTACTGAGCACAAAGGCAAATGGAAGTATCATTTCCGTTCCTGTAAGAAATCCATGCAAAGATCATAAAATAGCTCAATCTGCAAGGGACCCAGAAGGACCACAGAGTCCAACTCCTAAATAATCTATATTATTTAATAGGCAACAATGTAATGCTAATGCCTAGTGGTACAATACCTAATAGTGCATTTATTTACTGTGAAAGAAATGCAGAGGAGCATATACATAGAGCACAGAGCATTCTAGCTAAGAACCATACACTGCACTGATGGGCAGCCTCTGACCTGAAACGCAGCACAGGAGGTCATTAGCAGCACAGTTAGAGGGGGGACCAGGCATTTTTACACTGCAGCTACAACCACTGGCCATGCTTTCACAGGTCACAGCTAGCAGACGAGGGTCACCCTGTGCTGTTTGCCCCAGCCCAGAGGCCATTTGAACTCTGGGATGTTCAGCCTTTTGAACCAGCACAGAGCAGGATGGGGAGCTCTTGGAGGGAAGCAGCGCATGACTCCGGATTAAGTTGGAAAGAGAAGAGAAACCAGGTTAAAGGGGAAAAACTAAATTTGGAGAAGAAGAAGAGAGAGACTGGGGAAGGATGGAAATGATACCGTAGGAGGAAGAGGCAGGGAGGTTTCAGGAGCCTCCCAAGGACTGCAGATGTGAGGAAACGTGGGCTTAAGCAGCTGGTCTGCAAGGTCTTTAAGCAGAGGAGCTTGATCTTAAAGGCCTGAGACCGTGCCCATGAGAACGGAGAGAACATGCAGCAAAAGAGTACACCGTATCCATGAGAACAGAGATTGCATTAGCAGGGGAGTGCACCATACCTGTGAGAGCAGAGAAGGCCTGTAGATATGTGTGAATTATGTTTATGCTAAGTTTAGGATGTAGGTTGCATTAGTTACTATGTTACTATCTGTTGGACTCATGAAAAGCAAAAGTTTCTTAGACAAAAGTCACCAATGAAGAAGTCGTTAGTATGCTTTATGTAATAAAAGTCCAGTCAGCAAGTGACACAGCTACTGTGCATTCTGTATTAATGTTGCTGCCTGCTTGAGAATAAAGTTTCTGCTTCTTATTCTCCTGTGGCACCTTTTGGCCATCCCGACCATAACAGAAACACATGCACTTGAGTCAGCCCCATTCACCTCCAAAAGGCCACTGAGGATTTGCATGTCAGACTTCATGAAGATGAAATTTGGAATGCAAAACACCTCTCACATGGTTCTCAGCCCCTCTCTGCATCAGGGCTATAGCCACAGCTCCTGGAGATGACCACACCCAGAAGACTGTGGGACACCCTGCGGTTGATGCTCAGGAACCCTTTGCTTGCAAGGAAAAAAACACTGCTACAGAGGAATGCCACTGCCAGCGAGCCACTCACACAGCTCAAGGGTGGAACCTCTCTCCACCCATTCAAATTATCTCAGAGCCTGGGGCTGGGCATCCCTGCTTGCCACCCTGGTGCAGGGTACAATGGGGCACTACAGACTGCCCACAGTGGGCAGGCACGTCCATACATGTCTCTGTCATTTCTCCTCTTCACACTGTGTAAAGAGTGGAGAGTTTCTCAATGACACTCCACACTAAAGTCTGAGAGGTTTCAAGTGTTGCTCTCAGAGCTCACTGTGGTCTGGCAAAGCATGGCCAGATCCACCCTTTTGGAAAGGCATCGTGGAAAGCAGCCTGGGATGACCCCAGGGCTCAGACACCAGCTCTTGTCACCAGGAGAAGACCTAAAAGCCAACATTTCACATGTGTTGGCAACAGCACGCACCTCCACAGTTCCTTCCTCACCTGCAGAAACGTTTTCCAAATCACTGCTTGAGAAATCACATCCTGCCTCCCCAGAATGTTGCAACAGCATGGCAGCCCCATGCTCTGCAGGAGGTCAAGCAGGAATGCAGGAACACCAACAGCTGACAGCAGAAGAGATCTCATAAGCAGGGCGAGAGCAGCATTGGTTCAAATGGGATGAAGGTGAATTCAGGTGACTGCTCCTCCAGGTAATCTCCATCACAGTCCTCAGCCCTGCTTCACCCTGCTGACCTGGACCTTACATTTTTTTAGGCTGAACCACAGGATGGAAGTAAACAGAGCTGACCTAAACCTTCCACTTCTTTACAATAATCCATGTGATCAGAGTAAGTGGAACATGCCCAGCTTCACAGTTTAACCACGAAAAGGAAGAGGACAACAGAGGTGCCCCATTTGATTGATTTCTTACTAAATGTTTGCAATCTACTCTTATCGTAGCCAAAATGTTTCACAGCTGGAGGGGGGATGTAAGCTGGAGAGAGGATGCTCACCCAGGCACAGATGGTCTGGCCTCAGTTCCTCACAGCTATGGGACACAGCAAGTGAGAGGTTTATTTTTCCTTCTTATTCAGGTGGATTATTTTTGTTTTATCCACATTCGGGACAGGGCTTTTAGCTGAGCAGCTTCTGCAAGTGATAAAAGCAAAGGCCAAATGGGAATGCAGCAAGGAGAAAGGTTTTTAGGAAGCTCTAGGATAAACATGCAGTCTGACTGAGTCTTGACCACATCTTAAAAGAGAGATGCTACCACATTGTCTTGTTATTTATTCTGGCCATAAGGGTCCCTGGACTATGCAGTGACTTTGTAGGCAGGAGACCTCAAGATACCTGAAGCCAGGGTTTCTGGCTGCTAAGGAGTAATGGGCACCTTATGCCCAGACAGTATGACCACATCTACATACATTTGTGTTTTATAGCCTAGCCTTAGCTGGTTTTTAGCTTCTTGTCCCCTACCCTGCTCTGTGGTAAGGAAAAGGGAAATTCAAAGTCCTATAATCCACCCGAGTGGAAAAAAGGTTTTGGCTCAGAGGACTTTACCAGGTTCTGCTCACCCCAAACCACTCTTCCCTGCCCTGCAGCCCTGACAGCACAGGCAGCTGCTGACCAGCGCTCTGAGCCCCCAGCCTGCTGCTTATGACTGGGACTATTACAAAGCAATTGGTACTGTGAGGCTGCAGCGCAGTGACCCGAGCTGACACTGCATTCTGTGTCACAAAAATAAGCCTCAAATATGCTTATGGTAGATGTGTGCTCCCCATCCTCCTCCCACATGGAAGGCAGAGAGGGGTTAATCTGTGAGGCAGCTGCCCCAGAGACAGAGCTGCATGTCCCTGCAGCTGCATGGTTCACAGCTGCACTAGCACTTTGCAACTGCCAAAAGATTATTTTTAACTTCCATATTTATATGGTCATTTTATCTCTCCCCTTCAGGTCCTTTTTTTACTAGGCAGTGCTCAGATTCCACCTTTTTACACAAACTAAAAAAAAAAAAGCCCCAAATCAAAAACCTAAAGATAACAAGACTTGACATAAAAGGAAACAAAGCAGATGTGGTTAGGCTATGTTCCCTATCTTCTTTCTGCCACAGGCCAACCTCTTCCCTTCTGGCAGGGGTACATTTGCTTCATGCCACCCCACCCACAGCATGGCCACAGACAGTGGGCACAAAAGAATCTTCCCTTCCTCCCCAAACCACACTCAACCCACCACCTGTACCTCAGAAGTTAATGAATCAACTACCCATTTCTTCTTCTGGTAAAAGCTTACATATTAGGAATGAAGAGAATTAGGAAAAAAAAAATGCTGGCGTGCATCTGGAAGATGAGGATCAGCTTTATTATCCCATCTGAGCTTTCACATGCACACCAGCATCCTCTGTCCAGGCACCACCAATGGGTAGGTGAATAATAACTACAAAGGTGTGTGTGGAATAAAGTCTATTTCCGTAAGATGCCCATGAGCATAGTGATTTGTACAGTAACAGACCTGATCTGAAACCCCAGGGTGGAGACACCAGCAGTACCATCAAACCCAAGTGTACCTCTCAAAGCTGTAATGCAGGACCAGAAACTGGGGCACAGGCACCAGATCCATTGTCCCACCAGGTCCCCTCAAACACAGCAGTGTTAAATGTCATTACGATGCTCGGGACAGGGAACACCAAAAACAAATTGCAAAAGCATGAATGAGATTTCTAACTTGAGGCTGTGTTAGAACAAACAGAATAGCCTTATCTCCCTGGGCTTTAGTAAAGTCTAAAACCTCCCAGAGCTTCCCCATATACTAAAACCAAGAGAGGAAGCATTCAGAAGTAAATACTGAGGACTTGCACATCCTCAGCAGTTTTTGAAGTGGTTTCTGGAGGGCAGCTGGAGTCACATTGCACATCAGCTTGGCTACTCTCTGCAAAATAAGCAGTTACTTTCCAATGAGCTGTCCCTTTTCTCATCCCATCTCAAAAGTGATTCTGGCACTTGCACGTACCTGCAGATTTGACACACACCACTTTATTGCTGAGCTGAGTTTTCTGTGTCACTGGAAGCCCTGTGCCAGAAAATGAGGCCATTCTTCTGCCCTGTGCTCCGAGGCATCACCATCGTGCTGTTCTTTAGCCAGTTGCAATCTTTAGTCACCGTAACCAGTTAAGATGCTCACAGCAGCTTGCAAGCTAGAGAGACTTTCCAGGGCTTGATTTACAGTTGCACAGTGTTTACAAATATGCTTTATTGTCTAATTCTAAAAAGAAAGAAGAGAAATCCCAAAAGACCTGATCTCAAAGCTGCACCAACATCAATAGTTGCTGTGTTGCTCAGGCAGTATGGATTTTCCAGAGAAATCCTTTGTGCTTTAGGGGGAGGAATGGCTGCAGTGTGGTGAGTGCTCTTCACTTACACCTCATTAGTGATGTGCCTGCGCACAACCAGAGTCCTGGGCTGAAGAGCACACAAATGACACCCACATAGGGAGCCAGGGAACAGTGGTGATGGGTGAGGGGAAATTTCTCTAGAGACACCATGATGCCATATTACTCTGCATCCCCCCATCCAAGAAAAGATAGGTCTGGGGCACTGAAGCTAATGAAGCTTGGCCTCTGTCGAGCCAGTCGCTCTTCATTAGAGGCAAATGTGTGATGCCCTCAGTGGGGCCTCTCCTCCTTCTTGCCATCTAGTTTTATGGGACCTTCAGGAATGCAATTAGCACAGAGATGTTTCCTCCTTTGTCAAACTGCCTGGCAGGCAGCCAAGGGGTTCAAAAGCCTCTGGGTTGTGCAGCCAGCTGCCCCTTCCCCAGCCCAGCTGCAAGCAGGAGGGTTGTCAGCCCCTCTCCCACAGCCACCCACATTTCAGAGCAAAGAGGCCAGAGCAATGTGGTGAAGGTTTCAATGCAAAAAGGCAACTTCTCTACCCAGGTTAAAACTGGGAGCAAAGCATTCTAGGGTTTGGGAAGTGACTGCCTGCTTTGTCAGAGCACGGTGCTGCGGATAACCAGTTGCACTTCTTTTGGAGGAACAAAGCACTTGTGCAAGACATCCTCCAAGGCCCTTCCAAAAGCCAGATTAATGGTTTGAAAAGCTACTCTGGAGCTGTTAACTGGACTCAGGCAGCAGCAGAACAAATGCCACTTTTTAGTGACTAAATGGCATTGACTAAGAGCTGGATGCAACTTGAATCAACATTTACAACATGTTATAAATGACTCCTTTTCCCACCTGCCTCACAGATGCAGGAGGCACGTTAAACCTCCCACTAATAGGAATTAAATTCTTGCTTCTTCTTTAGATTATCTCCCACCCAAAATCTGCTTCTCCACTTCATGGGGGGGCTACAAAAGGACAGGAGCCACAGGCAGCACTGTCTGCAGGCATCTCTCCTCTAAAATGCTGACAAAATGAGGTGCCAATATTTATAAATGGACCCATGGATGAAAACACTTTTGCTGGCCAAAGGACCAAATACCAAGAGACAAGAAACAAGTTCATTTCAGACCATTTCAACCCTGCTCCACTGTGGCTTTCACTGGGAATAGAGGATGCTTGAGCATAATATGCCACCTATCCTGTGCTGTGGCAGTGACTCAATGGGGACAGCTTTGCTACAGATCATAAAAGGAGGAAATGCCCCGGCTCATTGGCAATGGGCTCGTGGGGCCTCTGAGCTGAGGTGAGCAAAAAACACAGCCACACACGTGCAAAGCAGTTTGCATGAGTAGATTTTTACTTCTCAGCTTGGAAAAATGTGCTTTCCTCCTGGTCCTCCCCCTCCTCTCAGGTCAGGTTGGACTGGCTGCTTTCTGCTGGCTCTGCCTGGGATAGGCACTCAGAGGTTTGTGATACATCTCATTCAATAGCTTGGGCAGGTGTAAATGCATTTGATGGGGGACACCACAGCCCGTGTGCTAAACCTGAGGTTGGGTTCCATTGGGGTGAAAACACTGTTCAAAATACAGTCGTCATCATCAAGGCACTGAGAGGCATTAAATGCCTTCTATGCTACCAGAGGATTCATAGAGTATAAATAAAGCCCTTGACAACAGTGATGCATTTCCCCCGTGGGTGGAAGCCAATAAACTCCCTAGCAAGGACAGAGACAACAGTGATCTGCAGCAAAACGACAGCTCCCTATATGCTGCTTTTTTGGTTTGTGCATTAGCTAAAACTTGTTGGTCTCCCCTTGCACTGGGATTCAGCCTGGTGGATACCAGGATGCCACAGCCTTTCAGGGACAGACACTGTGCCCAGGAAAAGACAGAGGGCAGAGTGGCATTTCACTCCCTGGAAGGAACAACAGCAGGAACTGGACACCCCATGCAACTGCCCTGGGAGTCATCCTGCCCCTAAGGCATCACCTAAACCAAGTCTACACAGCTCAGTGCTGAGCTAAACACATGATCTTTTTCAGGAAGGCCCCATTTGTAGGAGGGAGAGAGTTTGCATCTGCTGGAAGTGCCCAGAGATGTTTGTGTAGCAGAGGGCTGTTTGTTAGGGGCAGCTTTGGATACAGCCCCCCACCCCAAAAGCTCAGACACTTTTCGTAGGCTAGTGAAATCCCAAGCCTCGTAGACTGACAAAACCACCTCAAAATGTTACGTCACGGGTCCAGCACTTGCTACAGCTCAGATTTAGCATCATAACTGCTGGAATTTAAAAAAACAAAACCACACACAAAAAAAAAAGCCAACAAACCAATAGCAGTAGGAATACCAGGAGGCATAGGGAGAACCAGCCCACGCAGCCATGCCAGACTGCATGCCATTCCTGGAACAAAGAGGCTGCTTGGCCTCAGCCTACCCTTTGTTTTCTTTCATAGCTATAAAAACAAATTTTAAATGACTTTTAAAACTTTGGCAAATCCCAAACCAGCTATGCTGCTCTTCCCAGCACCAGATACACTCCACAGGGACAGAATCAAGCAGGTGCAGCAGAAGAAATGCAACTTGCTTTCCTGTGGTGCAGCAGAGCTCTGGCTCTCCTGCTGCAAAGGAAATTTGAGCAGAGGGGTGTCCTTCTCTTGCAGCAACTGCTACACCAGTAACTTCCAACCTCTCTTTATAGCATTGCTACCCTTAAATATACTCCTTTCGGATGGGATGATGCTATCAAAGCAACATGGTCCTGTGGAGAACCCCCAGGCAGTACTGCTCTTAATTACTTCGCAGTTGAGTTTATTTTTTCCCCCATCTACTTTCAAATACCTTTTTCCTGCTTGCTCACCCCTATTTCCGCTTCTGCAGCAGCAGGGAGAGTCCCAGCCCTCCCAGTCTGGGCAGTCACTGTGGGAGGTCGTACTGGCCTTTCTCAATGCTCTGCAGTAGGGAGCTCCAGGGCAATTCCCAAACCCAGAGTATCAGCTGCCTGATCTTCAGCAGTGACAAAACAGGCTACAGGAAAATTAGCACAAACATCCTCTACCCACCTAACAACAGGATTGTCTCAAGAAGCCAGAAACTTGCAACCAAAGGGTGCCCCATCACTTACTGCCCAGCTCTGAAACGTGCAGGGTAAGATAAACAGCAGGGAAAAACCCTGCCAATTCCTGGAGTAAATGCGAAAAATAGCTATTTTTTTCCCAAGTTTACACTTGTTTCAGAAATTCTGATCGCGATTTTCAGCTAAGGAAATATTTTACTTGTTTGAAAGCAGGCAAATTTTAAAAAACCCTTTGCCCAGATCCAACTGGGGCAATTATGTCTGGGGGCAAATTCAGGCAATTACATTCAAGGTAAATTATGTGACCTTGGACTGACGAGGTTTTAAAACCATTTTAGCAAACACAGCTAAATAACTCCTCCTTGTTTAAGCAAAGCTGACTGGCTACATCTTTCCCAATGAATGACTTGTTTTCCTAGCAGGAAGAAAAATCAATACATAAAATACCTTTAGGAATCTTTAACACAGCTTTTCTCTAATAAGTAACAGCCTGAAACACAACCTTTCCGTTCACTTGCGATGCACCAGGGGATTACTCCAAATGCTTCATCTTTTAAAAAAAGATTGTTTCTGCCTAGGCAGGGAAGAATGGCACACATAGTAAAAATCCAGCCTATGAAAACACCAAAAAGCTTCAGAGGAAGTCTGTGCTAGTTTACTCTTTCCTAAGGATATATGTTAGTGTGCAAGAGATTTGCATAGTTACATCAAAATAACACCAAAGCCAAGACTCTGCTCATCTCTGTGGGACCCAGGTAGCAGACAACCCTGCAGGGAGAGAGCCTTTCACTCCAACACTGCAAACCCAGTTCTGATGGGGATAATGCAATTTTTTTCTCTTTAGTCTGGATGCACTTAAATGTCTCCCTCCCTTTTCCCATAAGGAAAAGTAAGAGAACACAGATTTCTCCAGACACACGGCAGATTTGGGCAGGTGGGGCAGGCCCAGCCCCTCACACACTGCGCACAGCCCAGCCCAGCAGCCTTCCCCACTTCAGGGCAGTTTCCCCATTGCCACGATGTGGAGGGCATGAGGGAGGAAAGGCTCCTACCTGAGCAGAGGACTCCCTTGTACCTGGCGCAGGAGAAGTCATCGCACTCGCAGAAGGGCCCGTAGATGTTTCCGAACTCGCTCTCGTAGCACAGGCACTGGTTGCAGCTGCACTCCCCTCTCCCGCTGCAGAGGGGTTTGCCCTCCGCCTCACGGCACATGGCGTGGTGCATGTCCCCGCTGGCCCCCTCCTCACACTCGCACCTGGCCCCCAGGTAGCCGGGGTTGCACTCACACAGCCCGCAGGCGTAGGTCCCGTTGCCGCTGCATTTGCCGCTGGCGGGTGCGGCGCGGCCGGTGCAGCCACAGCGGCACTTGTAGGTCACGGCCACCTCCAGCGTGTCCCGAAAGCCAGCGGGCTTGATGGTGAAGGTGTGAGGGGTATCCTCGGCAGGGCAGCTCCGCGCCTCCACGGCCACCTCGAAGGAAACCTGGAGGGCAGGTTGAGATGTAAGTTAACGGGCACCAGCCCCAAAGCAGCCGTCAAGGGTATCCCAGGAAGGAAAGAGCAGATGTCCCAAAGAAAATCCATGAAGCAATTCCATGGAGTGGGGCCAGCTCAGCGCATTGAGCGTCATTCCCAGGTGTGCACACAGCACCCTAACAATTGCACATCCAGCAAGAGCGCCTGCAGATCAATGCACCAGCATCTGCCATGAGGGGTTGGGCATCCTTAGCATTTTAAAACTCTTTACTGTCAGCCATTCACAGCAATTTTCCCCATCAGGAACCATTGGTATTCTGTAAGGTGGGAAGGAACCTGCCTATTTCCAAAAATAAACATGGCAAAACTCTAGCAACTAGCCCAGTTTCCACGCTGTCACAAATAATAAACTCTGTCAAAACAAACACTATCGAATATCTAACCAGCACAGTACGAGGGCCCGCAGTGCATACAAGATCATGGATTTAGAAGGTTTTAGGGGACTCCTGATTTGCATATGGAGATGTGCACCAGCCACAAACTTCCAAGCTTTCAGCATGCCATTTTCTTCAACAGGCCATTTTTAACAGATGCTTCTATCAAGACTGGCTTCAGAAGAGTTAGGCATCATTATATGGTTATATGCCAACCCCCCCATTAGTTTTATGTTGTTACAATCCAGTGTCGGGGATTTTCTCTTGGAGAAAACCAAAACCATACAGTGGCTGTTCGCTTGGTCTCTGATTTAATCCTGTTGTTTGATGGGGCTGCCCAGATGGGGCCAGAGCTGCCGTGTAGCAGGGAGGATTAACCTTATTCCAAGGAAACCTCCCTTGACACCCCCCCCATTCCCAAGGCCTGAAGCAATTAGGATAGGAGGTCAAATTACAGAGGAGGAGATCAGAAAGCAAGCTAAAGGGATCAGGGTAATCCTGCTCCCTTTCACCCACTGACACCCACAGCCCCAGGACTAAACCCCTGCAGATTAGGGTCCAGTGCCAGCATTATCCTCTTTGGGGAAACTTTCTTAGCAGGAGTCAAATCTTGATCCAAATGGAAGCAATGGGGCAGAAAGCAGCTGAACAACAGGGGAAGGAAGGACACGACCCCCACAGTCCTGTGGCACATCTCCCTGTGCAAGGACCTCAATACTCAGGGTACACGTGAAACAGGAGTGGTACCAGTGCCAGCTCCCTGCTGTACTCACTGCCAGACCTCTCTAGAGCACAAACTGCAGTGGCTGGAGCAACACCCCTGCTCCTTCCAAAGCCAGGATCCCAGGATTACCTCTGCTTCCTCAGGGGCTCAGGCTTTGCCATGGGAATAAAGAGCTACAGGGATCACTTTTACCCACCCATCCAAGATCCCACAAATTCAGCTAAAAAAACCAGGGCTACCTCCCTTTTTAACACTTCACATGATCCTTATTTGGTGGGGTAGAACTTCTGCTACTGTTGACTCTTTCAAACTATTTTTATATGCCTTAGCACTGAGAGCTCTGGTATGTTTGCAGAGTCACTCTCCTCAAATAAGGCAATCAGGCTGCTAAAAAATCCACACCCATGACCTCAGACAGCAAAAGCCTGGAGCAAGGGAGGAGGATCCCCACTGGTCTGAGTCCTCTTGCCCTAGCCCTGCAGCCCAGCAACTGGTTTATCTGCTTCAATACTCGACTTAAACATGCAAAACTTAGCTTTGCTGCTTTTTAAAAAGCACAGGATGGATTATGCCATGTATACTGTTAACACTAAGGAGAAAACGATAACTTTAGTCTGTGCTGCCATCCAACGCCCTGGGAACTGGTGACACAAGAGGAGGGTTGCTGCCTTTCTGAACACCCTCTGCTTTTTTCTGCAGTGCCTCCAAAGTTACCCATCATCCCTTCATTCACTGACCCAGGAAAGACAGGTTTAGATTACAACCATAGAAGCACAGAATCATTTAGGTTGGAAAAGACCCTTAAGATCACTGAGTCCAACCACTAATAAAGCATTGCTGAGCCCACCACTAACCATGTCCCTGAGTGCCACACCTATGCATCTTTTGAAAACCTCCAGGGATGGTGCCTCCACTACTTCCCTGAGCAGCCTGTTCCAATGCTTGACAATCCCTTTGATGAAGAAATTTTTCCCAATATCCAATTTAAATCTCCCCTGGTGCAGTTTGAGGCCATTTCCTCTTGTCCTGTCACTTGTTACCTGGGAGAAGAGACTGCCACTCACCTCATTAGACCCTCTTTTCTGGTAGAGAGCAGTAAGGTCCCCCCAAGCCTCCTCTTCTCCAAACTAAACACACCCAGCTCCCTCAGCCCTTTTTTATCAGACCTGTGTTCCAGCCCCTTCACCAGCTTTGTTGCCCTTCTCTGGACACACTCCAGCTCTTCAAAGTCTTTCTTGAAGTGAGTGGCCAAAAACTGAACACAGGATTTGAGGTACCTCACCAGTGCCAAGCACAGAGGGTGGATCACAGCCCTCATCCTGCTGGCAGTGCTATTTCTGATACAAGGCAGGATTCTCAAACAATAACAAGGAAACCTTAAATATTTAACGGACTGAGAAAAGAGCAGCAGACCATGGAAATAAAAATTTCACAGCCGAGTGTGATGTGAATATCTGGGATTACTGGAAAAAAGCCTATTCTTGACTATTGTGTCTTGCTGCCTGTTTAAGACAAGACACCTGTATTCCCTCTTTCCTCACAGCTGACCTTAGGCTGATCTCCACCACCCAGAACTACTTCTAGAAGAAACACTCTCTCTGGGTTTTTTATATCATCATGGCACGACATGAGAAGAGCAGAGGAAAATGAGCAAAACTATATTTTATTGCCCAGGACCACTCATCATGAGAGGGAAGTAGGTGAAACAACCTCTCCAGGGAACAGACTGAAAAGCAGACTCACCGTATCTCCGATTTTGAGATCCCCACACTTCCTGAGCCCAGGATAGGATAACCCATCCTGGCAGGTGGCAGTGAAGGTCAAGCCAATGTCCTCAGGGCTGTCCCAGACGGTGAGCTCCACCTTGGACCGAATACTCTAGAAACACAACGGGAAAGCAAACTATCAGGCTTCCAAAGACAGGTGGGTTTCTTCTGCTTTAGCCTCTTCTCCTGATGTTTCCAGACGGTGGCTAGGACATCTCTGCACCTATATGAAAAAAATCACCCCTGCACACACATTGACATTTGAGTTTGACTTAACCAGCCCAGAAGGCTTCTGATCAACACAACTAGACTCATGGGGGGCTGCCTACACACTAGGATAAGTGTGATAGCCACTGTAGCCAGTGCTGAAAATATAGGGATGCACAACAAAAAAAAAAGAAAACATTCTAAACCCCAGATGGAGCATCTCTGAGCTAAAGGTCAGAGCTCTGTGTGCACATCTGCACCTCCTCCTCCCCATAAACCAGCTCCTTAGTGAAGTACAAAGCCTGATTCTGCACCAGCAGTTGTCCTACAATGTCTGTTGTACAGCACAGAGAAGGTGTAAAACTGCATTAACTCTGTCCTGCTTTCTTCCTTTCACCCAGTTGGTCAGAAAAATATATTTTCCCTCTAAGGAGAATGTGCCAAACAAAAAGCACCCCTTCATACGTATCAGCTGGAAACACTGCCATGGGAAAAAATAAATGAACAATCTCTTACTTTGCAAAATTTTTCAAGTGAAGAGCGTTTTCCATCAGTGGGGTTTTGCTGTGCTCCTACCCCCTTTCTTCTGCTTCTCATCTCTCTGCCCTACTGCACGCACAGACTTTTTAAGTCACAACAAAATGAAGTTTATAAGTATTAGTTTGGAATGACATTGTTTTGTTTAATTCTTCCAATGGCTGGAACTGATTTTTATACAAATGGTGTCCAAAAACGACAAAGGTTTTCAAAATGGAGCTTTTTGTACAAATATTCTTATTTTCCAAAGCCAGCTTCCAGCTCCATCTGTCTCCCCCTTGTCTACAACCCTCACCAATGAGGTCAGATTAATTCAGACCTCTTGCCAGCACATGCGATGACAAAACCAGGGTTCACAGGCCAGCAAAGAGCCAACACTTTTGGAAATGGACAGGAAATAAACGAGTTTTGGCTGAGTGAATCTAAACAGTCTTTGAGGAAAGAAAGGAAGAATTTCCCATGTCTCTGCTGTATCAGAGAAGCTGTTCATGGGGTGGCAATTGGGACCATCTATAACCTCTGGGTTGAATGTTGCATGTGCCAATAAATCTCAGGATACTGCTCTGCCCCAAATTATCCTGTAGAAATCAGCTGCCACACTGATATGCTCTCCTGTCTTCCTTCCCAGAGCACCTTGTCTGGGGCATGGCAGAAAACAGGATGCCATGCCAGACCTCAGTATGACCTTGCATGGCCTCTTCCTATGTTCTTACACATATGCCAAGTTTTCTTATTAGCCCTATATGGTCATTCTGTTAACCCAGTTGTGATGCCATTGTTATTAGCCCCTTTGCACTGAGTTACACAATTTCTTCTGATAGCACCACAGCCACCAGGAGGGTAACCAATGGTTGCAACATGAAACACATCCAAGACCTGCCTGGATTTAGTTTACGAAAGTGCTTTTTAAACCAGCATCCCATTTTCTCTCTTTGGTCCAAACCCAGTCCTGTGTCTGGGCACAGCCCTGCATGAGCCATTCCATCTCTCAGGTATGTCAAGATTTGGGGGAAGGGTTTTTTCTTAGTTTTTTCTTTTATTTTTTTCTTTTTCTTTCCTGCCCGCTTAGTGAGACAGGAGGGAGAGGAGACAGCATGCTAGGCAGAAGAAAAGAGAGCTGGAACATGAAGAGATGGGGGGAAAAGGACCTTGAGAGTCCCACACATGTCCAAAGTATGCATCAGTGGAGGGAAGCAGGGCAGAGAGGACCAGAGATGTCCAAAAGTACTGAAAGAAAGAGGCTGAGCTCAGGCCCAGAGGACCAGCCACTGGTACCCTGCAAGAGAAGATGGTCCCTGTTGCAGATGAAGGATTTCTCCAGGCTCAGACTTTCCTTTCTATAAGGAATAAAAAAAGGTTCACTCCCACTTAGGAAACAGAATTTTAACCTTCTCCCTCAGTGAGAATTTTCTCCATTATTTCAGGAAAAAACCAAAGTTACCAAGAGGAGATGGGATGGTCGGGTGCCAGGTTTCTGGTGGCCCCAGGCTGCCTGCGGCACAGGCAGGAGCTGCCAGCTCCTGGCAGCACACCCGGGGATCCCAGCCCACACCCACCACTCAGCTGAACAGGCAAGAAACCAGCCCAGGTCTCAGCAGCCACTCATCCCACAGAGGTCATTCCATGGGGCACCTTAGTCTAAGCACGCTAGTGGTTTCCAGCCGGCTGCACTGCAAAGCTCACAAGCAAAGAGACGGAGGGAGCAGATGTGGGGGTGTCAGATTCCCAACAGTTTTCATCAGCTTATATCTATCTGCAAAGGCTTGAGGGGTGCTGAAATGGGGGCATGGATGCATATTTCATCTGTGAAATTGAGGCAAAGGGATGTTTTCATGTGATGGTGCTGAGACCATAAGCAAAGTCAAGGTGGAGTGAATGTTCATTTCTTTCTCCCCAGCCAAGCATCTTAGTCACGAGCCTCTCCTTCCTCAAAGGGACAAACTGGGACAACTGGGCTTTTGTTTTGCAGTTATTTCCAGGGCCTCATTAGCAGCATTAGCTGTTCATTGCCTTTCCTCAGAGGGTGAAGCTTTGGGAAGCACTCTTCCCAAGGGCATAACCAAATGCTGTTTCAACTGTAGAGAGCTGGCGGGGGGGAAGGAAAGATGAATTTTACAGGTTGTGCAAAGCACAACACAATCCTACATGGCCTCTGGATGTGTAAACTCCTCCAAAGATGTTCTTCCTTGCTCCCTTGCAGTAATGAGCATACTACCAAGAAGAAGAGCTTGCAGCCATTGAAAGCTGTGTCCATGGTTCCCACACATGAATAACTCTACCCGAGGGCTGACCTGTTGTGGGGTCAGATATCCGTGCCCAGCACCTAAACAGCAGCGTCATTCCAGGATCATGAAGAGCTGACCCATAAGGATTCAGGGAGAAGACCAACTTGTGATGCACAGAGAGCAACACAAGGATGTGACCTTAGCTGGAGCTAGTCTCATCCTTGAGAGGCCTCTGAACATCAGATAACAAAAAAATAATCTATTTTTCCTAACAGTAGGGTGCTCAGAGAGAGCTGTTTTAGATGGGGGCTGTATTTTGAGGGTAATTCTGCACATGAGAGATGTGGGATGAAACTTCTGCTGTGCTGCAGGCTCTCTTGGGCATCCCCATGCTCCTTCTCCTCACACACCTTGCTTCCCTCCCCAGGGTGGACTTCCCAGCCCCAGCAGCGTGCGGAGGACCAGGGAGGGAGGCAGCCAAGCCGGGTGGAGCTCACTGGAAAGGGGGGAGCAGAGCTGGCTGAGCTCCTGGCACTTTGCACTTCAGCAGCTGTGGTATTAAAATGCACTTACGTTGTAGGCTTTGACGATCAGCTCAATGATATTCTTGGAATCTTTGTGCAAAATCTCCACTGTTGTCCCAGGAATCAAGGCAGTAAAGTTCTTAAAATGAAAAAAGAAAAAAAAAAAGGAAAGAAGGAAAGCAGAGGGTGAGGAGGGACCAACCCCATGCCAGGGACACCAGCCACACATGCTGCCCCATCACCCAGCAGTGTACATGGAATGGTTTGGCTCCTATTTATGTGGAGCTTTCAAAAGTAAAGCATTGCTAATGAGGCATGTCAAATATTAAACAAAGCTCATGGCCACAGGACAGGGACAAACAGACCTGGGTTTGCTGCTGAAGCCACTAGGCACTCAGGAGGGCTGGCACTGGGGGAGGGAAGTGCAGCTGCCCCGACTTCCCTCACGACTCTGAGCATCCCCGGGAGAGGGGGTGGAGAATGAGCTCAGCCCTCCTGCTCTCCATGGGCGAGCAGCAGCATCCCAACCATAGCAACACGGCTGCTTGTTGTTTCTGGTCAAGCCTCAAGAGCCTCAGCAGAGGTTTCCAAAAGCGACCCCGCCTGAAACACCATCCCTGCACCTGCAGAGGAGCAAAACCCCACAGGGCTGCTCCAGACACAGGCCAGTCCTTGTGCCTAGGGCCACCTTTTCTTTTGGGAGGGAAGAGCAGGAATGGCAAGAGAGTTCTAATTGTGTGTGGCATGTCAGGGCCCTGGACTCTGTGATGGAAAAACACAGCTGGGCAGAAACACTGTGCATGATTAGGTAATGGGATTAAGTCACTGCAGAATGGGCTGAGCAGGTTTCTGCTCTCTGGCATGTTGCATGCTGGCAGCCATCCGAACATCAAGATTAAGATGGAGTCTATTTTAGGTCTTCACATGCTCACTAACACATATATATCTGTTTGCTCTAAGAAGCTTTAGTGCTTTTTGCTGAAAGGACTCAGCAGGGAGGGACACTGGCTGAGCCTTGCCTGCCTGCACCAGGCAACATGTGGCCATGGGCATGCACACTTATCACTGCACCCACGTGTTTGCCACTGCACACTTGCTTGTTTGCAGTTGCTTCCTCTCCCCAGGGCATTTCATTCCACTCCTCAAGAGGCATTTCAATCTCCCCCCAGCCCAGGTGGTTCAGCAGTGCTTACCTTGTACAGGACATAATGACTTTTTGTAACAGCAAAAATCAGATGGATGTTGTTTTCAGCAAGTTTCTCCCCAAGAAGCGCCAGGGAAGGATAATCCTAGGGGCAAAAAAGGGCAGAAAAACTGATGGATAACACAAAAATAAAGATTAATCTCATCGTTCTTCTCCTCCCAACAGCAAAATTTGTTCAAGACATGTGACATGTTTTGCTGTGGGATGAAGTCCCTGATGTACCAGCACAATCACAATTGAAACAGTAGATATCCATTAAACATTTCTGCTGCACCCTTCACTAGAATACATGACTGAAAACACCATTAGCTACAGCAAAACATGAAACACTGGATTTCTTTCTCCCGTTCCTTCTTTCCTCCCACTTTGCCATCAGCTGACACATGTGTGCTAACTGGCTGCTACCTCCAGGGATACAAGGCAGGGAGATCTAGAACTGCAGCAAGTGGGTTTTTTTCCTCCCGAAGTGGAAACATCCATTGCCTGATTTTTCTGCATATTGGGACCATAAAGAGATTACAATAAACTCTTTAACTCTGCAGATATCCCAGACAGAGAGGATGACAGGGAGATACTGCTCTAGATATCCAGAAGCAACAAAATAATGAACCAGGGCTCAATTTCAAGAGACCAGCTTGAGTTTAAAACCCCTTCCTAGCTTCTGAAGTGCTGTCCTTGGAAAAAAATCCACCTGACTTACTTGCAGACTGGAGGGCTCATTGAGAGCCTCGGAGATTCAAACATGGAAACACCAAGGCAGAATCCCCAAGTCAGCTCCACAGCATCAACTCCACATCAGTACGTGACTGTGCTCTCTTAACCATATATACACTTAGCAGGATTGCACAGATGGATGGAAAGGGGTTCCACCACATAGCCCAGATTCTGGCCATAATACAGCCACCCAGATTCACCTCCCCTTATGGGGCAACAACCATTCAGGAACAAAAATCATAATTAGTGCACCATTCTGCAGAAGGATGTGCTAATGAAGTGGCAGGCAAGTGCTCATTCATTCCAGATGTTTCTTCCACTGAGTTAAATTTTAAAAAGGGCTGATTTGCCTACTTGGTACTAAGACCTATGTTAGTTTTGCATTCAAAGGCTGTGAATAAGAGAAGCATTCTGTTTTATTCACTAGTGTAGCCACATCACAGTAGATATAGCCTCCTCAGGAAGAAGCTGGCAGTCCACTGGAGATTTTAGAAGAGGGACAACATATTCTATGCCTCGTCTACACTTTGCAGACAGAATACAACGTTCTTCAGGACACCAAGTTACTTTTCCCTCCCTTGCAATGGGCCCTGAACAAACTTGCTACACTCCTAACTTGTTTGTGAACATCACAGAAGCATTCACTGTGGGGGGATGTCTAAAGCTAACAGCAAATTTTATTTGCAAACTGCAGGACCAGGTCAAACCATGCTGGTCATGGGCTGTATTTGCCAAAAGCTGCTGGAGTGGGGGTTGGCTGGTCTCCAGAGAGGTCTGAGGTCTCTAAGGGCTGGGCCCCTGTGTCCCACTCACCAGCTGGCTGGACGCACTGTACTCATTGGCTTCATTCAGGTGGCACTGGCCATCGTGGGGCTGCACCAGCCCCCCCAGCTTCCCATCCAGGGCTATGTGTGGCACATCATCCGTTGTGAAGACCAGCAGGTGAGATGCCTCCTTACGCCAGCCGATCTTTTCCTGGGAGAAAACAAACCCTGTGAGACAGCTGGTCTGCCCCTGCCAAGCCCACGCTTCACCCTTCACCCTACACATGGTCCCAGCCACATGCCTGGCCAGCAGCACACCCATTAGCACTAATTAGGAGAGTACCATGCTCCCGTCCACCCATCCCTGGTAAGAAAATAAAATGTCAGGAGCCTATCCAGCATTTCCCAGCATCGCCTTCCAACACACTTACTTTTAAAGGCATGGGGAGGTATGCGGAGTGTCCACCAGACCTTCTCTACCCAGATCCAAGAATAAGAACTTCAGCTGCTTTTACAGCCAAAGGAAAGCTGCCAACTTCCTCCACACACATTTAATCTGACCTTGTTTCCTCAGCTCTGTGGAGCGGCCAAGGCAACAGCAAGAGCAAGAGCAATATCCCTGCTCAGCATTTTCATTACCGCCCGCTCATAAAGGCTGTTTCTGAGCTGTGACGGACAAAGTGAGGTCCCTGACCGAGGGATCTGGCTTTGGTGCACCTGCACTCATGCACAGGCACTGTGCCCTGCTCCCCTTCTGAACACATCTCCTGGAAGCCATGGTGCCTCCGAGCCTCTGTCATTTCATTGTGCACCTCTACACATGCTCCCAACGGCTCCATCCCCCCTGCACCACAGCCCAGAAGAGCACGGATGCACACAGTCGGAGCAGAGCGCAGCAGGGACCTTTGGCACTGGTGCTGGCACTGATCCACACACAACTGCCCCATGAAGCTCGGAGGTGAGCAACTTCTACCTATTTAAAAACATGGTAACGCCAAGACATGCTCTAGTGGTCCCTACAAAAGCACTGAGGTGTCAAGCACAGCACATGAAGTGTCCTACAAACCCTCCTTAGTCACTCCGTGCAAGGACCAGACATCACTGTCTTCACATGGAGAGAGATGCAGGGATTTTTTCCAAGTAAAGAGATAAGATTCAGATTCTAAACACTTCCTTCCCATGGAGCTTCCCCAGGTTTCCAACTTTGCATCAGCCCAAGAAGCAGATCTGTGCCTACAACAGCACACTGAAGCACTTAGTTGCAATGGAAGTGGAAGGAAACAGATGTGCCCAAAGAAAATTTTTGGAAACCACAGCACTGCAGCAAACTCTTGCGCTCACTGGCTGCTCCTACTCATTGTCAGCTCACTGCCAAGCAGGGTGGGCTGGGGTCTTGCTGCCAACCAGGGCAGGGAGATCCTGGCATGGCACAGACTGGAGCCAGAAAGGCCCATTGCCCAGAGCTTCCCCTTGTCCTGGTCACTCTCCCCGTCTGCCAGCAAAGATGCAGTCCCACACCTTTCCTCCCCATACACTTCCAGCATCCCCCTCCCTCCAGACCCTGGCTCAGAGCAACACCACACAAATGCTTTGGGAAGGGATGAGGGAAATGCTAGTGAAAGCTTACTGATGGGAACACGGTGCAGATGAAGATGCCCAGCTCCTCCAGAGCTTCCTGCTCAGCTTATTCAATGAAACCTGGGCTCTGCTCTGTTTACAGTACAATGCTGGCCTGTGAGCTGCCACAGCCCCACAGTAAAGGTACTTCCTTATGGAAAGCAGGCGTGGGCAGGGCAGGAGGGCAGAGCAGGCAGAAGGGTGCAGAATCACGTCTGCCAGCGCAATTTTCGCCTCCAAATGTGAGTCATAGCCCAAAGCCTGCTGATCTTTCTGATAAACATAACTCTTCCTTCAAGGACACTATTTCAAAGTAGACTCCTTTTTCCTCCCTATTTCGAAAGGTATTTTTTCTTCATGGTTTTTTAAAGACCCACATGATGCAAATAAGGCCATAGGAAGAAATCCTTGGCAACACACGTCCTTTGCCATGCACCAGCACATTTCAGTCCAGCTCAGTACGTAATGAGGACTTTTTTGCTCTGGGAAGCAAGATTCATTCCACTGAAGTTACCCCACTGGACAAAAGATTAAACTTCATGCCAAAATGTAACTTCTTAAGGACTCAACCCAAAAGTGATTAAAGCTCAAACAATGCAAGATTTCAGTTTACTCAGCCACCGGACAGAAGCCCATCCAATTCACTTTTCTTTGAGCAACCAAAGCTGATTTCTTTTTAAATGATTGAGGCCAAGAAACTTCCAAAGATATTAGAAGGATTAATCTGAGTTTCACTTCCTTGGAAGTGTGCTACACACAAAGAAAAGGAGCTGCATTTAAGCAGCAGCTAAAAAAGCCACTTCAGGGGTGATGCTGCTGGTCACCTGCCGGCTAAGCCTACCTTTAAATCATGGGTTAAGCACCCCTTTGCAGACAAACTTTGCAGGACTCTGACAGAAATTCCCACATAAACAACATCAAAACTGCTGTAGCTGCTCAGTTCAGAAATTCACTTTGAAAAAGCAATGAGCACCCGGCATCCAGGCACTGGAAGCATTTGATGCCTCGGACCATCAGACCAGGGTGTTTTGGATGCAGTGGCTAAGCTGGTGTTGATGCCACACCAAAAGAGCTGTAGGTCTATGAAAAAGCCCCCAGGCATGCTAAGGAGCCACTGCACCTCACAATGCCTCTGCCAGCAGCTTCCAGGTTCTGGAAAAAACAGCTCTTCAGCATGCAATTTCCACTGAGAAACCCAGAGCAGCACTCTGCTCTGCTTAAAACAAATAACCACAGAGTCTTTCATTTATTTTTATTGGACTGAGATTGTTGAACAAAAAAACCTGCACTGATGCCTGCCCCCTCATCTGGTTTTTGATTCTCATGGGATATAAAGGATTTTGAAAGCAGGGGTGGGACTGGACCCAAAGCAGAGTAAGGTGGGAAGACGTGTTTCTACAGGGCTGGACTTGCTGTGGATCTTGCCCCTACTCCTACAATCAGCTGCAGTTGCCTCCCATACCCCAAAGAGCTTCTCGCTCCATACAGCCAACAGTGAGGGGCAAAATTGCCAGAGCTGCCTCAGCACAGCACAGCCCTTCAAATACTATTGAAAAGGCTACAAAACCCATGAACAGTATTTCCATGCATATCTAAATTTATACTTTGGGCACTGAATAAAATCCGTTCAATTGCCAAGATATCAACTGCCAGGAGAGCCCCCTGGATTCATCAATATGTCTGAAACCTCACCAGTTTCTCAGGGGCAGACTTTTTCAGAAGAAACAGATACAGGTGCAAAGCAAGTATGCCTTAGGGGTTAAAAGCCAAAACCTCCTCACTTAATGTTGCTCTGAAAGACACCTCAGTGTCTCCCGCATGTCTTTGCTATCTCCATATACCAGTGTCAAACAACTACTAATCAAAACTGTTTCAAAAGACACGTTATTTTTCAATCAAAGATCTGAAACTTACACATACTACCAAGCCGTATGAACCTTGCACTTGGAAAATGGCAGAAAACCAAAATACTGCAAATGGAAAATGTAATTATGGAAGGCTGATTAATATTCCTGGCTTACTATTTTAGCATCAGAATAAAGGCTTATTGTCTATGGTTCTTTCATTGCCTGCAAAATAACATTTACCATATCTTCATCTTTCAGAAAAGAGCCAAACTCTGGGCCTGCTTGGTAGTCTGTATTAGCTGTACAAACTTTCCCCACTCTTTGGGTTGAAAACCAGGCCAAAAAATTACTCGAGTGCTACAGAGCTCTTCAACAGCTCATGGAGATGAAATGCTTGATATAAATTACAGCATAAAAACACCTAGTCAACAAGAATAGGTATTGTTTCTGACACCTCAGAAGGGGAGGAGAAGACCACCATGCTTGGAGACAGCGAGGCTCTGCTATGCCATGATTAGCTCTCCCCAGGACAATCCCCTTGATGCTACAAACTCTGCTGCTGAGCACAAAGTACTTCATGGTCAACATGCTGCATCGTCCAAAGGCAGGGGACTTTCTAAGGTCATAACTGCCCTGGAAAAAAAAACAGTGAGATGCAATGGGGTCCCATATGAGTGATGAGCAAACCCATCCCAGAAAGTCAACAGGATACTTGTAAACTGCTCTCCTTGCAGGTGGGGAAAATAGTTCCTGAGTTAACAGAAACAAGTGACTGTGCAGGGTTTCAACCCCAAGACACTCCATTAATCACCATGGATGCAAAACACCATGCAAAGAGCATCCTCATCACAAGCAGCACTTCACTGCCAGCCCAGATGTCCAGTACCTTTGCCCTCCTCCTGTGCTGAGCCTCACCACAACCCACGGCCACTGACCAGTCTGGGCCATCACTTGACTGCTGTGAAGGAAATTAAGCACTACATCCCCATTTTGACTATGGGGCCAAACATCCTAATGTCAAACCAGTGGCTTGAAATTTTGGCTTTTTTAACTCTGGACAGAGTCTTTAGTTTTGGCTGTGATCAGAGGCAGCTGCTCCACCCACAGCAAGGGGCTGCCAAGGCAGCACGAGTCACAGCACAACCAGTTTTCCTGATTCCCACACCAGTCCCATGGTCTTACTTTCCCACACCCAAGCTTCAGTAATTGCAGCAATAACTGCTGTGGCTGCAGAAACTCCTCTATCATGACCTGCCACATCACGCCATGCATTGCACATGCTCACCTTTGCTCACCCTTCCTAGAGGATGCTCAGTCCTGAATTTAGATGGTGCCAGAATCTAAATTCACCTTCTGAATTTAGAAGGGATGAGGCTGTGCACTCAAGAATTACAGCCAAAGATTTTGATCCTTACCAGCAGTCTGAGATGGGCACAAATGTGAAGGAATTATCGTGCAGGTCTCCTTTGTTTCCACCAATGCCTCCAAAATGAGCCCTTGTGATACACACTGAAATATTCCTGCACCATAGGGAAATGTTGTCCTGTTTTGCAATAACATGGTGAAAGGGACTGCAAAAACCCACGTGGTGGGTGGCACAACTAAATCACCATCCCGAGATGTCCGTGTTCTAACCACGAGAGCCACTTCTCCAAAACTGAGAAGCACTTTATACCCAGACAAGTATTGGGAGCAGCTCTGTAGTTGTGCCAAGAAAAATACCTGTGTCAGGCTAGGAGAGGCAAGATGACTGTTGGCTGGCATCAGACCCAATGGGGCAGGTTCAGTCCTGCCAAGACCATGAAGCGTAAATGAAGCCAACCCAGATGGAGAAAGATCTGCTTTCCCACCTGCCTGCACCCCATCACTCCCACAGACGATGCCTATCTCCCAGCTCCCATAATTCAGGCCCAGAAAAAAAAACATCAAAAGGATTGTGAAAGGTTGAAGCAAACAAAAAGCAAATTGTATGCCAAGAGGGAAAATAGCAAAAAGAGCCATTCCTGGTGAGCAGGGAAACTCAGCTACACATTGGAGTGGAGCAAAGACCTCCATCCATGACAGACAAAGGGATATGGAGCAACCCACGACTCATTCCAGAAAAATATTCAAGCAAGCATCTCCAAAACCCCTAAGGTTGTGGCTAACATGGCACCAAGCTAATGAACTCTGCTCCAGTTTCCCTGACGAAGTGGGAGAACAGGCTACCAGTGCCCAGAGGTGGGATCATCCAGCCCCACACACAAAGTGGTCAGGTACAAGCACTAGGAACCAGCTCCAACCCTCAACATGGGTCAACCACTGCAAGGTGTGTTTGACACACTTAAGAAATGCACTGATCTGATATGTGGTGCTGCTGCACACAAGTGTATGCAAATCTTACAGGATTCTGTCCCAGGTGCTCAGGGATCAGCACCTACAAGTCTAACTGTGTGATGAAATCTCAGCCCTAAATTTGCATTTGCGAAAGCTCTGTTTTTATCCCTTTAAAGTAGAGATAGCACTAACCTTTTTTCCTTTGCCCGTTCATCTACAAAAGCACATGAAAACAATAGCCTCTGCTTTTCAAAGCATTTTTTATGACTTCTGCGAGAAAAATTTAGTAGTTACTTCCAGTATATTAAAGCTTTACCCTGGTCCAAGAACAGAGAAGAAGCCTCCTCCTCCTCCTCCTCTTTTGCTCTGCTGTAAACCCTCGAAATCAGAGCAACTCACCTTGCACACAGCAGCCTGCAAAATCGCATCAAAGCCACCCTCTGGAGCATCTCGGTTGCGGGAAACCTTCTGTTTCTGGACTTCTTCGTTAAAACGGTCAACTTTATCCGTCAGGGACAAGAGGTGGCGGAAGCCAAAGGATGGGACACAGCTGGGGAACAGCTTGTAACTGCGAGAGGAACAGAGGAGTGGTCAACTGGGAGGAACCGCACCAGCAGCCAAGAGCTGCAGAGGCTCCCAGCTCTACCAGGTTGGTCTCTAAATTCTGTTTAGAGGGATGAAATACTCTCACAGTGCTTCATGTTTTGGACACTTTGATTTTTGGCTATTTATATACAAAACCTTACAGTAGAGCCCTTTTTTTTTTTTTCTCCTCAGGTGCTTTGAGAAGCTGAAGTTTTCAGAGACCCCACTAGGACTGAAAATCTCTCTCCATGGATGGTATGAGTAGAGACACAAAGCACCAGCCCACCCTGGATCATGCAGCTCTGCAGTTTCAGCACTCATAAAGTAGTTTTCACTTTGGGAATCTGCAGTGAAGGATGCAACCCAGTGATAGGAAGAGTGTGTTTTCCCAGCATCCCCAGCATTCCCAGCCTGGGATGGCCATGGGGACTATGCCCCATGTCTGCAGAACTGGTGGGCACCATGCAGGAGAATCACTGCTGAGAGGTACCTTTTCCCTGTTTTGCAATATGGATTTTCACTCTGTCAGCCAGTTTTCTTGCCAGCATGTGCCATTCTACACCCACTGCACATCGCCAGGCACCTGGCAATTGTCCAGCATGAGATGTAATAATAACTAACACCAGCTCATGCTTCCTCCCACTCTCCCTCCAAGCCAGTGAGCAAACACCATCCCTGCTTTCCAGGACGTTACTGGAGCAGAAAGTTAGGAGGGGCACCCTAAGACAGCGCAATGCTTCAGCAGGCTACCAGAAAAACTTTTTTTTCCATACAAAACCATGAGAAGGCAGGTTTAGTTCTCACCACATGGCTGGGAGAGCTCAGCAGAACAGCTCCTGTGGTATGAGAAATCAGGGAGCATGTGCAGGGGAGAGGCATGGGAAGGGTTAAGAAGAAATGTGTTTACAAAGGAGTTGGGTTGGCACTAATTCACTCTTATCTTCAAAGATAAAACCGAGGGAACAATTAAAAGCCTCTGCTGACACATGACCCACTATCGGTGAGTTGTAAGAAGCTTTTTACACAAAGGAGTATTTAAGATTTACCATCACTGAGAATTCAAATCCCTCACAAGGGACCCCAGAGCAGGGATTTCCACCCACAGCCATGCACACACACCTACCATGGGGCAGGTCCCACTGTCCTGGGCCTGGCAGGCAATTGGAGCCATTTCCTATGATCAGCCCCATGTCCAGACTTGTATCCCGCTCGCACATAGGGCCAAGGCAAGGAGTCTGCAATGCCTGAAACCTCTCCACTGCAGGGTCTCAGCAAGCTGCCCTTAGCCCATATGATACAAACCCATATGGTTTGTCAGAGCCCTGCTGCACAAAGACAACACTGACACACTGTAGGGTCCTACCTCCCATGAAGAGGTATAATTTAATTCCTTTTTGTTTGTTTCACACTCCAGGTTTGCTGGCAGAAGCTGCAAGGCAGCAGCAGGGCAGGCGCCCCATAGCTGAGCAAGGGCACACAGTGGTGTGGGTGGGTTATCTTGGGCTGTGACCTCCACAAGCCACATCACAGAGAGACAGGCAATTAGGGGTTCAGTCAGGCCCTCTGCCTTCCTTATCTTTTTAAATTTAGTGTTTACTTCCTTCAAACTATCATCTCTCTTGAATGACACCATGGCTGCGAGAAGCCACTTCCTGACTTCCTAGGAGGTCCACCCAGGATGCTGAGTCAGAAGCAGGGATGAGCAGGCACATCCTGACGCTGTAGGAAAGGAGGGCTGCACCCCACACAGGACCTGCAAATCAGTCATCACCAAAAGGAAGCAGAGGAGAGAGCCTGGACCAGGGGCAAAAAGCACCCACTGAAGCTCATGTTTACTTGCAGCTTTTCTTAGATACTGAACAGTTTGTTTTGACACTAGAAATAGCTGCAAACAAAACCATACCTGACAAACCTCACTGCAACATCAGTGAGCCACATGGCAGCAGCCAGAGCCCCGTCACAGAGTGGGCAGGGGAAGGAGATTCCACCACAGAGCAGGGAGTCAGCACCCCTGGTTTGGATGAAGAGGAGACATATGGCAACTGGAAGGGAACACCCACCAGATGACCTACCTTGGGCAATCCTTCCTAAATACTTTTCCAAGACCAGGCTGGCTTGAAGTAACCCACAGAAAGAAAATCAACCACCTGTGCAAACCAAACGTACATGCAGATATCCTGATCATGGTGAGAAAAGCTGAGGAGACGGTTCTGGATGTCCTTGATGAAATGTCATTAGTAGTTTCAGGTATTGCTGAGCTGTCCAGTTGCATCCTCTCCTCCTTTCCCAGCCCCCTCCTCCTGCATGTTTCACTCTATTTCACTTGACAAAAGCCATGTTACTCCAGTTAAATAACAAACCAGCCAAACAAAGTTTCCAAGATTTCTCCAGCTGGAGTTAAACCCTCTCCCCAGCCTGCAGGCAACATGAGTGGGTGTCAGAGACTGAGAATGACAGAGGTGACTGAGAGGATCCCTCAGAGGCCACACCAAATTTCTGGGAGAAGAACTATGAAGAGGAGTGGTATGCCGCGCCATTGTGGCATGAGCTGCCTTCCTGGCTCAGTCAGTGTGGTCACTTCTCACTTCATGGCTAAAGTATGAGTTTTCAGTGTTAAAATCCATTTCACTTTCCACTCGACAAAACTGGTGAAAAGAGAATACAGATAATTTTTGTCTAGTCAACAGTCAATGTGCAGTGAGATGCCAAATGCTTGGTCAGTGCCAAAAGCTGGCCTAGAAACTCACAGCTGATGCAAGCTCTCTTTATTTGCCTCTCATGCTTGAAGCATGCACAGAGCTTGGCACCCATTCGTGAGGTGATCTTACAATGTAAGTATCCACAAATCGCTCAAATAAAATGCTAACCTTACTGTCCTTACATGACTAGAAGGCACCTCACTGATGGATGAGGTGAAGATGGGGACTAGCAAGTGTAAACGGTGACATTCTCCCAGATGGGCACTTGCTGCTATATCCACCCTTTGATTCCAACATCCAAACCCATCTGAGCCTGGACACCCTGCATTACACCCAATTTCACTCTTGCATAATCCTCAATTCAGTGGATTTGATCCCAACTCTGATGGCTTAGAGGCAACAAAAAGACTCTTGCAAAGACACTAACAAGCCAAAAAAAAAGGAAAAAAGGGACAGAAGGCCCTCATATCACCACAAAGCAAACCACATCACTTGTGTCTTTTGCAACGGCCAGTTTGCCTCCTTTCATAGCAATAGAGATGAAAAAACCTGCCTGATGCCTTCAAAACACTCTACAAGAACTCATTAATCAGCACTATAGGCCATCACAAATCTCAATTTCTGAAAACACTTTTGTTGGGAAGGACTTACATTGCCTTGGTCTCCTTATCTGTAAAATGCAGACAAAAAGCTTCATTGAATTACTCAAGGCCAAACTATGACTCAGAGCTAGGATCAGAAATCAGGAATTTCTGGCTCTGGCTCCTTTTGCTTAAAGCCTGTAAAAAAGCCTGCAATGTCTGCATCCTCTTCAGGTACTTAAAAATAGCTTCAGGTGCTCTGATACAATAGTTTCCCATCTCTAGATGCAGAGATCCCCCAACAGGCACAGCAAAACTGGAAGTTGTCCTATTTTGCATTGCTCAGATATCACAGTGACAGCCATGGCTAATCAGCATTCCCAAAAGCTGAGGCTGAAGTGTGTTCATTATTTAAAGCAAGAATGGAAGAGGAGACTGCAGGCAGGCTCTGTGTGCAAACAGGGCTTGTCCCTTCAGGGTACACCCACTACTTACCCAATGCAGGGATTGTTTTGGTATCTTGGTGCTGTGTAGGAGAAAGGAGAAATGTTTTTGTCCACGAAAGAGCCAAAGCCCAGACGGAAATTGCTTGTGAGCTTTCGCATCTCTTCAGCCAGCTTGGTCCCCAGATTGCGGATATTATCCAGGTCATCGTTCATGGACAGGGAGAGATCCATCAGGTAGTAGAGGTCCACGGGATAGTCCTCCACTTGCCGAACTTGAACTCGGAAGGAGGTCTGGTCACCTGCACACACACAAGAGTTGAGAGTGGTGAAAAGGAAACTCCCTGCACACATAAAATCCAGACTGCACACACTTTTTTTTTTTCCACTGCAGAGCAGATAGATCATTTGCAAAACACGAGGGTGAGGAGAAGAAACTTTTCCAAATTCATCCCTTAGGAGACTACCAGGAAAGCAAGTATTGACTCTCAAGCTATGTAGTTCACTGGTTGGTAAGAAAAAGACACATCTATGAAGTGCATGTCTCTATTTTAGCTCTTTGGACATATGGCAAAATGTCTTTCTATCTCATCTGAGAGAACATCCAAGGGGAGGACACATGAAAAATGCTGTTGCCCTTGTATGTGTACAGGGGTGTTTTCCTAGAAAACTGGAAAGAATAGCAAGTACAGTGAACCTCAAATGGATGTTTCGTGGACTACTGAGACAGGGACCCTGCTCATGCTTACTTGGGTTTCATCTTCAAAGCAAACCAGGAGGAGCCCAAGAAGTTCTGTACAGAAGAGAGAATGACTGAAAGCAGGAGAAAGAGGGTCAGTAGAAAACAGTCACTGTGAGATGAATTCAAGATGTCCTCTGAGCTGTGCAGGGAAGAACAGCTGAAGCAGACACAGAAGAAACACCTTTAAAAAGGGCCTCCTGCTCGAAAAAGAGCTGTGCCACCAGGATCCTGAAAAAAGCAGGGCAAAAGCGACGTGAACTGGAAAAAGAAGGTTGTTAGGGTGACCCAGGGAAGCACTGAGACAGAGGATAAAGCTTCCTGAAGTGAAGAACAGAAGAGAAGGGGCTGACAGGGCTGAGTCACAGGCTGTGCAAATGTGAAGAGAAGCGGAGGAAAACCGATCCCTGACCTTCCCCTTTGCTGGAGCAGTTTCACTAGAAATGCCCTCCACAAGGAGTACCAGGGGAGGCCACTGCTAACACCACCATATCTCCAAAAAGGTCAAGGGGTTTCAAAATGAACTCAACTTCACACCAGACAGGAGGCGGTAAAAGTTTGCATTATGCTTTGCTGAGACATGGGTCTAAATGGAAAATCCAGACTTCAGCACCTCACATCTCAGCTGGTTTGGAGATCCCTTGTCCTCAACTGCCACCTCAGCCCCTCTTCCAGCTCAGTGGAGTCTCAGACACAGGGAATCGGATCCTTAAAAGACCAAGTTCCCCTTCCTGCCCTCTCCCAGCCCTTCATGGCCAAGGCTGAACTTTGGGTACTGGCAGGTTCTGCAAAACACTTGTGGCTTCCCCTCTTCCCCAGAAATGAAACTCACATATTTTAGCATTGTGAAAACACTTCTCTAACCACTTAATTGTTCTCCTCATTGTGTGCAGCAGCACAGCTGCTCCCACTTAATTCCAGCCCAAAAGCAGCAACAGTAGCATCCCAAAACTGCCATGCTGGCAAGGCAGGCCATAAGGGGTTCTGCAGCCCAGCTGGCACCTGAGGTCAGGCTGCACCAAGCCGTATGCAGGGCCAAACACTGTCCCTGGCTCCAGAATTTGTTCTTTAGTGATCCCTGCAGCCACCTCTGTGTGTTGGGAGCAAGTGGACATCGTCCACTGGGCTTCAGCCCAGCAGCATCTAGCCCCCCTCAATGAAGAGCTGGAATCCCAGCACCCAGGAGGATGCACTTAGAGGTCAGAGGCTGCCCCTTCTGCAAACAAAGCTGGGAAGGGTTTAGATCCCAGTCTGCTCTTTGCTCCACCAGCTCTCTCTGTGCATCTCCCACAGCTCCGTGCTGGGGTACCAGAGGAGTCAACTACAGCTCCTCAACCAACACCTTTCTTCTGTTTAACCATCTCCCTGCACTCTACTACAACCCCACTGGGACAAGGAAGGGCTGCAAGACGCACCATGTGCAAACATGCATATGTAGATATTCCCCAGATACCAGCTGTAGGAAGCAGGAAGCTCATGCCACAAATACTCCTCCTTATTCTCCCCAGCTTTCTTTTCCAGCAGGAGCTGAGATGTGGAGTGCAGCAAGATGCAACTCAGCACTGGCCCTACAGTAAGCAGAGCTATTGAGGTGGCTTAACCAAATCACAGAATCCTAGAAAGGCTGGGGTTGGAAGGGACCTTAAAGATCATCTCATTCCAACCCCCCACCATGGGTAGGTACACCTTCCACTAGACTTGTTTGCTCAAAGCTCCTGTTACTCTGACTCCATCCAACCTGGTCCTGAACACTTCAGGGATGGCGCATCCACAGCTTCTCCAGGCAACTTGTTCCAGTGCCTCATCACCCTCACAGTAAAGAATTTCTTCCTAATATCTAATCTAACCCTGCCCTCTTTCCATTTGAAGCCATTACTCCTTGTCTTATCACTACAGGCCCTTGTGAAAACCCTCTCCAGCTCTCTTGTAGGCTTTCTTTAGGTACTGGAAGGTGCTCTTAAGGTCTCCCCAGAGCCTTCTCTTCTCCAGACTGAATAACCCGAAGTTTCTCAGCCTGTCTTCAAAGCAGAGTTGTTCCAGGTAGGCCTGATGCTGTACCTGGCATGCCTTTTGTGGGGGAGCAAAGAACATAATTTATGTAGTGCAAAACCTGCTAGCACTGATTGCAGGGTAAAGAAACATGATTGCAAGCTTGACTCTAATTCAAAGTGCTGCAAAAATATGTTTAAATCTGCAAAAATTCATTCCCATGCCTATGTTTTTCATTCCTACACGTCTTTCCCACTGGAATACCCAACCCTTTCAGAAAAAGGGGACGTGTCCTTCTGCGTTTTGCAACCTTTCCATTTCCAAAACACTGTTCTTCCTGCCAGAGAGGATATTTGGTATGGTCTGATCCAACCTGCCTCTCTTAATAGTTACAAATTTATTAGTCCCTGAGAAGCACTAAAACCAACAGGATCCTACGCTTAGTTCTTCTTCATTCCTAACTGCACAAACCAATTATCTCAGAGAAAAGATCACTAATGTATGAAGATGTAAGTGCAAAAGAATTTATTATTCTCTGTGCACAGTATTTCTCTCACACTTCTAGGGATAATCCAGCCCCCTCCTTCCTCATGTACCGTCACCACCATCCTCTCCTTAGGGCTTTTACTGAAAAGTTTTAAAACTCAAAACTGAATTCAGAAATGTTTCTCAGATACTGTCACACAGAGGCAGTGCAGCAACTGGAAAAACTGATTTTGGCCAATTTAAGAATGCAAACTTGACAATCATGCTTATCCAAAAAAAGCTCTTTTTAGTGCTTGGTGAGGCTTATGGCTTGATGAACAACACAACTCGCATCTATTACTTTTTTAATTCCTTTTACACTATTTATATTTTCCACTTAACTAGGACACACTGCTTTATAGCTGGACTCAAGATTAAAAAGCAATGTAATAAAAGCTAAATGCTCAATCCAAAAGCTACCCTGGAAGGACATCAGTTAAAGGCCTCTAGAATTTAGCTGCGGATACAGATTTGGGGATATGACTTCTGCAACAGGATGATGAGATCAAACTGCCTGGGTGGGAACAGCAAACAATTGACAATCCGCTCCCTTCTGCTTCTGCTTAGCGATTGAAGAATACAAGATCACCATTGCCACAGACCGCCGCGTGAATTCATGTTTGAAATAGTACACCCCTCATGCCCAAAATTAAATCAACATTGTCTCCTTTCTGTCTTGGGTTCACAGGGTGACACCCATTCTCTCAAGATGAAGGATTAGTGGATAATTTAAACTGTGGCTGCTAATACGAAGGTTTAGGAAGTCACCAGACCAAAGAGAAGTGCTGCCCAACATTAAAAATAGAGCAAAAATGGGAGATACTGTTACAAACAGCTAGGTATGCCCTCCTCTATGCCCTCCTCCTGCAATGACTCTGATGCTCTGCAAGAGGAGCATAGGGAGGGGAGCTTGCTAGCTCAGCATAGGAACTGCTGCAGGGATCCTTGGGGTGATTCCTGCAGCTCAGCCCAGACCTGGAGGGCTTCTCTGTGAAGAAGAACTGAATATGGCCATGAGTGTGGTCTCCTGCAAGGGCAGGCAGAAGCAGCACACCAGCCCTCTGCAGCCCAAGGTATCTGACAGCACAGACCCCAGGAAGCCACGGGGAGATGGACCCCCATGCCCTGCCACAGATCAGAGCGGTGGGGATCAGTGCCTCGCCTGGGCAAAACTACCAGGGATTGGGGAAGGGGAATTCACTGGGCACTAGGCACTGAGCATGAAGAGGGGTGTACAAGAGGTGAGCTGTGGACGCTGAGCCAGCCGTTTCTGTCAGGAACTGCCTCAAGAAAGAAGAGTAATAACAACTCTCTTTTTTATATGGGTGCAAACCTGTTTCATCAGCAACATTCAGTGGCAGAAGCCACACATCTAGATGTACATATAGTGGTGAATGCTCTAAGGTACCCGCTTTTAAGGTTTTGAAGCAAAATATTTTTAGATTTGAGGGTCTGACTGATGACAGCAGTCATACTACTGGGGAAGTTAATTGAAAAACACCACGACCATCCAACCTGTATAGCTGAAACAAGAACTGCTGCAGCAACTGGTAGGCTCTGGGAGAACACTGCATGAGCATGAGCACCAGCTCAAACTCCTGTTTTTCCTGGGCAAAACGTCGTATTTAATTTTTCTATATGCAAATGAGAGTTGTCACAAAACTGTAGAAACCCACACCAGTCACTTATAATGAATCAAGCTTTTATATTTGCTTCTTAACTTTGCAATAAAGAGCTTTTTTCCCCCCCCTTCAGAAATATGGGCTGCCACATTTTTGCAAGAATTCTCAACCCACATTAAAGCCTCCCCTCACCATGCAAAAACTTTTGATAACAAGCATGCTTGCAGGGCTCAGATGAGAGGTTCCCTTCTAATTTTTAATTAAAAGGAAGAGATTGAAGAAAAATGATGGCTCAGGGGAATTAAACAGGGACCTGGCTACAGTCCAAGGCCTGAGTCACAAGTTCAAATCTCCATCTTCTCCCTTGATCCAATGGCTCTTTTGCATACTGACAGAAAACAGATATGTGGGTTTGTTTCCAATTTATAGAAGGAGCTGTCTCAGTTTAGAGCCATGCACTGTCAGTTTGGTCGAGGATCCAAAGTTATTTTAACTCCTTCTATCCAGTGATTCCGTTTTTAAGCTGAGCAGGTTCCTTCTAAACACATGCAAGCGTCAAGACTAGTATTTGTTAACAGCTGTGGATGGGCTCTGATTGACTTTGCCCAACAGCAGTGTCCTCTCACAGAGGACATGTGCCTCAGCCCCAAACCTATTTGTGATGCACACAAGTATGGAAGAGGCCAGCAGTCACCTGCTTTAGTGGGTTACAAGGCCACGAGCTACAACACCCTCTTGGCATGTCCTGGTCACCCCTTCTCACTTCCCCCACACCCCACATGGCAACTGGGGACTCACCAGGACGAAGATTCAAGGCCACCTTTTGAGGCGTAATCTGCGTGACATCCAGGTGGGTCTGGCCAGAGCCCTTGCTGCTCAGAGGGACGTTCTTCACCACGCTGATGCTGCTGCTGGGGTTTTCAATGGCTCCGGTGCAACCGTTCGCAATCAGGTTCTGCAGGAAGTCGCACCGGGACGTGATGGACTTTGTGCTGCCAAACTCCTGGGGGGCGAAGAACAGACAAAAGGGAAGTGGAGGGGAATACATCAATCCCCACAGCAGGGGCTTTGTTTTGACATACTGGTATCTAGCAAATAGGAGATGACAAGGAGAAGCTGGTGCCCTTTGTGGTGACTGTACTTGGAAGGAGGCTTTTAGAGGGACCTATGAAAAAAGGAAACTCTGTCAGGACTTGAACACTGAACTTGCTTGCAGAGCATCACGACAGAAAGCTAAGCCTGGGTTTTTAACCCAGCCACAGCAGCAGCACTTGCTCACAGCCCTGGTTTGAGAGCAAGGCAAAATGTTTGGTTTGCTGCATGGACAGCCCATTGCCATCTCTATTATTTTATGCACATGCATCCCCTCAAAGGAGCTTCGCAAAAGACAGAAGAGAGTACAAGGAGGTGGCACCAAGGGAAGATGGACAAACCCACCAACCCAGAGATAGCCAAATCAGAATGTGAAGCTGGAGACTGAGGCTGGGTGACTCCAGGGACCTGCATCGTCTTCCCCAGGAGAGACACCACCCATCCCCACACAAGCACCACATGTACTGCCTCCCACACATCACCCCACTGCAGGCCTTGGCACGACACCATCACTTGGGAAACAAAAATGACAGCAAGCAATCCCTGAGGCGGAGCACTGACGGAGCATTTTGACGTGGGCAGGCTGTCCTGGGCAGCTTTGCTGGAGAATAAGGGAGGTGGGAGAGACTGCATGGGAGCTGGTTAAAACATGGTCTGTGCCCACCACAGGCAGTGAGGCACAGGCAGCAAGGTGCAGACAGTGGCTCCCTCCCAGAGGACAGGCTGCCAGGGCTGGGAGTCTCCCAGCACCCGTCCCAGAGCTCCAGCCCTTGCTGCGAGCCTCGTGCGTGGTGCACAATGTAGCCTTGTGCAGGGCAGCACTCGGGAACAGCCAGCCACACAATGCAGCCTTTTGCAAAGAACCCATTTGTTAGAATGCCTTTTTTTTTTTTTGTGTCCCTAAAAGTGCCACAGGGAACAAGTCACATGTCTAAAACTTACTGGATTTTAAACGGTCGATTCCTACTTATTTCTGCACTACAACAATAGCGACAACCCTCTTCAGCTCCAGGGCTGAGGGACTAAAATGACGTGAAATAATGCAGAGAAGATGCTCACAGCCATGCCAGTCCCTCCTTCAGCTGTGCAGCCAAAACCAGTGTGGGGCTGAACAAACGTCACACAGCTGAAGCTCCAGCATGGCAGAGGACAGAAGACATATCAAGGAGGGAGAGGTTTCTGACAGATCCCTGTGGGGCAATCTCCAGGAGTCCCTCAAGGACAGCCTCAGATACAGGGTTCTGGGACACAGACAGAGGCTTCCTGCTGCATTTTTCTCACTACAAGGTCCCAACGCTATTTGAAAAATGCGAGATTTGCATTCCAGCATCCAGCAGCGGGGTCCAGCCAAGAAACCGACGACGGCACATCAGATGGATACAAACAGAAATTTCTTGGAACGCGTTGTGTAAACAGATGAACTTCCAAAAAGGAGGACTGGGACTATTTAAGTCATCTCCAGCATTACAGAAATAAAATCAGAATCCCTCACAAAACCGAAAACAACGCCCATCCTTTCAGAGCAGTACGTTTCAGGCAGCCTTGGGGAGAAGTTTCTCTTGGATGCAGTTTGACCTGAAGTCAGGGAAAAGCTGGTGGGGTCCAGCTGCTCTGCTGGGCATGTCCACCCAACAATAGGGCACCTGTGGGGCGATCCTCTCTGGTTCTCCCAGTAACTGGACCCCAGCTCCAGTTGAGCACCTCTGCCAGCTCATTTCTGCTGCCACCTATTAGAAAGGACACCCTAACTCTGCAAAAAGCAACACAAACAGAAAATACCCACCCTCAGGGATGCAAACACCTTAGGGGATACGGGTGCAGCTCAGAGGGGCAGGACTGACTGATTTCTTACCCAGGAAGATTAACTCTGAGCAGGGGAGTGACAGGGGCCTTGGGAAAGCCCCAGCAATCGCCACAGCATCCCTAAATACCCTCCTGTGCACCCATGGGTCAAAAAGCCAAACCAGAACTGGGGCTACCAGGTACTATCCAAGTCAAGTGCAAAGTTTTCTGTAACAGAGATCAAGGCTCATGGAGGTTCAATTCAAAGCAAAAAATGATGAGCAGATCTGGGGAGTAAAGGCCATCGCACAGGTCCAAATAGCTCATGAGCAACCACACTGAAAGGCAGCCCCACACCAGCTGGTTCAAACCTCAATCTCCCCCAAGCGGAGGACCCCTCGCAGTTAACTAAGCAATTCAAATACCTGCCAACCATCTGCCTGCATGCCTGCTTTGGCAAGAAACCCAACAGATGCCCCACGCAAGCAGGATCCACCCCAAACATTGCTTCATGCCACAGGGAAGCCCTGGCTTGGGAAGGTCCCACCGAGTCCTCATCCGTAACTCTGGCTGTTCCCAGCCCGGTGGGCACGTCGCGGTCCGGCCTCTGTGCTAACAAGCTCACAAAAGCCAATGCTCACAAGCAGAAAGAGTGAATGGAGACAACAGCATGACAATTACATGCTCATCAGTTTGACAGTTTTAAGACAAATTGCTGGGTTCATGCTATAAAAATGGAGAATAGCACTGACTATCTAATATCTAAGTCTTGACTGGGCATGTCCCTAACATTTTTTGCTTTAATCAATCCAGCTCTGCATTAATTCAGTCTGAAATATGCCTGCCTTCTCTGTTAAAAAAAAAACGGACATGTTCCCTCTAGGAACATCATTGAGTTTCCTTCCTCATTCTCCAGGCGTGCATTCCTGAGATGGGAGAGGGTGGGGTAAAAGAGAGGGTGCCACTGGGGAAATTTCTGTTAAATTAATCAAAAAGGACATTTCAGCTTAATTAAGATTCCAGCATGGATGGAAAGACTTCAGCAGTCTCCATCACACCAAGAGTCATTTTCCCTCAGAGCTCTGTTTCAAGGCATGCTCAGGTGATGGGTAAGGCCAACATTCACATGTCCTCATCTAAGTGCCACTGAAATCAACACCTTTCAGTCCTGCCTTTCAAGGTATTCTTCCAACAGCCAACAGAATCAATGTCTGCTTCTAAACTTCCAACAGCCCAAACACTTGTGGTTAGCTCAGCAGCCCCTGGGGGCTCTAGGGCTGCTGAATACCAGAAGTTGCAATCATCAGCTCATCCATCATCACCCCTTTGGAGATGCTGAACACAAGCAGAACTGAAGTCAAATCAAGCCAGGTTAGGAGGTGGCATTCATAAAGCGGTAGCATTGTGACTACTCTAAGCATCTATCTATACACATGCTCTTACCCTCACAATTCAAAGCAATGTAAATTCAAGGAACCTTATCCCTCCTGGAAAACTACGAGGATAGGTCTCCTTGTATCCACAGGGTTGCTTTCATGCACTCCTAACCCATAGCTGCAGTCTATGACTTTCTGCTCCTCTGTGCTTACATGGAAGCTGGATCCAGGAGTGCAAAGGGTGATGGAGGAGGATGAAACACTGGCGGAGCCTGCATGAAGTGTGACTGTCTCTGGGAAACAGCACAGCTTTCCTGTTCCAATTGCTCCTCTCCCACAAACAGATATGATGGTACTGCCAAGTGATGTTATTCCCCAAAGGAAACACAAGAAGGTATATAGAGAGATAATGATAAATAATATATATAGGTATACTTTGTGCGTGTGTATATATATACACATACTACGTTTGAGAGACACCTCTACACTTCCTGTACACATGATACATATACACATAATGCATATAATTATATATAGAATTATACTATATGTACTGATAGACTTCTACTATATATGCTTCCTGACAAAATTATTAATTGTTGCCTACCAAGTTGACAAAAGCTGGCCCGATTTGCTCCTAAACCTGTTAAGTGAATGCAAAGGGAGCACAAAATACACACAAATCAGGTTGATTGAGAGTCTACCACAACACAACTACCATCTGTGGAACCCACTCAAATATCTTATCCCGATATTTAAACAGCAGCAGAGCTATAGAATTTGACTGGCATATACTCTACTCTCCCAGGCAACACAGATAGAGAATGACAGCTAATGGAAAAAGCTAAGAAAAACAGATTAGGAGCAATTTAATAAATTTAATAACCTGACTAGGCTGCAACAGAGGGAAGGGGAATAAGGTGGTGAAATGACTATGAAAAGAAACCAGATATTAGAGAGTTTATAATATTATTTTAAAACTTTTCAAGTCAAAAAACACTAGGTGTCTTTCAAAATCCCATTACCTCACCTGATGATCTCAGCTAAAGAGAAATAATTACAGTTTCAAACAGTACACTCTAAAAAAGTAAAAATACAGAATTAGAATAAGAACTTGCTAAGTTCTAGCACGTAGCATGTAATGGGGACAGCAGCTTTTAAACATGTAACTCTTGGCATGAAACACCTTGAACTGTACTTTTAAATAGCTGCTGCAGGCTAAAGGTCAGGAAGTATTACAGCACTTCCCTGTAAACACCCATCTTCCTTCTTGGCCTCTCCATTCCAGTTAGGAATACTTTTTTTTTAACTATCCTATTTGCAAGATAAGAGTCAGGCTGCCAGTCCCATGGGCTGCTGTACAATTAGTGGTCACAGCGACCACCAGATAAACATTTCCACTGGAGCATTTTGCAAAAAATTGTCTTTTGAGGCCAAGAAGTAAAAAAAAAAAACAACCAAAAAAAGCACAAGCTATTGGGTACCCATAGCTTAATAGTCAGCGTTCCTGGATCCAATCTCACCACCACAGATTAGCTGGCTGGAAGAGGAGCTCTTACAGCTGTTTACAAGATGTCTCAGAAGAGAGATCTATTGCTTTACCCTTTCCCTTCTGCAAACCATTTGCCTTTCTGGAAAAAAACAACCCAAGAAAGCTCTTACGCTGTCCAGCAGCGTCGTGTTGCAAGGTTTTCCCTGGAAAGCTGCAACTGTGCTTATGAGTAAGTGAAAAATGCAGTAAAACAGACCTGGAGAGCCAGTGCATGGGGTACATCCCAAGACACAGCCAAACCATGGGGAGTGGGAGCCACTTTTGCTCCATGTTCATACCCATCCCCAAACCCCTCCTCTGCCCTGAGGAGCTGCAGCTGCCCCAGGCAGACCTGGCAGGAGGAGGGATGGGAGCAGCAGAGGGGCACATGGGCAGTGCCTGCATCCTATAGCTGGAAGGTGAAGCAAGTGCTCAAAATGGGACAAGGACGGACACACTACAAGAGTAAGGGTCAGCAGGGAACAGAACAGCACCACTGAGGGGTTCTGAGTTTTCCACTGCTCTGCAGTTTCTCAAAGCCCAAACCCAGTTCCTGTGACTTCAAGTAGGCAGGGTTTTTCCATGGATCTGTAAGCATCCATCTTTCTCTCTTAAATACTTAGGACAGGCAATAAGCAGACAACTGCTATCTATGCATCGGATGTTACCAGGTCTTTCACGCACCTTGTTCTCTAGAAATTGTAAGTCTACATGATAAGATGTATATTGGATTATATCTATCTATCTATCTAAACTCAAGCGCATCCCCCTAGGGAGCAGGGAAAGATATTTGCTATTTCTCACAAACAAGGAGGTGCAATTAAATGACAGGTGAGCAGCTGCAGCATCATCACAAGGATGTATTTTCACTCTGAAGTGCTCAGTTAAGCTGTGCAACTCATTACCATGGCATGGCACGGATGCCAGAAGCACGGGCTGCCCCCCCCAAAAATGACACAACAGATTCAGAAAGGAGAATTATCTGTTACAGACAAAGAGCCCATGCCGTGCCAAGCCACACAACAAAGGACACGTAGCAGGACACCAGCCAGGAGCTTGGGGCTTTTTAGGGAGAGAGCTTTTGAACAAGCCTCCCTGCAAGACAGAGCCCATGCAGGGATCCGGCTTCCACCAAAAACAAGAAGGTAATTGAAGGGACAGAAGGACTGAAGGAACAGTGATGCTCTGTTGAGGATGTGTGGGGGCCAATGGGGTCAAAGACTTACTTCCTATGATGTCAAAGAGCTGAGGAGTTGCATACACCCAAAATATGCTCTGCATGGAGCACCCACTGCCCTCACCCACCCCTTCCAGCATGAGACTGACTCAGGAACAGGAAAAGGGGAAAAGATCTCCCTTCCAGCATTACAAAAAAGCATTCAAGACAGACAAGGTCTGCCCACATACCTCCTTGGAGCACCAGGCACACTTGGGATGGATGAGGAGACACTCTTCACAGGACGTGGCACTTCCACTGGTGCATAGATTGAGACCTTCAACAAGAGAGAACAAGAGAGCAGGGCAGGCTGAATGGTTACTGTACTCCAGAACAGTGTTCAGAGGGGTTCTGAGAAATTGTTAATGCTAAACATACTGTAAGTTCAAACAAGGGCAAAGAATCTCCCAGGAACTAAAAATGGCAGAAGCAGCTGTAAATCTCACTCCACCTGTGAGGAGGTCTTGTTTTCTTTTCCTTCCCCAAGATAAGCAAAAAGGACAGAAATTTGTTCTGGGGTGCTGAGAACCTCTAAAATATGACTGAACCTGGTGACTTTTCTTCCCTCTTTTTCAATGGTTTCTGGTTAATCAAAGAGTTCAGCTATTCATCTTCCTAATTAAATACTTGCTGTGGACAAAAGGCAAAAGCTGTTTGACCAGCCTGAAACACAGGGCTGGGCTGTCTGAAACCCCCTGAGAAGATGCTGACTTTTAAGGTCACATCTTTAGGCACATCTTCTCAATTTTTCCAGCTGAATATATGTGGAGGGGGGAGGCCTCCTCAAAATTTTCATATTAAAGCAGTCTTGGAAGACACTCATATTCCCCTTCCACACAGATGATTTCCATAGTGGACTCACATTACAGTAAATTACTTCTATTTTATTGCGAGAGTCATTTCCACAGGATATCCAGGTTAAGGCTGTCAGTGTGTTTGCACTGGGGCATGTCCAAGGCTGGCAGGGGTGGAAGACACTAAGAGCTCTCTCTGCCCGTAAGGCATCAACCAGGGCATCAATGATGCTCTTTGCTCCTGTGTTACTGGTGTCCGGCAGCAAAAGGCGTTCCGAGTGAGTTTCACTTGCAAAAACCACAATTTGGGCTTTGGTCTTCAAAAATAAAGTGGAACCACACAAGTGAAGCTGAAGCAGACATCAATGGTATGGGCAATGAATGCAGCAGCTTGTTTAAGCATGCCTGTGGCTATGAATGTGCCCTTCGATACCACCGATGCCCCAGCCCCCCCGGGTGCAACCATTAACCTCCACTGTCAATAACTGATTAAAGAAATTGTCAGCCCAGGCTTCAGCACAGAGGCTGCACACTCCAAATGAAATGCCTCAGGCTTGAACTCCCAGTCTGCTATTTTTTCCACCCCAAATGTCAATAAAAGCATTGTCAGGCCTCTGCTTCCAGCCAGTTCCATCTGCAAATACCAGCACACCACATTGTTAATGGGTATAATCTGTGCAGGTTGCACAGACTTGCCAATACCTGCTGAAGAGCCACACAGAGTTTTCTCCTGTCCCAAGAACTTTCTGCCACAAGAGCCCTGGAAGAAATATTTTTGCTGTATCCCATGTGAATATTGCACCAAAAACTGAAATGCAGTGGCTGCCTGGGTCACTCCCATACAGGGCCAGGCTGTGAGCGCAGGAAGCAGTGAATCAAGCTGGACAGCTGGAGGAAAACCTAGTGTGCCCTGGGCTAAAAACAAAAAGAGGATAAGTAGATCCTGTCAATCATACTCAGTCATCACTGGGACATGACCATGTCAGAGCCCTGTGCTGATGGGCCTCTGCTGCCCACAAGGTGGTTAACTCTAACCCGGGAGCACCAAGCCCTGGACTTTCTCTATGGCTCTCATTCAGACAGGCTCCTTGGGCTCATTCATACCAAACAAGAGCCTTCTTAAGGGTGTTAGTTTTTTTCCTGGCTGTTGCCACATACCCAGGCGTTTCATTCCTTGTTAACCTTTCAGAAGTTATATTCCAGCTCCTGGACATTGCAAGAGCTCAGAAGATGAATAGATAATATAAAGTAAATATAAAGTGCCTTGTTCAACGTCACTATAACTTAGACAGCCATTAACACTTGCATTTCCAAACCCCACAACATATTCCAAAGCCTCTACTCAAGAGCTGCTGCTTTGGCAGTGGTACATGGGGTAACACAGCAAAAATTATGTGCTTTATATAGCAAACGCTTGTGTTTGTACTCTGACTACCCTGCCCTGGCTCTCCCACAGCTTCAGTCACCCATCTGGACAGAAATAGGATAACATTTACCTCCATTTCTGACTTCTGGATTTTTGAGAGTTTACTCAGTAATAGCTAAATGAAAACCAGGGCCTCCTCCTTCCACTGGGTGCCATGACCAAAGCAGCCCACGCTCCTGTGGCCAAGCCATGGGGTGACATTCCTCCCAGTGGCAGCTTTTGAAGTTCCAAGTATGCTTTTCTTTCCACTCTGTAGCAGCACTAAACCATTTCCAGCATTGTTGTGAAAACAGAGCTTTGTGAAGCCCTCCAATTTTAGACTGAAACCTGAGCTTTTTGAGTTGGAGTAGAAACACGCAGGATTTTCCAGATGCAAGTCTTTGCTGTGCTTGATTCAGCACAGTCTTTCCTGAGTCGTGTAAAGGATCTAATGATGCTCCTGCTAGTCCAGATCCTTGCAGATACTGGGACAAGTCACCCAGTAAGACTGGAAGCAACTCAGTCTGCTCCTTGACTGTGATACATTTAATGAAAACACTCCTGAAAATCAAGTAAACTTCTTATAAGGGGGAAATTCCATCCAGGATTTAGCTGGGATTACTCTGGAGGAAAATAATCCACCCCCCTGGATCACTGAGCTGCACAGCCCACATTCAGTCCTTTAACACCAATGCCACTAAGTCCTAAGCCTTGCAACCTATTTCTTTTGCAGAGTAGTGTCTAGCAGGCACTGGAACATCTCCAAATGACATCCTTCCCTTGGGTTGAGCCACAGGAGAGTCCAAAAAAGCAGAGGAAGACAAGTGTATCCCACTAGACAGCAGAGATTTTAACACATCAAACCAGAGATGCAGAGCAAGATAGGAACTCTCATGAAAGGTACTCAACAAATTTACTCATAAAGATGCTCCAGGCAATCAGACATCATTTTAAACCTGTTCTGCAAGAAATCCTAGTTTGGGCAACTCCTCAAAGATGAATGTACTGGCTTGCTTGGGAAAGAAAAAAAAGTTATGTACTTTATAGAGATGTGTGAGAAAAAGAGCATTTTATTTATGTTTTCAATAAGCATTCTAACAGACTCGTCCCCGAGATGGTCTGTTGCAATCTGTCCATCAATTTCATGGATCAGACACACAAAATAGACAAATAAATAAAGCAAAGAAAACCTCTTCTGAGCTTTCACGGTTGAGCACCACAGTACTCTGCAAGACGTGCCTCTTCTTAAGATCACTCATTAAAACATTAAGCAAGGAGAGTAAGTACCAGACTGGTGGAGTCCGGGCATTTTGTGGGCTCCCTTAATGTAAAAAAGTTTCCCAAAGCGCTCAGAGAGCAGCAAAACCCCGTTTTCAGTACTACTGGAGTCAGCAACTGTGTTGCAGCTTGTGTGCGTGTAAGCTGTCAGAGCATCCCCACGGGGGATAAGGACCACTCTCTGGGTGCCACGCAGATTTGGGGGGACGACATAAGGTGTGAGTGAAGGAAGGTACAAGGTGCGACAGTGGAGATCGGTCACTGGCAGAACGAAAGCCTTCTGCTGCTGCTCCTCATTCCATCGATTAACACACAGCGCTCAGACAAACATCCCGGGGCAGCGCTTGTCCCTGAACAGAAGCGGCTACAGCTGCTTCCATTAAGAATGTATAGCGAGCGATGTGCATATATAGCTGTTCTGCGGTTTTTAAGGCGAAGGTGTAACACCCCGCGGATGCGGTCCGTGCCCCGCTGTGCTGCCGGAGCGTGGGTCCCCACCGCCCGCAACAGGGACCACAGCGGGAAGAGGGCAGGGGTGCAGCGCCGTGCCGGGGGCCGGCAGGGATGAGCGGGAACCGCAGCAGGGATGAAGGGAGAGCCCCGGCCCCGGGCAGGGGGGCAGCGCGGACCCGAGTCCCGCCGGCAGCGCGGAGCGGGCGCTCGGCAAAGCGGGGCGCCGGGGGCAGGCAGGCGGGAACGGGGGCGAGAGGAGGGGAGGACACAAACGGTAACGGAGAGCACCGAGGCGGGTCTGGGGGACATCCCGCCCTCCGGAGCGGCATTCGCGGGGCCCGGGGCGGCGGGAGCGGAGCGGCCCTTACCTCTGCAGGGCTGCAGCGGGGCGGCCAGGAGGAGGAGGCGGAGGAGGAGGAGCGGGGGGGGCCGGCGGGCGGCGGCCGGCAGCCCCNCGTGTGTCCGCGCGTCCGTGTGTCCGTGTGTCTGTCCCGCTCCCGAGGGTGCGCTGCCGGCTCCCCGCCCCGCGCAGGGAGGCGTAGCCCCGTCCGTGCGGACGCGGAGCGGGACCCGCGGGCACGGCCGGGCCCAGTCAGGCACACGGGTGGGTTGGTGTGTGCACAGGGGCACAGACACGATCACACGGGCACGGACAGGCTGCCCCTGCCCGCGGGCCCGCGCTCACACACACGCTGGCGTTCGGACGTGAGTGCCCCCATGTGCGTGCCCGCATCACACGTGTACATGCGTGCGCAGAGCATCCCCGCACCCGCACACACGCACCTGCATGAAGGGACACGCGTGCACATACCCGCACACACATACATGTGCGCACACGCGTGCACATCCTTCACAGACACACTCACAGATCCACAAGCACCCGGGCAGGTACCGACAGTCAGACACGCACGGTGCACAGACACACGCAGAGACACACACACGTATAAGGAAGAAAGGCACACGAAGAATGCGCGCCCTCCTCTCCCGCCCGCAGCAGGGCTTGCCCTCATTCCCCACGGGTCAGTGCCTGCTCTTCCGTGACGTTTTCCTGCTTCAGGAATTTTCTCTGTGCAAACAGACTGTGTCCATCTGCCGAAAGGCTCTGTGAGCCAGGGTACCCGGGCACTGCCTGATGGCTTTTTGGCACTAACCGCGCACCCACCGCTTGGGACACATCAGATCTAGAGGAAACATAGGACTTATTATTGTGTTTGGGTTGCTGGAGGGCTTTCTGTTTTTTTTCTGTTTTTAAAATAAATCATAACTCAACCAGAGAGCTGATCATTGATTTTAAAAGCAATTTGGAGTAATAGGTAACTTACCCATGACCTGCAGCCCTTCATACCACTTTAGCATAATGTCTAATAGATCTCACCACCAGATTTTGCTTAAAACACATATGCTGTGTTGATGTTCTCAGACAGAAGTGATTAAAGCCACCTGACAAAATTTCCCTTTATTTGCACTGATTTCCAGCGCTGCTTTCACAAACCTCACTGATTTCTTCAGCCTCTCCAAAGCACTGGGAGAATCCAGGTTTGGGGTTAAAGTGACTGTTGTCTTAGGAAATAGACACTTGCAAAAGTTGTAGCGTTTTAACTGTCCGGGTGCTGGTAAATCCAAGTAACTCCTATTGGGCTGTCGGAGCATTGCAACCATACGACTTGCAACCAGTGCAAAAATATCACTAAATGCCTCACCAAAACTGCTGTCATGGTAGGAATGTGGTGTGTGGGCCAGGCAGTGACGTATAGGCTGCCCTCAAACTGTGTCTGTGCTTGGGGAAAGGGACAGCATCATCTCTCCCTGTTATCCCAAGAATGCAATAAGGTGCATGCTGTCACCCTTTATGAATAATAAAATTAATACTGCCCGTGTTGGGTCTGACCTGAAAATGCAAGACATGGTGTGCAGGACATTTGAATCAGGTTGTTTCTCTGTGGTATGTTCTTAATATTCCTGTGAAAAGAAAGAAAATTAAATGCATATCCTACACTTGCAAGAGATAAAGTATCTGATATGAGCCATACTGCCCTGAGAAGCCTCATGTAGACCTAGAAGTCTCTTCTCAGATCTTCTGGCCATGCCCAAGTACCCTAAGACACAACTGCAACTACTAATATCCATGGATAGGCTCATGTGTGAGAGCTTTAGTCATCCTGGTAGTAAGAGCAGGGAGACCCTCTTCCCTTGGCCCTGTGTCTGCCATGCTGCTGGGTGGGGGAGCAGATACACAGGGGCAAGTGGTGAAGGAGCAAGAGGGGAAAAAGAAAATGCAGGATAATGGGAGAAAGAAACTATTTGGAGGGAAGGAAACCACCTTCTGAGACTCAGCTGTGGCATCTCAAGGAGCAGAGAAGAGGGTTTGCAGAAGAAGGCATTGCTTTCAGAAGGAATGTATTGCAGCAGGACTGGAGCCAGGCAAGGCATAGGAGCTCACCAGTCACAGGTTATATTTAGCTGGGCTCAGTTGAGGTCGAGTGCCTGCTCTTGCTCTCTGCAGGCGCCTGGGGCATTGCTACAAGTACCCCGTGCCTGCTGTGCCCAGGCTGACTTCATCCCACAGACCCCATGAGAAAACCCCGCGAAAAGGAAGAAGGTCAGGAGCTGGTACTGCACATCTTTCGAGCCATAAGCTGTCGTCAGTGCTCAACACCTGCTATTTGTCATGCACTCCTATAATTGTATTTTTCAAGCCAATCTGCTGTGAAGGTCCCACAGAGCCACAGGACACGTAGCTCATGCCATTATACCACTGTTGACCAGCAGACTACAGTTCAGGCTCTCCAGGGAAAGACCCCTGGAGCTGCAGGGAAGGAAGTGCCATGGCTTCCCCAATGAGAACAGTGTTAATACCCTTCTCCAAAACCAGTGCTGTGCTCTTGCCCCACATGCAGCAGCAAAAGAGGATGTAATTGAACTAATGGCCAAGTGAGCAGATGTGACACCAAGAGGGGGAATTTGCGGTGGCTGAACATGGGGAATGCATCCACCATGCGTTGGGCAGCTGGGCCCCAGAGCAGCCTTGTTTCCCTAAGGTTGGCCACGGACCAAGAAATGAGGCAGGAACAGAGGTAATGTGTGGCCTGAAATGAGATCTCCAGAGAAAGTATTGGTAGAAATCCTTCCTTCTTGCTGGTGACAAGGGTGCTGGACCAATGAGTTTTTCTGGGTGTTTTTCTGGAGTTAGGGATGGGGTGGCAATAGATGCCCAAAAAGAAGATCATCTCCATGTACAAAACCAGGTAATCCCTTCATCTTTCTCCTGGAATTCCCTTGTTCTGAATAAGGGACGGAGAAAAAAAAACCATTGGTGCTCATGTCTTAATAACATTGTTATATGATATACTCAGTAGAAGATGAGTTTGAGGCAGCACCAAGATTTTGGGATGAGAACCAAAAGAAGGGCTGTATCTCCTGGGGAGCATAAAAGGATGACCTGCAACAAAGTCACCCTTCATCTCCAGGAACAGCTGTCACCACTGCCTGTGTCTTTTCTCTCTTGACCATCATGTCTTCTGTCCACAAAATGCCATTACTGAGGATCATATAGCCCATGGGACTGAGATCCCGCAGGCTCCTTGAAGTATTTGAGTGCTGCAGAGGCCCTTGGACTTGAGTTTTCAGTATCATTGCATAGTTCTGCTGGAACAGAGAGAGGAAAACCCCAGTCTAGAAAGACCTGATCTTTGTGCTCACTTTCTTATTATTTGCATTTTAAAGCTGTGGTCAAAGTAGGACATAAACCCAGTATATCTGACCTGGGCATGCATTTGCAAGTGATGCAATTGTAAGTTGGTTCTTTGGCTCATTTATTATCAGTTAAAACAAATAAAATCCTTTATCTGAGATACTTTGGGTCTTTTAAAGATAGGTTTTTATTGTCATATCTTCCTTGTGGCAGGAAGGGTGGATAAAAGCATCTGAGTCATGTCTAGATGTCTGCAATGGCACTGAAGAGGTTCTAGATTTTTAATGATGAGTCCTCTTTCTGCACCAGTCTGAGCAAAATGCCAGTGCCAGGCCACTGCCCACGGCAACTGCCTGTTTCAGGATGAAGCTCCACCTCTGCCTTAATGTTTCACAAAATATTGCCACCATCCTGCAGTAAGATCCTCTGACTTTCTCCCATTTCTAGACTCTGCGGCATAAGTTAAGGTTTGCTACCTAACTAGCAGCTCCAACTGGAAGAGACATCTTCCAACTTGATGTAACTTATTACAGCCACATTATTTGGTATAATATTCTACTACCATATTTGCATTAAATTCAGAAAGCACAGGATCCCAGGCATGCTCTCTAGTGTGCCAGAAGGACCAGTTAAGACAGTTAAGATTACCCATTTCATGAAGTCACAGTGAAGACAGGGATGGCTGGAGGGGGAATGTGGGTGCAGCCTGGCCTCAGGCACATTGGTGCACAACAGGTCCTGAACAGCCCTCAGTCCTTTGCTTCAGGCAGCTCTCCGTACAACAAAAAAAGGCCAAACTGGAACCCAGATGATGAACAAGCTAGAACATGCTGATTTATGGTTTTAATAAAAAGGATTTTGGAGGGAGCTAGGGTCAGGCTAGGGTGTAGAATCAGAGCTATGAGATAAAAGGCAAACTCATTTGAACCTTGGAAATCTCCACCATGTTACAAACAGTTCTTGTATTAGAAAACACTTTCTTTTCCTTTGCAGGTCCTCACCATGTGGTTTCCTGGGTCCTCCTGGCTGCGCCGTGATGGGAAGTGGGAGCAGAGAAGAACAGGCTGTGGGCACCCTACAGCTTTGCAGTCCCAACACTGCCCTCCCCCCACTCCCCAAATCAACCCACAGACCTGGCTGATGGGATTTTCACCACCATGGAAAAAGTTTGTCTCCTGCTTTTTCCAAGGAAACTATATATAAAAAAAAATACAATTCAACACAAAATCCTTGTCAGTAATAGGCAAATACCACATGCCAAAAATTACAGTCATGAATTCAATCTTATTTCTATTCTCTGGCTAAAGATGCAGCTAGTGTTGCTGCTGCCTGCTATAAAAATAGATGTAAAAATATCTATTTTTACCATCTGAGGACCAACCCCTGTTCTCAGATACTCAAGAACTACTACTCCTGACCTCCTGAAAAGCAGCATTGCAACACTGCTGGGAAGCAGTGAGCAACACCTAAAATTCTCTTGCCAAGTTTTGACCCTCTCCTGCTTGAAAAAAGACAAAGTTCAGCATAAATCTCTTGGCAAGTCCATGCCTGAAGCTGCTGGGCTGGAAAGTGAGGGAAGTACATGGGGGAGGTTTTTCTCATGACTGTAAGGTGCAAAAACTTGAGTCCTTCAGACAGTGATGATGAAGCCAGACCAAACTTGGCAAGTTTTGGTGTTCCTACAGCTCCCAGAGCAGGCTGGGGGGCACTTGGCTGCCCGAGCAGCTATTTTAGGAGGGGCTCACTGATGTGCTGAACTGAAATGGGTGATGGATATCTCCAGCCATGAGCCACCCCAAAAAACATGCCCATATCCCCGGAGTTAAGGTCTGTGCCATCAAAGGGACGGGTGTGGGGATGTGCAAGGCTGTGACACAGGAGAGGGTTAAAAATTAGCAGCTCCATGGAAACCTGCCTGTGGTATCTGTTAATGGTTAGCTCCAATTAAAATGTGCCTTTGGTGTGGCCTGTCCTGCAACTGCAAAGAGCCAGCTCCATCTTGTGGCCAGGGACTCTGCCTGGTCCCACAGAGGAAGGAACAGGAGGAGGGTTTGATAGTTGAGGATCAGTCCCCACCACCCTGCACGGCGTGATCAGAAATATTCTCCCTTTCTGCACTTCTCACCTCAGATAAACCCATCCCACTTTGGTTACAACTCCGGGAGAGCCACAAAAGCCAGGAGTATTTGCTGGACACATCTAGCAGAGGGTTTCTTAGGAGCAGAGAGCCCAAAGAGATTCCCTTTGTATGCCTATGTGTAGGGGAAGAATCATTAAATATGATTTAAAATGTCAGCAGGTAAAGCCAGACAGGCTTGGCTCTGCTCAGATCTCTGGCAAAATTCCCACTGAATGGAGCAAAAACTTCAGTCCTAAGCACCTGGACAAGCAGAGCACAAGAGTGCTCTGGAGGTACAAACAGGTTTCCAAGGAATTCACTTGGATCTGTGCAGTTTGGACCTCCCAACGTCCCATGCAGCTTTTTCAAATCTCAGTTGACGCTTGGCTATTTAATCCGTACATGAAATAAATCACTGAACTCTGGTGTTTTGCATGTTTTTCTGGCAACAGTTTTTGCCCAGCATGAGCTTGCTGCAGAATCTGTTCACACCAAACTTGGAGGGCAAAACAGTTGAGAAATGCTGAAGAGTCTACAAGGAAAAACCTTGTTTTTAAAACAATAATAACGGACTGTTACACATGTGCAACACAAGCCCTGTTTCATTTATAGGAATGATATACAGGCCCAGGTCCACAATTCCTCCCCAGAGACCCCTAATTCCCATTAATGTCAGTGCAAGTTAGGCACTAAAATACCTGTCTGGACTTGACCCCTGGTTCACACCAATTTAAACATTCCTCTGCTTGAGAGGGGATTAGGAACCTTAGCACTATAATGACCTTTTGAATTCATTGACTGTGCCAGATATGAAACATTTATTTTTTTAACTTTTGGCTGATTTACCCCATAAAAGGATTTCTATGGATAAAAGACTTCATAGAAAGACTTTTTCCCCCCCTCAAGTCTCATTCATGCAGCAGACTTTCTCTCCCCAGCTACATCCAGACATCAGGGACAGGCAGCAATGCCACCAGCAAGGGTCTAGGGGGGCTCTCTCAGGTCGGTTGAGGGATTTCCTTGCCCTCCCACCCACCAAGATGGACGTTACTCTGGGAAGCTGTTAATGTAGCTTTCAAAAACTGTCTGCCAAGAGATGACCAAAATGGGAAACCAGCTGGGACAAATGTTTCCTTAGGGTGCTATCAGTGTATTAGTGTTCCAGACCAGGAAAAGAAAAAAAAAAAAAAGGAAGAAAATGCTTGATTGATATAGATGCCCACCAAAAGCAATGTTGGTCCTTCCACAACCCTCTTTGGAGTCCTGGACAATATTTTTTATTCCTCCCAGCGCCCTGTTTGGGGTTTTTTCCCACTTTATCTGGCCCTGCAAGTCTCCCAGTTCCCATGGGAAAATCTCTGCCATGTTTGGGCAACCAGCTGAGTAGATATTTTTTCTCTGCTTCCCTTGATGTTGCCCACCCTAGAGGATGCCGTGGGGGACACTGCCTGGGATTTGGAGACATTGCCCAGGGAATTTGGAACAGAGGGAAGCAGGTGAGGCACAGCTCCTTTTTAAGCTGTTTTGCTTCCACCAGGAGAGGGAGAGTGAGAGCTCTTGGTATTGGTTTGCTTTTCCTGGAGGAGAGGAATAGAGTTTGCTCTCTGGAGGTTTCTCTTTGGAGCTTGTGTGTGAAAGACAGCACCTTCCAGATTTAAAAGCAGGAAGCATTTTGCGTTTTTTCAATTGTTTGCTTGTGAAATTTTTTCTTTGTTTCTTTTAGGAGGCTGTTTTTACATAAACAGCAGAGCCCCATGTACAGCACCTTACCCTGCCTCTCCCTGTTCTATGAATAGCCTGGGCATACTTAAGACATACAAGACCCAGTATGTACCCTTGCCACAGGCATCACCTTTCAGCCCGTGCTGTGTTGAATAAAAAAGGTCAATGTACACAGAAGGTGAGAAATGTCCCTCTGACCCAGGGTGTCCATCCAGCCCCAGTCTCTGTCCAGAGACTGCAACAGGAGGGACTGTCTTGGGGGCCCAGTTCCTTTTATAGTCCCTTTCTCCAGCACACCTGGTTTCTCATCCTGTTTTCAGGGGATACACCTCTCTCAGACATTTGCATCCTTGAATTTGCCTAATCTCCTCTTGAACTTGCAGATACCTCACATCCTGTGACAGCAAGCTCACAGCTTTGTGTACCCCCAGATTCTGGTGGGTGTTTGGCTGCCACCCTGAATCAGTGGCTTTGGAGACCCACCAGTGACAGCTCAGTGCATCTCAGTGAGTCTATAGGGTGTGATGGGCTGCCCATGCCTGGGGACACAGCTGGGTACTGCAGCCCCCTGCACCTGCCCCACTGGGCTGTGCTGCTCCTTTGGGTCCCCAGGTAAAAGTGCTGCCTGGTCCTGGTCACTTATTAACAACCACTTTTTCTATTTGACCTTACCCCTGCTGTTACCTAGTTACTTCACTTACTTTCCTTTACTCCTGTTAGCTCTTTATGCTATGTTACCTTTGTACTTCTGATAGCTCTGGTTCCTTCATCTGATCCGCTGTACACTGGCACATATGGGAAGCTCTCCAACAGCTTCAGCTGTAAAAGCAGCCACAAAGATATCACTGACCTTCTCTGCTGCAACATCATCCCCATCTGCTGCTTTTATATGCTTGTCATCAGCGTTCCCACTGATTTCCTAGCTGCCTTTGTGGCTTTGATATATTTAAAGAGCCTTGTATCAGCAGCAAGGCAATTTATGGATTCTTATTTTTAGTCCTGTTTATTTCCTTTTTAGTTTCCACCTGACATGTTTTATGGATTTCCCTGTTCTTAGAGTACTTTGTACTTTTAGGGTTGGGTTTGGGGATTTTTTTGACTAGTTGCTGTAAAAATCAGTATCTTCAGCTCACACCCCAAAACCTGGAAGAGGTCAATTTAGTTACACTGGGAACCCTTGGTAAGCAAAGCTGCTCCATCGACAGACACCAAACACAAGGCTTTGAAGTGGAGAGCATTACTATGCTAAAAATGAAAGGGTGAAGGGTGGAAAATGGGGATAAAATAGCATTTGATGACTTTACATTTGCCAAACTTGACAAATGGCATTCCTCCTCTCGCAGGAGTGGCAGATGAGACAGTCCTAGACTTGCCTCGCTTGCCTTGCTGTGATTTGTGGCCCTGGACTGTCGAACCCAAAATTTCAAGCATGATCCCAGGTCTCTGGATTGTACCAAGGTGCAGTCAAGCTCCTGAGCCCCAGTTAAGCCAAGGTGATCTCCACAAAACCAGCTAGGGACAGTCGTGTTCACCATGGCACCTGCCTGAATCCCTTCAGCCTTCACCTGAATTTCCTTAAATGCTCTCCATACTGGGAGTTTCTGTTGGGGAAGCCGTTCCTACTGAGAGGTGAACGCTTCTTGTTGGAGGAGAGGTTCATTTTCCGTTACCTCTGTTCCTCTGGTTGTTAGGAGTGCTATTGTTCACCCTGAAATGAACCAGCCATCAAAATCACAGTACGGAAGAAGTGAAAAGTCAAACCTCTTGGTCTGTAAGAGCATCTTTCCTCCATTATTCACTCTTACTTGCTTATGCCTCCAGCCTGGCACATCACATGCAAGATCTATGTAAAAACAGTCTCATAAAGGAAACAAGGGGTGGTTTTCACCAAGAGATAAACAGAAAAAATGCGAAGTGCTTCCTGCTTTCAGGCCTGAAACGTGCTGCCTTCCACATGCCAGTCTGGATGCTGGGCTTTGCTGGTGAGGGCGTGGATGCAGAGTTTTAGGTCTCAGTTTTCAGGCTGATTTCAGGTACAAGCAGTGCTTAACAACAGCAGGCCTGATCATCCCACCCATTCTTACCCCACCATTCCATTATGTTCCTGTAGTGCAACTCCTCTAATGCAGCTGCCCAGACTCAGGTTCTTACCCCATTACCATCCCCAGCACAATACCCTTCCCCTCCCACTCCACATTGCTTGAGTATGCTTGGGTGTATTCAGATATATGGAGAATGGCATATGACTGAAGCTGTCCAAATATCCCCATACAGGTACGTGTTATAACCAGACAAACCTCTATCGCCAACTCCTTTAGCACTGTTTGGCACAACCTGTGCAGATGTGCCAAGCAATTACACTCTCCAGAGTAATTTTTGGTCTAGGACAAATGTAAGTGGCAGATGAGTGGCAGCACCTTTCCACCTCCTCTGCAGGTCATGTGCCAGCAGGACACCCTGCATCCTAGGGAAGAAAATGGATGGGAGAATCCAGGATGTGAAACAAGTGTGGCAGATCCCTCGAGCCTCTCAGCCTGCAGGCATATCCTCACTCACACAGATGGATGAAGGTTACACCCAGATCCCTTTTCCATACCTGGTTGGATTTTGAAGGATGGACAGCTGAAAGAAACAATGAGCCAAGGACCAGCACCACAAAGAGCTCTTTTCCATTATCATATTTCCCAGCAGAATCACACACTGTTAATAACCAAAGAGAAGTGAAATATCTGAGAGTTTGCCCTTTCAATACAGAATTCCAGTCCAGATAAAGTAACTGTATCAGCCTTTGAAATGCTGAAGAGTAGTAGGCTCACTGCGGTATCTGATAGCCCCTCCCCAGCATGGGCTAAATGAGACCTGCTTGCAGTAGCAGAAATTACCTTTGAATTAGAGCAATGAAAATTCCAGTGCAGCTAAATGACACACACACACCTGACTATTTTTGCTGCTTTTATTATCAATGGCAGCAGATACCTGGATATCACACCCTCAATAAAGTTTTACTGCATTAAAGTTTCGTTTATCATTGAGCTTTCAGCAGCACTTCCAATCTCTATTGCTTCGCGAAAGCAGATAACACTTAAAGGCCTTTTCATGTTCCTCTGTAGCAGGCTAGTGTTACTTGTATTTTAAGGATCCTCTGCCCTGAGTGGATGGAACCAGACCATTTACTTCAATGAAAAACCACGATGACCTCTGGTGGTCTGTTACCTCTTGCTATAGAGAAATCTTTTTGTTCGACTCCACATAACCCCGAGTTTCAGTCTGCCATACAAAGAAGGGGAGGAGGGGGTATCCCAGCTGAAGGAAGTAGAAGTCTACACTCAGCTTCATAAATTTTTGCCAGTTCCTGTCTATATTCTGTCCATTTTCCAGTGTCTCACACCATGCAAACCCCCCGGAGTGGATTTTGCATGGGGTTAATGGAATGCTGCTGCCAGCAGAACCTCTCCCTGCTGCTGAAAAATCAGAAAAAAGGGGGGAAAGGAGAGGACTTAGCAGAAGTATTAGCAACTGGGAGAATCTCCTTCACCTGGGTTATGGTGGAGACACACAGGACTCAAAGAAAAATAAGGGGCCATTAGCCATGCATTAAAATGTTGGGGGAGAGAGCCGGTCCCCCTTGCAGGGCTTTATTAGCTGGAGGAAGGATGGGCCTCTCTGCCTCTTGTGGTAAGTGTAGTCACCATGCCTTGCTTTGCTCCTGATGGGTGAGTAGTCTTAGAGGAAAAGTCAAGAAAATAAGACCAAGTCTCTGCCATCCTTTGAATAAGGTATCATGGCTAGCCAAATCCAGCTAGCCCTGCTCACATGGAGTAAAGGTCACCTTCAGCATGTTGAGATGCACTTAGATGGGGGGCATTGGCTAATGCCATCAGAAGCTACAGACCCTGCCAGTGGCAGACACTGTGCAGCCAGGTGACAGCAGCAGAGGGGACAAGAGTCAACTGGAAATAAAAAACGATGAAAGCCCAGGAAAACACCAGAGACAAAATGGAACCTTTTCTCACCAGGCTACTTCTGAGAAAGCAGGGTCTACCTTCTTTTGCTAGAAAAGCCACATGAGAAAGATCAGGACTGTTTAGTTCTCAGTTTTCAACTGCAAAACTGGGAGCTGGTTTTGACCACAGAGAGCACTGAACACATGCATCTGCATGGGCATCCTGGTAACCTCTACAGCCACATACAGTGTTTGCAAGCACTGACCCCCAAACTTGTCACTTAAGCTGAAATACACTCCTTTTTTCAGCTGTGTGCCATTAGCAGCTGCCATCAAAGAGAGCAGCTTGTTCAGCATTTTCAAAGGAGATCCAGCTGCATTAACTACCCAGTTCCCACTGAAAACAACCACTGAAAAGTGGTGCCAGTGTTACAACAATAAATATTTTAGCTTCATTAAGATTTAATAACATTTCTGATCAGAACCTCTGAGTAAAAACTGGATGTTGATGTAACCAGTCACTTTTGTCTAAATTCAGCACAAATTTTAACATAAAATAGTCTCCAGAGTTATAAAAAAAACCACTTACACCACTGGGAGCAACATAAGGAAGTCTTGGTACTGAGAAAAAATAATGTTTAATAGGAAAAGTTAATCTGTGTATGTAAGATCCAAACCAGAAAATACTACAGAATTAAATGATGCTTTAAATGAATGTAATCTATAAATATATGTACATATATGTGTGCATATACATATTTTATATATATATAAAGGAAATGTTAATGCTAGTCAATAGATAATGCACACTTGCTAAAACATGGTAAAATGTAGATTCTTTTACAGTTAGATTTACTGACCATATGTAAGAAATCGGAGTGAAAAAAAAACCCACACCAACCTTAAGATCATTCAAATATAAAGAGTGAAAGAGAAAAAAAAAATCTAACACTTTCCACAAGAACTGAAAATGTAAAGTCAATGCAATTCGGCAAAAAGGAGACAAAGTTGTTTGTTTGAAGATATGGTTTCTTGCCATTTTATTGGGAAGGAAGGCTGTGGAAAAGGTCAGACAAGTGGCATTGTCTTACACAACACATGTCAGCAGAGATGTGAACAGAATGGTTTCAGATAGGAAATACTGGGAGGTTAAGAGGGTAAAAAAGACTGTATCTGATATAGTAAAGTGAAACAGGGTAGGTTCTCATGAAAAACAGTTTTGATCTGCCCAAAGCCTTAGTTGAAATTGAGTGAGCACAAATAAAGGCAAAGCTCTGGGTGCTGACATTTTTCAGCATCACACATACTGCCTGGACCATCTTCCAGAAGAACTGAAAAGCAGCAGGATTCAAATCCTGATATCTTGCATACACTCACTCTCTTGCCAATGTACTGGTCTTCTCAAAGAAATCTAATGTTTATTGGAGTTCATTAGTTCTTTTAAAAGATATGTTCTTCTTCTCCCTGTGCCCTACTACATTTTCCCCTTATTTCAGAGTTGTCCATGATCTCTTTCAAGCGGGGGTCTTCGTTTAGAAAATCTTGAGAGGATCTGGGGTCAAGGACTTTGTTGTCTCTTCTGCTGAAGTAACTGCATTGGTGAGAGGCTGAGAAACTCTTTGGTCTGACCCAGTGTTGCGGTGGTCGTCCGTCCTTCTACTGCTCTTGTCACTTAGTATCTGCTCTGCATCCTAAAGCCCCCACGCTCCCGTGATGGTTCGTACTACAGAGAATTTAGAGAAGAGGAGAAGAGAAATAAGGAGTAGCTCTGGGTCAGAAAGTTCCTTTCTCAGCAGAGTTCAGCATGTAGCATACTGCACATGAGAGCCCCTTCACCGAGATACACCAACCCTCAAGGAAAACCAAACAGGCAGATTTGAATCAGTGAAAAGTAGACACCTTTGAAAAGTTAGAAATGCCCAAATCCATGCAAATCTGACCAATCAACTAACTACTTAGGTGTTTTTCTTCTCTTAATGGACAGCTTTTTAAAGCTGTTGTGTTTTTTTAAACATCAAATGTCCAGGTTGCTCCTGTCACGGTTTAGACCTCAATTCTGCAAAACATGTAAATGTAGTACAATTAAGCAGATTTTCTTCACTTAGCAGGGGCAATTTCTCGCAGATGTAGAGCTAAAATGTCATTTAATCATAATTTGAACATACAATGTGCTTCTTATTCACTTGATTCATGTTGAACCAGCAAACCAATCATATCATAGCATACACTTCTCAAGGCCCAGCTTTCTCTACAGCTCCCTTGCAGAATTCAGGGATAAAACAGGCATTTGTTTTAGAACATGCCTTCTAGCTAATGGCACCTCTGCAGACCAGGCTCTCCTGGGCTATAGCAATGCAAAAGCTTTTTCACGGCACTTCACACTTTGCCCCTTTGCAATGCTGCAGCAGCTGCAGAGGCTCTTGCTGTGAAAGAGGCAGCAGCAGAGCAGGTGAGAGGACACCAACCCTCTGGGCTGTCCCAGCTTAACCTGTCTGTAAATCTTGCATGAGGCTGCAGCTGGAAAGTGCCACTGCAGCACCTATTGAATCCACAGTTTGCTTAAAAGAAGCACAGGTGGTAACAGCCTGTGATGCTTGCAGGCACACCCATGGTGAGTAATGTTTGGTCAGTGCAGTTAAATGTCCTATGACACAGCAGATCCCTGGGCAGCCAAGTTGTTGCTTTGACCCTTGCTTTTCACATATCCCTCCTGTGACTCAAGGATGACTACTGGGACTTTAGAGAGATCTCTATAAGTTGAGTGCTGATCTCTGCATTAAGGCAAAGCTTTTCAGCTGCAGCTACAGTTGTTTGGATGCCTTTATACCACTTTGGCCTTCTAGATCCAGGAAGAATGGACAAAGTGAAGTTTAGGTTCCAACAATGCCTGTAGCCCACAACACTGTGCTCCTCTCTAGGACTTACTCTCTAGACCCTTCGCCATGCAATTCCCACAGGTCTATGTGAAACACTTACCAAATCATCATAACCCCTCTCCGAAAAATGACCTGTATTTGTGGAGCGCATCTCATATGGGTTGTTTGGCTGATATCCTGGGTTTGAATGGCCAGAAGTTGTCTGGACTCTGGGGAACATCACGCTCGGTCTATCATCAGAGACATTTGTGTCTGAATATCCTGACTTTATCAGCCTCTTCTTCTCTGGATTTTGTTTGTGTTTGGCTCTTTAGAGGAAATGAAAGAACAAATGAGGTTTTAAAAGATCATTTAGTGTGCCTTACTTATTAAGTCAAACTTATTGAGTTGTCCATTCCCACCTTATTCTGAATTCTCAGTCCTGTTCTGAAACACACAACTGACTTTTATAGTATGCCTACTGCATAACCCTTGTTATCACTGTTATAATTGTTATTATTCTATTAGAGTACAAAGTTTGGCATCCTTTCTCACAGGTGAGGCAAAGCTGCTAGGACAGACAGAGGGGGCCTCTTTCAGCTAGTTCCAGAGTTTCTTTCAACCACCACTAGCTCTAACTGACTATCCAGAGGAAGAAATGAGGCGTTCATTAGATTCAGTTAAGAAAAGGTGCCCTCATGCCTGCAGCCAAAGCTGGACACACACGCTTGGCACCAGCTTTTGCACCTGCTGGTGAGCAATGTCTGCTGTGGGTGCAGATGTCTTGTAGGCTTCTTTACCTGGGCAGTGCTGGGAGCAAAGGCAGAGCAGCTGCTTGAGTATTTATTGTGTGGACAGAAGTGAGGAGGTGCAACTGCAATCAGGCATTTGCCAGTACACCGGGAATAGCAAGCTTTAAGGAGGTACTTGGCTGAAAATGACACCTGTATGGAGCTGAAAAGGCCATGACAGGCCTTGAGCTGAAGTGCTAGGAGGGAAAGCTGCAGAGGGTGTGAATTTGGGCCTCACAGTCTTCTGATATCAGCATCCTTCTTCAGTCTTATCCAGATACCATATCAATGCTGACTAGGGCAGAATTATGACTCATGGATCAGGTATGTATTTTGAAGACTTGACCGAAGCTGTCATAGTTGAATTCACAGCAAGAGAATAAATGCTTCTTGGAAGAGCACATAGGTAAGAGCAACTTCTGATGACTGCATGGCTAAAATGAACATGTCTGCCCAATTAGGCCTGCAACCACATCCACAGCCCTGCTCCTCTCTGAATTTTTGCTTAGTTCTCTATGCATATGCAGCAATGCAGCTTCAGTTACAAGAAATACTCTTACCTTGCTGAAATTACAGAGACTGCTATCAGTAAACTCAGGATAACGGCTCCAAGAACTGTACCCACTATTATAAGGATGAGTTCAGTGTCTGGGGAAAACAAAAACAGCAAACAAAAGCCATCAATTGATCAACTGAGAACTAACTCATGGTGAATATTGAAAAGAAGTTCTGTACCTGTCCAGAAGGTAGGGAGGGAGGAAGGGAAAAAGGAAGGAAGGGAGGAAGGGAGGAAGCAAAAAAGGAAGGAAAGAAGGAAAATATGGAAGATGTCATTTATTCCCAGGCTCCTTGTGCTTACAACTGTCTGTGGGCAGAGAAAGGATCTGCATTACAGATCATCTCTTCTTAATGCTATTTTGATCACAGCTCCAGTTTCTGATATCATGCACTGAATGGTTTTACACGTAGTTATAGCTGAGGGAGAGGAACAACTAAGAGGATGCAAGGGTTCTTAGCCTAGTAGTGCTGCTAAAATGTGTAGTTCGGTATCAAACACGCTCTTTCCATGCCCTAAGCACATAAGGCATAAGATAAATTTCACTCCTTTTTTTTTCCTAACATTTCTCTGCTATAATGGCATAATGGAGGCACCCCTAAAGGCTTCTACGTGTCATGTTTTAATTGCACAGATTAAATATTACCAGGTATTTTTCCATGTTATAATTAAAAATCAGAAATTCTTATACTTACTGTCAGTGCAGTTCTCCCCAGAATAGCCCACTGGACAACTACAGGAGAGAAAAAAAAGAAAAAGAGGAAATTAAAAAAAAGATAATGTCTTTAAGCAGGTGATCTTTAAAGTCCTTTCTAACCCAAACCATTCTATAATTCTATGGTCACAAAACAATAGTTTACTTCCCCCTTTTATCAGTAATTTCACTGAAAGGTGTGTTCATTACAGGTTTCCTCTTAATATTGAATTCTGTACTTTCATTAGAATAAAACAATCTGAGATTTTCAGAATGATTGGTTATCTGGGCACTCAAAGTTTCAGGTTCTTAGTCTGAAAAACATTAAAAATACATAATTTTTCTAAAGAACTAAGCTCTACACCTCTGAGCCACTTGGAATTGCCACACACTGTCTTTATCAAAAGCCTCAACATAAGGTCTATAAGGACTGGGCACTCTATATCTTCCTTCCATACTGGTTTGTTATATACTTTATGGTAAGAAGTGTTCAGTGTGCAGCAGCAATAACTACAAAAAGAGCTGAATTAATGGACATGGGGAGTAAGGTCCCCCTGCTTATCCACCAGAGCAGAGCACAACCAATCACTTGGCTTCACCAGCAAACACCACCATTCTGCTCTGATCATGAGCTGACAGAAATACCCTCAGAGAGAAAACCAAGATGAAACAACATGGGTCTGAAAGTTATCAGGAAACAGTCCCCACTGATATCAGTGGAAACATTCCAGGGATTTGATGCAAGTCTTGCTCTAATGCCTGTTGCTTACTAAACACTTCAGCATACCAGTTCCCATGGTCCAGTTATTCTGAAGTAGTAGTTTGTGTTTATGTAGTGAAGTACTTTATCCTCTTCACTGACTCATGGGTGACCCTCGGCCTCCTTGGCTTTCCTCTCAGGTATTACAAATGCCCACAAAAGACTAACGCTGTAACCTGGGACACCATGGGAATTTGTCCACCGGCAAACCACCTTAGGCACCTCTCTGATTCACACAGCTGCAGCCTGTTCCTCTAGGCTGGGGCTGACCCTGTGTTAGATATTCCTCTCCCCTATCTTTGCCTAGAACACAGGAATGCAATAGAAGGCTGAATACTCACGCTATGCATTTTCCATCCCTATTTTCAAAGTTAGGCATACATTTGCATGTTGGAGTCTCTCCTTGTATTGCGCAGTACTTGTTGGCTTGTGCAGAACAGCTTTCACTGCAAGCTGTATTTTCAGGGGGAAAAATATGGGTTAATTGAAGATAGCTCCCCCCCAAAATCAATGTTAAAGATAGTCCTCCTCCCCCTTTTTTTTTATTGCACTGAAAACACACACAACTCTCTCATTCTTCAAAGCACCAGGATGGCTTTTTTAGAACCATACCTATGCAGAACAGAAACTGAAGTACAAAAGTACAAAAATAGAAGTAAACTGGCTTTGTTTAAAACCACTCAGCTTCATCAGAAAGGAAATCTATCTAGGCTGCACCTTACATAAGCAAGCAGTGACCTGCAGTTTGATCTGACAGCAGATAATTTGTATTGCAACTGATCTAAAGCTAGATCAGATTTAGACAGGTTAGGGGCCACAAGGACCTACACTGCATCACATCTCACTGGGGTTTATTGCAGCCAGCTTTCATAATTTTATCGTGAGCATTTGAAATTTTTGTTGTTTTTCTTAAAATCTCATATCTTAGACTTTTTAGTTTCTATAGTGTAAAAATTTTAGTTTCCATAAGAAGAAAATAGCGTATATCTCAGGGCTTTGGAGGATAGCTAAAAATATAAACAGAACACCCATTAAAACATTCAAAACTGTGAAGAAAATAAAACCCCAACAGCTAACAGTTCCTAAAAATCACAGAAATCATCCTTCTCACAGAAACCTGTCTAAATCCAGGTAATGCAAATCTAGAACTATGAACAATGAACAGGTCATTGTAGTGCATCATGAGGGTTGTAGTTCTGTCAGCATTCCCATAGGTGCCTTCAACTAGCATGCAGAATTTATTCCCAAAATATGTACTAGCAGAGAAGGCTGTGAATATAGGATTCAATTTGTTCCATTCTTTACCTGTTTAAGTTTCAGTTCTTACCAAGAGTCTAACAATGCATTTAAAGAATTGCCCGCTCACTGGTTTCAGTGATGATTTTATCAAGCTTTAGCAGTTTTTTCTACTGGAATAGAATTATGGATGCGTTCAAAGTGAAATGTGAGAACGTGTTTCTATGGCTTTCTGAATAAGACACACATTCCCTGATTTTTAGAGGTCAGCACATTTGCACAGCACCCTTTTTCAAAAAGGGACTGAGACAGGGAATAAGCAGGATTCAAGGATAGATAAAGTGGTAAGGTTCTTACCTGAACAAGAACGATCATCCCATTTTGTCTTTTCTAAACCACTTTTGCATTTGCATTCTAGAACCGGCACTTCTACACAGTCTGTGGTTTGAGTATCACATTGAAACACATCACATTTCTTTGCCTCTTTAAAAGACAAACAGGGAGCAAACCTGAGCACTAATAATATTTCAGAGAAAGCAGTGCACTTGCTCAGTAAATCATAAACTGATTATTTAGTAATTCTAAAGAAAAAAGTTTGTAAGTTCTTTTCCTGGGACATCAATACTGCAGGTTTTTGGACCAGCCATTTCTTTTCCCTTGCTCTTTATCAGTTAAGGTCCTGTTTCTGTCATACCTTCTGACTTCCTGTTTCTTAGCCTCCTACAACTGCCTCCAAACCTTCCTGGCTTCCAGTCTATGAAAAGGGAAATTCTACCCATAAGTTCACATTCTGAACACTGAATTTCTGACTCACCTTGAAAAAAATTCTACAGAAAAAACTCATCATTATTCCCTTAGTTTTTCCTGCAGCTGAACTGTGAGACCCAGCTCCCATACAGCTCTACATAAATATATTTATGGGCAAGCAGCTCATTTCATGAGCAGTGTTAGTATCATGTTTGCCCAGCACATTGCTCTTTAGATCTATGACCCAGTGGTGGGAATGGTTCAAAAACCTCAGTGCGTGGCACACATTAGAGGGATGTGCTGGTGCTTTGCAAGCCCTCAGTTTTTTTCTACTCCCCTGTCACATTTAGGAACAGTACACAAGAAATGTCATGGTTGAGGTGGATACAGACACCTCCAGAGACCAAGCTCAGGCTGTAAGTCATGAAATGGACACTTTTAATTGTTAGCTGTACCTTTTGAGAAAGCTGATTTCAAAATAGGATCATGTTTACAAAAAAAAAAAAAAAGAGGAAGAGAGAGAAAAAAATCCGTATTTTACTTAGGAAATCATTTTCCAAGTAATTTAGTAATGCAAGAATTTACTGGTTTAGATCAATGAATCACTTAGCTCTGCAGCTAATCAGTGAGGCCTCGTTTCAGTTACCATAGCTAATTATAGAAGAAGTCTAAAGATAATTTCATCCTATTTTTCCAGTAAAATACTAGCTTACTCTCAGAAGCAGAGTATATATCTGTATATATTTTATACTGATTTTTCCCACCACTTAACACTCAGCAGGTTAAAATCACCACGCCATTGCTTACTTGGGAACAAGTGTTTTCCTTCTTTTCATTACACAGGAAGTAGAAAGCCTTAATAAGACAAAAAAAGCCTAGCACTGCATGGTTGAATCTTCGAAATTACACAAGATTGAGCATTAAGCTCCTTAAAATCAGCAAGGCCTATGCTTTGCCAGGCTTTTATGCACACAGAAATCCTCCAACCAGGTCTGAAGATAGGAACCTCTGTTTCTGCTGATTATTTACTTCCACAGTAATGAGTTACATACCTTCGTAAGAAGATACATAGGACGAATTTTCCTGTATTGCTTGTTTTACTGCAAGAGAAACTGATACATTGTCCGCAGTGGAGTTCTCCTTAAACAGGTTTATCACTGTTACATCTATTTGAGGATCAGCTCTGATTTTTTTTGCAGGTCTGAAAAGTATAGATAATATAAAGTTTCACATAATCCATACGGATAGCAAAGACAAGCGAAATTTTCTGCCAAATCTCCCTCTCTCCCCTAGCTTCTTTCTTCCCACGGTGAAGGTAATTGCCAGGACACATGAAAATGAGTTTAAGTGTAGCTTAGGAATACATTAAGAGCCATCTTTGCAGTAGATCCAGATATAAATAGGTAGCTGTTGGATTTAATGTTGACAACATTGCTTCTTTGTGTGCTGTTGACACACAGCTGACATTTTTTAACTGAGCTTACCTCAAGTCACCTGCAGTGTGGAGGACCTTATCTGTTAAGCCCTAACTTTCACATGCTTGCATCAGCCTGTGTCATCCAGGCATGATGTGGAGAACCCATCCTGAAGCATGGTGAGTATAATTCACGGTATGACCACAGTGAATTCAGAAGGGTCTGTCTGCAATGTAGGGGTATCTATGCCAACTGCACACTAGCTGATCTGGGTTCAGCTGGACATCAACCTCCCTGGGGTGAGGTGGAAAACAGCAGTGACTGTCCTGTTCTTCAGTTAAACTGAAGATGGGATGCACAGTGCTGGGATATGCACACAAATATCTCCAAGTGGCAGATTGCTGTAGTGCCTTGAGATGTTACTGTCCCTGTGTGTTTGTCACAACTGCTCTCTTGGAAGTTACCGCCCTCACAACTCTGCTGGAACAGCACTCTGCTTAACTGCTTAATCCATGGGGTTCACTGAAAGGGCTTACACTGCTGTGTGTGCTACTCTGCCAGGCTTTGCTTGATGTGGCTTAGGAACCACTTCACAACGAAGCTGGCAGAAGTCTTGGGACAGTAACCTCTGACAGATGGGGATGGGAAGAGGGGGACATCTCACAGTGTCCACCTAGAGCAGCAAAGGACCTATTTCCACAGCTACAGTCACCACAGATCCTTTAATTCAACCTGCTATCAGGAGAGACCAACAAATGCACAGTGAGATGCATTTTGTATGCCTTCTGTAATAAGGGTGTTTTTTAAATTAACTGGGAGTCTGAGTTGGATCTCCAGATGTTCATAGGAACCTCAGAGTTAACTGTTACAACTTCAGACATATCAGTTATCACAGGGGACTTCTAGTTACAGCATAGTTCTATATCCTACAGGGTGCTAAAAGTGGGACATCCACTGTGGAGCTGTGTCAGCCAGTCTCTTTCACAGACATTTTGGGGGAAAAATGGGGCCAGCATCCCAGAAACTTTAAAAATATGAAACTAATGCCCTTCTTTAAGGGAAAGCATTCTGAAATGAACTCATCCCATATCCTTTATTGAACTGAGTATTCTGTGGGAACAGATTAAAATGGGGTGTGTGGGAAGCATGTACTGTGCAAAAAGCAAACTGACAAACTTACTGAATTTCCACGATGACAGTCTGTACATAGCCCTGTAAATTTTTGAAGGCCTTTTCAAACTATAAAAAAAGAAATGAATCGTGGTTAAAGGCAAGCCGAAACATAGACCAAAATCACATGAACCGCTGAAGCTTCAGCTGTAAAGTTTTAATCCAGAACATGCAACTATAGGCACAAATAAAGCAAGCTGATCAGTTACATACACTGGAAAGGTGTTGCAGAAGAGGAATAGTGGGGTGGTGGTGTAGAATATGGGAGGACAGGGAACATGGGAGAGCAGTGGAGGGATGGAGAATGAATGTCAGGCAGTGTATTAGGACAGCTGGACTGGCCTGGACTGGCTGGATAGCTACAAACACTCTCTTGCAAACTCATTGCTTAGGAAGGTGCCTCTGCGAGAGAGAAGAGGGAGAAGCAGGCATCCTTCCAGATGACATGTGTCCCTAAGATGCAGTGAAGTGGGACCGAAAGGGGTTGATCTTGTTGGGAGAAGCACAGCACTGGTGAAAGCACTGGGAGTGGAATGGAGTCAGCAGAAGTCACTGTTCTCCCTTATCCCATGTGAAGCAGTGAACAACTAGTGGTGGCAGCTGCCACACAAGCAAGAGGCACCATGAGAAAAGGATAAATTGTCTAATTCAACTGAAATTAAAGATAAACTATCCTTTGCAATAAAATTAAAATAATTTTCTATGCTATTTTCACTTTTGCATTCTATTACTACATTATGACTATTCTAGTCCTACATATCATGCTCTTCTATTGCCATGCCATAAACAAATGCTGAACAAAAAAATTGAGGAAAACATTTTTAAACATTCTGGAGGAACAATTTTTGGTCACTTTCTGATAAAACATTCAAAGCAAGCAATACAATAACAGGTAGAAATTGATAACCAGTTTTGATGATTTCTGATTAATATCTGGTGAATATTTTTTGATCAGATGTCTAGTAGAGGTACCTATCTCTTCTTCCTTACTACCAGAAAGAGACATAAGCAAATTCACTTGTTTCAACATGGCAGTGTAAATTAAACTGTTCATCTTATTTTTCCAGGAAATCTATTACCAGATTTTATGCACAATCGTAGAGTAGTCAAAATGTGTAGTATCCATTTAATTAACAGCATTTAAATAGTAATAGTGGTAGGCTTATGGAAGAGGCTTGTTATTCATGTATTTAGAAACAGCTGAACAGCCACTCTGAAAAGTTTGTGCTGTGTGGAAATGATAATTTTCTTTAAAAAAAATAAAATCGTTCATTTTTACTCACAGCCACTGAGTATTGTTGAACCTCCAGAAAATGGAGGAGTTTAGAAACTCAGTAGGCTGGAAAACTTCACTCAGCCCCACTGTTTCTGGAGAGGGATGGGTGAAAGATGCAGAGCAATTTATGTGAGAACTCCCCAGAGTGAAAGTGGTACTAAAAATGCAGACATTACTTAAATCAGGTACTTCCCTTCACTTCAGCAAGAGTAATCTAAGGGTAAAATTCAAGTCTTCTACAAATAGATCTAAACTAGTATGAAGAGTTCTTTGAAAGAAGTAGTTTTCTCAAGTGAAAGTCTTCTAGGCTCCACATTAAAGGCAATGTGTGTCCTTTCTGCATAACACCCAGCAGAACAAGAAATATACAGGAAAAACCCAACATTGTCACTCACGAATTCTGATAGTCCATTGAACACCTCTTCATACTCCGCGGAATTTACAGTTTCAACACTCTCATTGTAATATCCTTTCACAGTAATGAACCCTGGGTATACATCCGCTGAAATGAGAAGAGATGAGTTAGAAAGCATTCAAGAAAGTCAGGTTTCACCTTAGAGTTCTCCAGCTTTCAGTGATGGGAAAATACAATGCGAAAAACAACCAGCGCTATTTTTCATATACTGGAGGGATCACTAGGGGACAAATGTTCGCTCAATCAATTTAGTCACAATGGGAGATTTACTCTGGCTACCTGGAAAGAAGGTAGGATCCTGGGCTCAACCAAATTGTTCTGATTACGAAACTGAATAACACTAAACTGTCAGCATGGCCTGAAACTAAAAGACTCTCTGTGAGGTGTTACAGCATTTAATGAGAAAATATATGTATTAAGGACTCCAAAATTGCAGCTACTAAGCAGCTAATATGGTTCACAATATCAGAGAAAGTGATTCAGTATCAACCTGCTTCTTAGGCCTCACAAGTAAATTTGAGAATCTTGCTTGCTGGCACTTAAAATTAGAAGCCCTATTTGCTCACACACTTGGCCTTCAGCAGCATGTCAGACATGCATTTCAACAGGACTGTGATGAGTGTTTAGCAATGGGGAAAATCAATCTGGTTGTTCAGAGGTCTTCATGAGTTAGGACCTTTTTAAATCCTCCCAACTGATCTCGATGTCAGGTTTACACTTGCATTTTTTCCTGCTTTTCACTCATTTCAGTCTGTAGCATCCCTGACAGAGAACTCACATTTTCCTGGAACATTAACCTCTTTGGCTATCACTGTTTTGTGAGATAACAATCTAGGTCATTGTAGCAGTGGTTGTCTGCAAAGCAAGGAATTGCTTAGCAGTCACTTTTCCAGACTGATTATGTTTTCAGTTATAACATGAAAACAAGGGATATGGGAAGGAAAATTCGTCTGAGCAGGTAACTAAAAACATAGATGCCCTTGTGCAACTCACCTTTATAACAATTCTTATTCTCCTTGTTATAGTAGAATCCATATTCGCACTCGCAGGTATAATTGCTTCTTAAAGAAACACATTTAGCAAAATTTCTTCCACAAGGGTATGAACTGCAGAAGTCCTTTGATACTAACATGAAAGATACTGATGTTAATATTTCTATGAAATTGCAATAGCCAGTTCACATGTAAAGTAATTGATATATTGAATAGTTCATGTGTACTTCTACTAAAGGAATCTACCAGGTATGTTTTAGAGAGTATAGATGCAATTATAGAGCACACAGCTGTATCTTGCTTGCTTAATGTCTGTATACTAACTGTTTTCCGTGTACAATCCAGCAGGATATCACAGTGAGGACATGGAGTATGGCTGAATTTTGTTATCTGTCATATTAAGCATTCACAACTCAACTCTACTTAATACAACGAAAACCAAATCAAGTAAAGAAAGTATATCAAGGCTTGCCAAAAGCAGTGACTGTTAGGAAAAGGCAGACTACAACACCCTGTGAGTCTTTAATACGGCACTGGTGCATGCTTGCCTTAATGACACAGTGTCATGGTAGGGTCCATTACTGCAGACAGATTGTTAAAATGAGGGTTCCAAAGTTAATTATCATGGTATATTTTCTCTGAGTAATTATACATTCTGTAAAGATTTTAGAGTCTATATTTTGTAACTCTCACCAATATAAATGGTTAATAAGTAATTAAAAATCTTATTTCAATACACTTTATCTATAAGGTGATAATTACAGTTCTCTTCAAAGACACCAAATTCTGCATTTCACCCTGCCTGGTATCTTTCACTTAACTCCACTGGTATGTTCTCATAGATAAGACATTTTCTGTGCAATGGGAAAAAAAATAGTAATTCTCATTCAACCCCCAAAAAGCAAAAAGAAAAACATTTAATGAAGCTACAATGCCTATAAGGTTGATCTCCAAATATTGCTTCCAGAGACCCTATTGAAGCCAATATTTTTTCCTGATGGAAGAGATCCTAGGTAGAAAGAAACAACACTTGTGAAATCATCTAAACACTGTCCGCTTACAGCAAGAGTCAGCAGGGAACAGTGGAGGGGAGACACAGCATTAAATGGGGACATTTAATGCATTAAATGGGGACACATTATCTATTCTGGAATGCTCTAGTGGGATGGGGGATGGTGGATTATGGAGAACACCTGGAAAGGATTATGGAGAACACCTGGAAAGGAAAGATGCACAATTCCAAAGACAAGGCCCATGGCTCAGCCCCGTGCTGCTCTGTGCCCAAACTCACACACTGCCTGAGCTCCAAACAACCTCAAGCACCACTCCAATCAGGGCAGCAGCAGAGGTTGCACAGGGCATGTCCTTGCAGGGATCCTCTTGCAAGGTCCCAGGTCCGGTGCTGGAGGCAAAAGCAGCAA
>VYXB01006060.1:841-64262 GCA_013397135.1 Pachyramphus minor
CACTGGACGGACTATGTGACCAATACGTCTGTTCTTGAACAGGCTGCAGTCACAAGTATCGAGGCCATGCTGCTGAGAACACAGCTGCGTTGGGCAGGGCACGTCTCCAGGATGAAGGACCACCGCATCCCTAAGATCGTGCTCTACGGTGAACTCGCCACCGGCTACCGCAAGAGAGGAGCCCCGAAAAGGAGATACAAGGACTCCCTGAAACAACATCTCAGCCTTGACCATATTGACCATCATCACTGGTCTGCTCTGGCCTCCAGTCGGGAGGCCTGGAGACAAGCCATCTATAACGCTGCTGCCTCCTTCGAGAGTTCACGCAAGATCACTCTCGAGGAGAAAAGACAACTCAGAAAGAATCACGTCCAGTCATTGCCGCCTGAGGAATCTTTCTCTTGTCCCTTCTGCAACTGGACTTGTCTGTCACGCATTGACCTTTTCAGCCATCAGCGAGCCTGCAGCAAGCACGGGTAGCGCCCTTCGAAATCATCGTTCGCGAAACCAAGCCATGATGGAGTAACAGTAGTAGCTGTGCCAGTCTATGCTCACACAGCACTCCAGAGGTATGAAGCTACTGGGGATTTACCTGGTCTGATTTTGAATTAAACAGCTGACATCAGACTGTATTAACTTACAGAGCTGAATGGTTGTTATTGAAGTGTGGAAATCTTGCATGAAGAAGATTTCAGAGGTTTTAAAGTTGGACTTGTATCATCATTCTGCACTTGGGGTGGGAATGTGTCTAGGTAAGTGTTCCAGTTTATGTAGTAGTAACATCTTCACAGTGTTAAAAAATCAATATTTATATTTTAAAATGACTGAGTTTCAAACACACGAAGTACTGACCTTCCATATTAGACTTGTTCTCCAGCAAAACCATCAGTGAGCGGCTTAGTAATGTGTTCCCATTTAAAGCCATTAAAAAACCAACACAGTGACTGAAAATCTGTAGCACCAAAAAGGTTAGGTGTTGCCACATATTTCACTTTTAGTTTTCAAACATGCTCTTTTATAGTCCCTGTTTTAACAGCTGATGTCAAGCTATCCTGCATAGCCTCAAAGGACATCTGTGTCTGTCTTACAATGCCGTGTTTTTCTAAAAGTGCAAATGATTTTGAAGTTTCTTATGATTTTACTAATACTATTAATATAACATGACTAATAATTTGTCTAGTAATAATTAATAGTAATAATCATTACCATGTGATATAATTTACAATAATTTTTTAATTCCTTTGAAAGTAGCACATGGAAAACATTTCTAGAAAGCAGAAAGCAATGCTCCTGCTGTATAACAATAGAAGCTACATTTTTAAATAATATCTACATCACACTAGGATTGTTTCTACAATGCAAGATGAATAATAAAGAATGATAATGCTTAGAAGAGTAAATTATATATGGATACCTATTATAGATGATTCTATTAAAACCAGTCATCTGTTCCAATATTTTCTTATCAGCAGTTGCTTAAAGTCTCTTTGTCATTTACTTAATCAATTCTCATTTGCATTCCCCAGTACCATCATTTTATTCACAGCACTATAAATCCTAGAAATAGGTTTCTTTCTTTTCTTTGTAAAGGATGTTAATAATTGGAGGGTTTTTTTTCTCCAAAACTCATTTTCTAGCAGAATCCCATGTTTTATTTCATACATCATTTACAGCTTACTTCATTTTAGCCCCAAAGGCAGTATGTAGATAGTAAGGAAAAAAAAAAAAAACTGGAAAGCGAGGCCCTTTTATATTTGCAGTTGTGATTTTGTTGATAATGTCACTGGTTATATAATAAAAACAATTACTTTCTGTTTTAAAAATATCTCTAGGATTTTGGTAGGGTGTTTCACCATGGAATTATCCTGTGAAGAGGTCATTGACATACATCAGAAAAGGAAAGAAATAAACAAGTTCACATCCTAATTTAACATAGCATGTTGGTACACTGAAGCTACACAAAGCTCACAAGAATATGGACAAGATACCTGTAGAAATTAAGAATCAAAACAATGTTTTAGAATCAAGAAAGGATACTCTCAGTAGTGTCAGAAGGACTTAATTTTTTTAAAGATAAGACACTCTTGCTTCATCTCTGTGACTGACTCTATTTCTTAAAGTGAGTAACACCTAAAGTTCAAAAGTCAGCAAATTCATTGAATTTTGTTAGTCTAGTCAAAGGATTTCTTGAAGGAATATATTTTTATATTTCAGTACATCTGTGGGTACATGTCTGAAGATCAAACTGCTGCTGCATTCTAAATACCAGGTATTCCATGACTCCTGAGTAGAATTCCTCCTGTTGTTACAAGTTTACATGAACTAATGGTTTAACACAGTTTTGCCAAATATATTTCACTATTTCATCAGGGTTTGTTCATTTTTCTTTCGTTATGAGTGAACACATCATTTCTTTGCAAATTCTAGTTGGTTATGAATCCAAGATGGAGAGAACTGGCTGTTGTTTTGGCTATTGTCTGCTTTAGGGTTCCCTTCTTTACAAAGTTAGAGGCGGATATAAACAATGTTTACTCATTCCAATAACTTTAACAAGGTCCAAAACATCATAAGATCCTAAGAATTCTGACATACACTGATATTTTCAGTTTCCTCCAATTGAACATCTCACTACTAAGCAGCTAAGTATCTTAGCACTTCAAAAAATGTTTCTGATTTTGTAAATTGAGAAGGATTGTGTGAATTAATGATCTGAAGACAAAACTGTATTCTGTTCCTTAGATATGATTCCTTAGATATGATTAGTATCCTGTTCCTTAGATATGATTAGTTTTTGATTGTTTGTGATATTGATGAAATATAGATGAGGTATTTTTATTAGGAATTCAGCTTTATAACCCTAGAATAAACTAATTGTAGAAAAATTCCTGTGCATCATATTTTCAGTCAGGAGATAAAATAGCTGGACAGAAATGGCATTGAGCTGGGATACATTAAGCTTTTGCATCTGTTTTGTCTCTACTGGGGTAGTAAAGCACATTCGTCTGGACAGATAATAGTGGAATTTAAATTAGTGTGAGCAGCTGCTAGAGTTTCAGGTATTTTGGTGCTACCCTTATTATAAAGTCAAAATCATCACTTTATAATTAATTATTAAAAATATAATGAGAGGAAGCTGAATAAATACCTTTCTTCTTTGTCGTCTTATAAATAAAGATGAAATTCTTTGAAAAGCAGATCCCAGCAAAGATGCTAACCTGATTCTGGGTTATATAATAATGTTCACATACAACTCTGAATAACCAAATTTTTTTTTTCAAAAGTAATCAGAAATGGCAATTAACCAGCCCTGAGAAAAGTGTCTTGAGAAGAAGAAACATACTAAAAATGTTAACCACCATTATTATTTGTGGTAAAATTCATCATATATGAGTGAAAAAAAAGGTGTAAAGCAAACAACATTACCAACAACATTATTAGAGGAACAGAGAAGTAGATACTCAATGTCACAAATGTAAAGAAAAAACCCGTCCATTGCAATTCCAGTTAAAGAGTTTATGGTAAAGATATTATTACACAGTACATTAAATTGGAGGCACAGAGAAGTGAAAAAATCTGCAGATAATTACAGTAATGTGCAACCTGCTGTATAGTTTTAACTTTTTTCAGTGATGCTCATTTGCTAATGTACTCATGACCTACTACCATTTCTATTGTAAACAATAGCTCTGACACAGTCAGCTCTTTGCACCTTGATCCAGATTACTTTCTTCTGATGGCTTTTTATATGTCTTGCCTAAAAATAAACCTGCTATGAATGGAGCTAATTTCCATTCAAACACTTTTATTTTTCCTTCTCTGATCTATTTCAAATCCCGCATGCTGATGGAGCTTTTCACTTTCTTTTCTCTTTTAAAATACTTCTCAGTTTTAGTGTTGCTTTCATACTGACCTTTGGAATAAAGCACTCTTTGTCCTCCATTTGCCTTCATCCAAATCTCTCATTAGTTAACAATGCCTACCTAAAACAAATGGAATAATAGAGGGCAAACTCACTGATCACTACATTTCCCTCCTATTATGAAGCAGTGACTACTGTTTCTTAATCCATTTGGTATTATACTGTTTGGTTTTCAAATTATGAAAAATGCTATTCTCAGCAGAGCAAAGAAGTCCCCAGTACTGTGAAAGAGAATAAAATAAATAAAAGTATAAATGAAATGGTAAAATTCACTCAAAGTAACAGTTATTGCTCATCATGGTTTAGGAATTGTACTCCCCAGTTTAGTTCTCCCATAGAGATTTTCCAAGTCACACTGCTGCTCACTCACCCCCCTCACCCCCTTCTACCCTCTTCCCCTGCCCCTATCCCTGCAGGTGGCTGGAGAGGAGAATTGGAGGCACAGAAGGCAAAGATTCCAGCTTGACACAAGAACAATTTACCAGAAACAACAATGAGATAAGAAAACAAACAGTAACAGCAACAATATTAATTTGTATAATAATATTTGTATAATAATTTGTAAAATAAAATTATACAAAAGGATACAATGAAGAATGGCCAACACATTCCCTACCCTGCCACACTTTTTTTCCACTGGAAAGGGATACCCCTCCTGCAGTTACTGGATGTTTTGAATATCTAGCTTATAGCAGTGTAAAACCCACAAAAAAAATACAATCATTTCATACTGAGTTAATTATTTGTCTACGACATTTAAAGAATGATTTGTAAGTGGTTTTCTGAATGCATTTACTTAAAGGGTCATTTTGTTCAAAACAAGATTCCTGCTTCTTAGTCTCTGTGTGTATACTCCTCATGCAACAAGACTTATAATCGGGTTTGTGTTCCTCCTCCTCAAATAAATAAAATAATGAAAAGCAACCCCAATTTCATTCAAGTATTCATCATGTTTTAAATTATTTAAGGATTCAACTGTGTGCTGTGTGAGTCTCATTCAGGTGATTTAAGAAACTGTTAAAAATCCCTGGCATGTCATTCAAATAAAGATGTTAGTGTAGATAATATTTCAAAACCAGGATTATCTTTCAAACTATTTCCCTTCTGAGTATACACCAACAGACCAAAATGAATTCATCTGCTAAGCTGGAAACACTTTTAGTTCATCGGGGGCTGAGACGTTGATACAGAAAAACTATGCATAAAGGTAAACAACATTCAGTGTTTTGCTGAATTAGTGCATACACAGGAATATTCCAATCAGAAACCTTTATACTTCCACATCTTTCCCCGGGCAATTTATGGAAGCTTAATCTCAAGTAGAGTCAATATTAGGCAATACACAGGAGTCAACGAGTTGTTTTAATGCTGTATTTGAGATTGCTCCTTGGAGGCATTACCTTATTCTGAATTCTAATCTTTGTCTTTGTTTATTCAGCCACTGTTAGCAACTTTGCATTTATTATGATTCAACATTTCTTCTTGGTCTACTTCTCTCTATTCTAATATTACCAGACTATTTTGTATTTTACTGCTGTTTGCTCCTCTGGTAGCTCATCTGCCATTTATGAATCTACCTAGAAAACCCATAAATCAAAGTAAACTTAATCTGATATAAAGAAATAACAGTCAGGCAACACATATGGGGCTTTTTTTTTCAGAGTCTTCACAATTTTTCTGGTCAAAAACCCCAGCAGGATGTTGCAACCAGCAGGAAGTACAATTGCTTGAAGACTAACAGATGATGTCCCAGCACAGGAAGCTGTGTGGTAAATCATCTGGAAATATGCCATACAACCCAGGCAGAAAAGTACTGAACCAAAACTTTTTAGTTTGCCAAAGGCCGCTGCATAGACACACATTCACAAATACACCAGAGGGATTCAGTTATGGTGTTCATAGAAACTTGCTTCCATCAAATGCAAAGCAGCATGTTAGAGGTGAAAGTCAATTGCTTGTTTGTCTTATAAAACAAAGGTAGTATAGAGAAGAATTTTGTATACAATTTATAAACAATATCTGGTTTTTTCCTGCATGGATCATGACAAGGATGGAGAGACGGTGGGGTATGCCTGCATGTTAGGGAGTGATTTAATTCACTAGACCTTAATGATGATTGACAGAGTTGAGCATGGGTAAGAATCAGAGGGAAAGCCAACAAAGTGTGGTTCTGTTATAGATCACCCAACCAAGATAAAGAGGTAGACCAAATATTTTATGATCATCTGAGAGAAATCTTATGGGGGACTTAACTTACGATATGTTTACTGTAAATACAAAACACAGCAGAGCTGAAACAGTCCAGGAGGTTCCTGGGGAGTGTGGGGGATAACTTCGTGATGCAGCTGCTGAATGAGCCAGCTAGGGGAGGTGCTCTGCTGGACCTGTTTTTGTGAGCAGAGGATCTGTGGGCAATGTAGGGGTCAGAGACAATCTTGGGCACAGTGATAGATCTAAGTGATAGATCTTTTGATTCATGGGGAAGTAGGGAGATCATTAGAACTTCTACCTTGGACTTCTAGAGGTCAGATTTTGGCCTGCTTAGGAGATTGGTTGTCAGAAGGTGGTCCCGAAGGGCAGAGAAGTCCAGGAAGGCTGGACATATCTCAAGAAGGAAATCCTGAAGGTTCAGGAGCAGGATGTCTCCATGTTCTGAAAGACAAGTCAGTGGGAAGGAAGATCAGCCTGGCTGAACAGAAGACTGTAACTGGAGATCAATGAAAAAAAGGAGAGTTGCCACTGCAAGAAGGGGCTGGCAACTTAGGAGGATTAAAAGTGTGTAGTGAGGTTCTGCAGGGATAAAATTAGGAGGGTCAAAGCCCAACTGGAACTTAATCTGGCTGGTGTCATTAAAGGCATTAAAAATTATTCTATAAATACATCGACAGGATAAGGAGGGCTAAGGAGAATCTCCATCCTTTATTGGATGTGGAGCCAAACATAGTGACAAAGGATGAAGAAAAGCCTTAACGTTAAGACCAGTAGTCTCCATGATATTCAGCCCCCTGAGCTAGAAGACAGGAACAGAGAGCAGAATGAAGCCCCCATAATCCAATGGTCAGTGACTGGTTGCACCACTTAGACAAACACACGTTTATAGGTCCTGATGGATTGACCCAAGGGCAGTGGAGGGGCTGGTGGAAGGGTCCACAAAGACAATTTCTGTCATTTACTATCAGTCCTTGCTATCTGAGGATGTCTCAATTGACTGGAAGTTAGGAAACATGATGCCTATCTACAAAAAGGGCTAGAAGGAGGATCTGGGGAACTACAGGCCTGTCAACCTGACCTAGGTGCCAGGGAAGGTCATGGAGCACATCATCTTGAGTGCCATCACATGGCATGTGCAAGACAACCAGGTGATCAGGTCCAGCCAATATAGGTTTATGAAAGGCAGATCCTGCTTGGTCAACCTGATCTCCTTCTATGGCAAGGCGATGTGCTTAATGGATGAGGAAAAGGCTGTGAATATTGTCTGTTGGGACTATATTAAAGCTTTTCCCACAGCATTCTCTTAGAGAAACCACCTGCTTATGGCTTGGATGGGTGCCGTTTGTCTAGTAAAACACTGGTTGGATGGCTGGGCCCAGATAGTGCTGGTGAACAGGGCTGCATATGTTTAGCAGCTGGTCACAATTGGCACTCCCCAATTTGGGGAGTTTTGGGGCCAGTTCTGTTTAATATCTCTATTGATGATCTGGAAAAGGGCATCGAGTACACCCTCAGTTTGCAGACGACACCTAGCTGGGCAGGAGTATTGCTCTGCTGGAAGGTATAAAAGCTCTGCAGAGGCATCTGGACACACTGATGGGTTGAGGCTATTTGTATGAGGTTCCATGAGGAAAAGCGCTGAGTCCTGCCCGTGGCTCATGACAACTCCATGCAGTGCTCCAGGCTGAGGAAAGAGTGTCTAGAAAACTGTCTAGCGGAAAAGGACTTTGGGGATGCTGGTCAACAGCCAGCTGAACATGATCCAACAGCTCATCCAGGTGACCAGGAAGGTCAATGGCATCCTGGCCTGTATTAGCAATAGTGTGTCCAGCAGGACCAGGGTCATATGCCTGTACAGGATCGTACACCTGTGCTCAGTACAGGTGAGGCTGCACCTTGAATCCTTGTTGATGGAGGAGTTCAGAACAAACTTGCTGTACGACCAATGTGATCAGCAGTGTCCTGTTTTGTTTACATAAGCTGCTCTTTTATATGCTTCCAATACACCTCGATGCGTGATCTCTCTAGAACTATTGGATACATGCTACTGTCCATGAGATAAATATGCATACTAACACACTTTAAATTGGATTACCACAGGTGTCCATGCAGTGTCAGGACACTATTTATTTCTGGAACTCCACTCTTATTCTGGCACAGGTTTCTCTTTGTTTCAGCCCTGAAAGCCTGTTATCAGCATTATTCAGCATTTCAACACTGTCTGTGCCCCATTATGTCAAGGCTAGGCCTACAGAAATGCAGGATGGATAGATCACTATAATCCTGTTTTCTCCACAAATCCTGTGTTCAGTTTTGAGCCCTTCAGTATGAGAAAGACTTTGCAGTACTGGAACATGTCCAGAGAAGGGCAATGGAGCTGGTGAAGGGCTGGAACACAAGTCCTACGAGGAGCAGCTGAGGGAACTGGGGTTGTTTAGCCTGAAGGGGAGACCTTACTGTCCTCTATAACTACCAAAAAGAGGTTATAGCCAGATGGGGATTGGTTTCTTCTTCCATGTAACAAGAAATAAGGCAAGAAAGAAAGGCCTTGTGTCACACCAGGGGAGGTTTAGTTTGGATATTAGGAAAAATTTCTTCACCAAAATGGTTGTCAAGCATTGGAACAGGTTGCCCAGGGAAGTGGTNGTATGAGAAAGACTTTGCAGTACTGGAACATGTCCAGAGAAGGGCAATGGAGCTGGTGAAGGGCTGGAACACAAGTCCTACGAGGAGCAGCTGAGGGAACTGGGGTTGTTTAGCCTGAAGGGGAGACCTTACTGTCCTCTATAACTACCAAAAAGAGGTTATAGCCAGATGGGGATTGGTTTCTTCTTCCATGTAACAAGAAATAAGGCAAGAAAGAAAGGCCTTGTGTCACACCAGGGGAGGTTTAGTTTGGATATTAGGAAAAATTTCTTCACCAAAATGGTTGTCAAGCATTGGAACAGGTTGCCCAGGGAAGTGGTGGAGGAACCATCCCTGAAGGCATTTGAAAGGTGTGTAGATGTGGCACTGAGGCACATGGTTTAGTTGTGGACTTGGTAGTGCTGGATTAACAGTTGGAATCAATAATCTTAAAGTCCATTTCCATCATAAGTGATTCTGTGATTCTATAGCAAGACAAAGCACAACACCGATTACTTCAGCCTGTACACAGAGCTCTGTAGTAGATTTTGATGAGTGGCTCCATTCTTCCTGAGTCCTAAGAAAATACTTTTATAAGTACACTGTTCCTAACATATAAAATATTCAAAATAAAATAAAAAGAAATAAAAAGTCTACAGAAGGACAACTTTTCGAGCCATTCTATCTCTGCACGAAGAAGTGGCCAGGCACACCGAAAAACACGGACTTGGCTGCAACTGTCATATGCTACTTCTTTAACCTTGTTAATGATGGTCCAGAGAAGCTATTAATTTGAGTCATGAACAACTTCACTCTGACTGAGTCATCTTCTGAGAGGAAAGCAGTGAAGTTGCCTTGAAGAGATAGGAAAGAAAAACGTCTCACAGCTGATGTCGGTCATGATTTATAAGGGACCAGCCAGAAAGTGTGGCTTAAAATCATTTGATTAAATTGGAAGGTGGTATCATATCATGGCAGTGACCCATCAAGATCTTGTAAGATTTTATTCTTCCATAGAATTACTTAGCACTCCCATTTTCAGCCAGTTGCAATTGGGATTATATAAAGCCTAGTTTATTTTTTTTCCTGTTGTCATGGAAGCACACAGAATTTCACAGTCCTCAGAATAGCCTTTATAGATATTGGGTACTCACACAGTTATGACAAATTCATGTGTATCTCCTTACAGGGAGGACTTTGAATTCAAACATGTTGCACAGGAATGAAGACGTTGCACTAAAGTGCTATTTCCCCTGGATGTACAATTATAACCGTGATAAGAATCGACTTGTCCTCCAGAGGTCATGTAATAGATATTAAGACCTTGATTTTTATGTGAACCTTCTGCAAATCCTAGATAATAAACAGTTATGAAGATAAAGAATTATTATCTAATTTGGTTAATTTTAGAGATAGTAGGCTACCACGAGGGCTTTTGTTATACCAGTAGTATCTCCTAGACTTCAGGTGCCAGTGACTGCTATAACTGAAGCTGAGTGAAGCTGACCCTTTAACTCTTAATAAGAAGTAAAAAGGAGCAGCATCAATTTCTGATGTTAGATATTATCTTTCAGGTAAGTGTTAGATCTAGCCAAATTCATGAGACAGCAGCTTCTTTAAAAAAGTTTCTGAAGAACGGATCAGTCACTGGTATCTCCAAAATGAACTAAAAGTGTCCTACATCACAGCATGTCAAAGGACCACCACAGAGAAGTGTTTCTTTATGAGTCTTATTTTTAATAATTTTTACCTGATGTTGTACCAAGTTCAGTACTAACATTAGAAAACACTGAGAATTATTTATACCATTTCTAAGAACATATTTTAAATATTTTTTTTTATTTAGGTATCAGAACTAAATGAACTGCACAGACTTACTGTATCTTGAATTTTAAAATATCTGCTTTATAAATAAAATTAATTTCTCAGGAAAGAATGAAGCATTACTGTGTCCAGTTCTGGGCCTCTCAGTTCAGGAAGGATATTGAGGTGCTGGAGCTGGTCCAGGGAAGAGCGACCAGGCTGGTGAAGGAACTTGAACGCAAGCCCTATGAGGAGAGGCTGAGGGAGCTGGGGTTGTTTAGTCTGGAGAAGAGAAGGCTCAGGGGAGACCTCATCACTCTCTACAACTACCTGAAAGGAGGTTGTAGCCATGTGGGGGTTGGTCTCTTCTCCCAGGCAACCAACAGTAGGGCAAGAAGGTACAATCTTAAGCTCTGCCAGGGGAAGTTTAAGTTGGATATTAGGAAGAAACTCTTTACAGAGAGGGTAATCAAGTATTGGAATGGACTGCCCAGGGAAGTGGTGGATTCTCCATCCCTGAAGATTTTTAAGATGAGACTGGATGTGCACTTAGTGCCATAGTCTAGTAACTGCGGTGGTAGTGGATCAAGGGTTGGACTTGATGATCTCAGAGGTTCTTTCCAACCCAACTGATTCTATGACTCTATGATTCTATGATCAGTGAACCCAAAGCAATTACTTTATTAACTAGACAGGGAGGAGATGGGAAGGGAGGAGAGAAATTTACAGATAAAAATTTCTTCTTTTAGCCAAGCATGTGGAAGAAGAATTTGCAGTCAGTCAGAACTTTCCAAAGGTCACTTAGTTTTATGACCCAGGTAGTTGAAAAGTGAATAAAAAATGCTGAATGATATTTGCAATTCATATATCTACATGATTATATATACATACATAGCTATAGGTATTTATATAAATACTTCAGTGCAAGTAATACTAAGGCACTATTAGATTTCAGGAAAAAAAATGTCCAATAAAGCTAGAAATGCAACTGCATGGACGAAGTGAGTTTGATTTTCTGAAGGTCCATTGTTATCCATGCCAACAAATGAAATTTTTGTAAAGGTACAGGTTCTACAAATTCAGAAGCTTCCATGCCTATGAACTTTCAAATAAATGGGAAAAACAGAGTACATCCATACATGAAAATGGACAAATCTCTCTGCTGAAATGTAGCAGACCATTGTCCAATGAGAACACTCTCTCCTTATTTGTGATATTTCTCACTCAAAATGAATTTGAATTTTATAGCCATGAGCTGATATTCTATTCAGGACATATTGGGTCTCTGCATATCTGTCCAAAAATCAGTTTTGTCAGAAGAAAAAGTAATGGACAAAGCATATAGTCTTAACAGCAGCAGAAAATTCATGATTTGCTAGTCTTCCTGGAATCATGTTTTATTCAAATTGTTTGAAATTTTCAATATTTATTCACTATACTGCAAAAATGCTTTATCTGCCCTATTATTGCATAACACACTTCTTCTGATATTCCAGTCTGTTTTAGAGTGTGTGTTTGGTTTCTCAAAGTCAATTTTGTAATGCAGTTAGCCATAATGGTAAACTTACTTCATAAAAAATGGGGGAAGTAAACCCCAAAAGCCTCAGGTTACAGGAAAGAGAAACTAAGGTTAGAACAGCTAAAAATTATTTCTCTGAGAAGAAAAACGTAAAACAACAGCAGGAAAGTATTTAGTTTCATCCAACATTTAAAAAACATAACTAAAATACGATGGTACAACAAGGACAAGAAGAGAAACAGATTTGTACCTCACTTGAAGCTTTGTTACACACCACAATGTTATTTAAATCTGCGAATTCTGTCTAAGATATTTTTTGCCCTAATGATGAACTTCAACATTTCAAGAGTCCTCCACTGTATCTCATTACTTTCAATGCAGTTTAGGTCAAGCTGAAATCAAGGTACTACAGAATGTGACACCAGAGCCTGGAGTAGGTAATGATTATGTCAGAGTTATTAAAATATTGTTTCTGTTGTATTTTGATTTGTAGATGATTTAAATAGAAATGGAGACAATGTATGATGTCAGAACTAATTTTCACTTATGACAAAAGCTAAAAATTCGGTGCATTCTAAGTGCATTTAGATTTCTCTATCATTTATGACAAAGAAAGTTTGTTATAACACAGTAAAATTGATATACATTATTAAGGAGTAGATTTTCAATTTTTACATAAAGACAGGAAAGGGACTAAACATTTTTCATATTTACGAGGTAATTGTTTAATCATTAATATACTACTGAAAGAAAAGTGCACAATAGAGAATGGTCCAGTAAGTGTTGTTTTCAGGCTTCAGAGAAGACTAATATCTTTACCTGTCATACCCTTTCACTATATTCTTAGAGGTTAAGGCAAATCTAATATCTCAAATGCCAACGTTGGCAGTAAACAACAGTAATGAACCCAGCACTCTAAGTAAATAATTTCTCATTTACATTGCTAATACTACTCTTCATTATAATTTCACTGCCAGTTTCTAAAACGGGCAATAGTAATGTAGAGATATTTTTTACTTCCTCCATTACTGAGGAAAATTAAACTTTTCCATCTTGAGAGACTGCACAAGATCTTCTGGCTATTTGTTGTTGCTATGTCAACTACTTTGCTCTTAGTTATTGCTATGTCCTTTTATTCTTGTGCAGGAGGTTTAGTTGTAGAGATATAAAGACAGTCTTTCCATAGCCTGCATCAACAATATATAGTTCTTTCTCTCCTGCTCACTTCTTTACTCTTATTTTGAGGCAAGTGTTTCTTGACTATAAGGCAAACAACTAGGAAATAAGATATTTCATACTGTTCTAGCTGAGCTAGAGTTAATTTTCTTTGTGGCAGCTAGTATGGGGCCATTGAAATCACAGGGATGTTTTAACCACTGCTAAGAAGCTCTTTTGCAGACTAAAGGCTTTTTCTGCTCCTCACCCCACCCTACCACTGAGGGGTCTGGGAGTGCACAAGAAGCTGGAGGGGACACAGCTGGAACAGCTGACCCCAACTGATTATATTTCATACTGTATGATGACATGTTTGGCAATAAAAACTGGGAGGGGAAGTTTGATGGGGCTGCCATTGCTTGGGGGCTGGTTGGATTTCACACAGCTGGATTAAGTATCAGTCAGATAATGGCAAGTAACAGTCTGGTTTGGTGAGGTTTTTTTGTTGCTTTTTTTCTTTGCATCATTGTCTTTTCTTTCTCCCTTCCCTCTTTGTTTTTGTCATGTCCTGTCCCTGTCCCAACCCTCTTTTTTTTTTTTTTTTTTTTTCTGTATTTGACTGTCTTTAAATCAACCTACAAATTTTCTCATCATTGGTCAGTCTACAATGTGATTCAGGCCTCACGCCCTTTGTTCCAATATTGTAACTTGGCAAAATATGCAACACAATGATTAAGAAAAAAAATCAGAACAGAAGACAGAAAAATAATAACCTACAGCTGGACCATGTAATCTGTTTTCTGTATATCTAAGGTAAAGTCTGATAACAACTGCTAACATAGATCTGTTCTTATTTGTCTTTATTCTGTAAAAGTTACTGGGCAGCACTAACAAAAAGATTTCATGCCTATTTTAAAATATACTTGCATATTGCTATTAATAGGCATTAACGTTATGCATATTGTTATGCATATTCTTATATTTTAAGTTCTTTTTTTCAAAGCAGCAGCCTAAGTTACCAAGTAAGATCTTGGTAAAAAACTTTATTTTTGCTCTTGTAATTAGTTCAAGAATTCAGCTATTTAATTTCTGAAGATCCAAGTCTGGTGTATTGCATCCTGTTTTGGTCCCTCCAGTAAAAAACCAGGTATTGATACACAGAGGTAAGTTCAGCGAAGGGTAACCAAAATGATTATGGTACTAGAGCACTAGACGAATGAGGAGAGACTGAATGAACTGGTTTTGTTTGGCCAGGATAGTAAAGGTCTAATGGCACTTTAGCATCTTACCACCTCTAATTGATCAATGAACTATTTTAGGACTGCTATTTTCCAGTAATGGGTAGCTACAGAGAAGACACAGCCACATTTATTAGAGGTGCACTGTGATGCAACACATACAAGGTGCAGGAAGGCAAATCTAATTTATTTTGAATTATGAGTATTATATATTCTTGGTATAGATATTAAACCTTTAAAAAATCCAAGCATGGTAAAATACTGAAGAAGTTTCCTAGGTCTGAACTTTCCACCTTGGAGATATTTAACTTGACTGAACAAAATCCTAAGCAACCTGATCTAACTTCAAGTTGGCTCTGCTTTGAGCGGAGGATTGTACTAGACTTTGATGCAGAGATCCCTCTGACCCTAAATTATTCTATGACTTTAGGGATCAGAATGACTGAGTTAAACTTTCAGAGCTGGAACTTTTGAGAATACTTGCATTTTCTGAGCTTTTTTTTTCACAGATTTGATCACTTTCCCACACACAACATCTTCCTGGTATAACCCTCATATTAAACTCTCACAGTTTCAGCATGTGATACTGCAGATGAAGCAGCAATTATGATTAAATTAACTGGTTATCGGAGAAGTTACTTTTTGGTGAGTTATGTCAGACTAACTTCTCTATATTGGAACTGTCTTAACCTATTTCTATTCAGCTCACGGAACTGAGTTCATTTCAGAACTCTTACTGACAGACAATGGAGCAGGAGGCTAAGTTATATTTATTCTTTATGTTTCTTCAGACTTCTGTTTCCTCTTCAGAACAGAATGGGGGAAACAAGCCAGAAGTTGTAGGCAATAAATCAAAGAGTGAGCTGGGTTTTTAATAAATTTCTTACTCTGTCATTTTGAAAATCTGACCATATCTTTCAAACAGCCAAGAAGGGCATGGTATTTTTGTTCAGCATTGAGAAGTTATAACTGACTGAAAGAAAGAAGTCATGTTTCCTAGAGATTAGCTCAGTTTCAGTACTGATACTCCCCTACAAGGAATAGTGACATTAATGTTTTACAAAGGATTTTTAAAATGGGTACTGCTAGACTTTATAAATCTTAAGAGTCACTGTCATCCTCCTGGTACAGTCTAGACCAATATATTCTTTGCATAAATTAAATAAAGTATTGGATTAATGAAGCTTGTAACAAATGTTTTAGTTTGAATGAGTTCCAACTGGAACTTGTGTAAGTTTGTGTTATACAAAACTCCCTAGGTCTACCGTGAGTTAAAAATTATTCCCAAATGCAGCTTGTTGGTTCTATCATAAGTACTGGGTTTTTTTAGGGTCAAAACTTCTATAGAAAATACTATTGTTTGGTCCATTAGGGAAAATGGGTGGGGGAAAAAAAAAAGTGTTTTAAGGTGATATACAATGCTTTCTTAGTGTCTCAGGGGAAAAGTGTAAACTAAAGGGTAAAAACACAAAGGAAATTTGAGTGCTTATCTTTTGAATCTTTTATTGTTACCAACTTTCTGGATGAGTACAGTGCAACAAAGAGCCAGGATCCTGTGGTGTTGGTAACTCCTCAGGCTTGCATCAACAAAGATGAAACACAGAGATTTAGTTGCACAGAACAGGATCTGATGGTATTATGTTTAGAAATACTGCTTAACTCTTCTTATCAGTATATGGCACAACATCTTATAAAGATTCTCAGTCTCATTATTCCCACTTCTAAGACAGAAGAACATACAAGTTAATAGACGGTGTCTAAGATTAAGTGTAAAACTAGAAACAAAGGTATCTGAAATCCACAACCACTGCTCTTCTGATTAGGAAATACTATGATTTTACTAAGTTTTAGAGTTTTTAGACATCTTTTCATCCACTGAAACCGTTTTCAGCAAAAGAATAAAGGTGGGACAAAGGAAAAATAAGGAGTTCGTTTTTATATAATAAATTTTTTAATGAGTAGAAACAGTGCTGAAATAAAATTCTAAAGAAGACAGAAGAAAACGAATTTAATATAAAAATCAAATTTGGGTGACAAACCATGGGTCCATTTGATTAATCTAACTTTCAAATCACCTTCTCTCCAGGATATCTAAATCCAATCCACAGTAATCAATTCCAGGGTGAACACCTCATATTTCACACCATTAAAATTCAGCACAATAGCATGTTCCTTATCTTTTGAAGAAATAGAGCTGTTATACTCATCAATATGCATCTCCAAGGGCAAAGGGTTTTCATGTTGGTTTAAGCAACAGGTCTTTCACAGCATTAATGAGATGAAGATGAAAAAGACTGTTTTATAGTCGTTGTGGGATATGGTGTTAAAACATAAACATCTATAGAAAGTGTTCCATTAGTTCTCTAGATTTACATTTTCCTGTATAAAATGCACTTTAAAACATGCAATTTTTAAAGCTTTGAAATTAAAAATTTCAACCTTTAATAATATCCCAACAATATTTAATGTCTTGATTTAAATCAAGTTCCTTGTGGGTTAGACTGAGTCGAGGAGTCACTAACAAAGATGTGTTTGTGGAATATAGCTAGATGTTCTTTCTCTGAATCTTTCTCTATATAATAACTTTTCACTGCTTCTACAAAGAAACATTCGCAGCCAGTATGAGTTCATCTATTACAAGCTCTCTATGAAACATTAGTTAAAGGTCTCTCTTTTGCTGACTGGATACACAGGATGTGAAGACATTTATTTTCTGTCCCTGGATTCTTTACTCTGCTGAGAGCAACTGTGACAAACTAAAGCAACTTCTCCAGAGCTGCCTCAAAGTATGCTCAGAGGTGGTATATTGCCAACAAGAAAAATATTCAGAAATACTTCAGAGGTACTCCCTTTGTAGACGCAGTCAGAAGGAACATAGTTCAGTAACCAGACAGCACCTTTCCCCCTTCCCTTACATGTGGATATCAACCAAGCCATTCTGAAGGTAGACTGAAGGATTGCCTCTTGGGTTTAGTCCTGCAACAAACTGAAGGATCCCTTTTCTCATAGGGTAAACAACAGTCTAAACAAAACCACAGTGTCTACTTCTTTTGATCACAGACATTCTTTGAAACTGTATCCATTGTCCTTCTTTTCTCACTTATTTCTCAATTATTTGACATCCTGCCTTTCTGTGTTTTAAACCCTCTCTAGGCTTTGTTTTCCTGTGTCTCAAAAGTTTCTTTCCTCTCTCACTAGGTGGAATCACATGAGTACTCCTTATGTATTCAGAGCAGTGAAAACCATTGAAACATAATCTTGCAAAAAGCCATTTCACATCCTAAATAACATATGATTCCTTCTTAGAGTACCTCAGTTTCTCCTCTAAATTATCAATATGCATGGGAAGTACAGTCCATCCTCAGTGTGGATTTAGAAAGACTGGACATCCTTCCAGTGAGATCTTTTTCCTTTGGGGGACGTTGACTGACCTGTCTTGTGCAACTCTGGCAGGTCAAAGAAATGCAGTTTGAAAAAAAAAGAGAAATTAATGTAGTCTCAAAGAGAGAAAAGGATATTACAAGCTGGATTCTACTTCCTTCTAAAGTGAATGCAGATTACAGTGTTTGGAAACACCTGTGTTCTCAGGTTTAGTACTTAGTCTTAAAAGGCAACTGCCACTCTAGAGAATATGAATCAGCAGGAGCAGCAGACTCCCTTTCTGTCTAGAAAAGAAGAAAATACAAAGGGGCTTCTATTTCAGGTAGGCCCACCTGAATTTAACTTTTACAGCTTCAGCTGCAATAACCCTGATGCTGAGGAAGTTTGCAATAGTGGGCTTTGAGAACATTAGGAGAACATTTGGAAAAGTTTGGTAATCCTTTTGAGCCCAAATGCTCACATTTCAAGCCTAAGTCCTCTCACAGTATTGTTTTTAACAGATCAGACCCTATTTGCCATAGTTTTGTTTCCTCTAGCTTTTCACTGCTTCCCAAGTAGAAGAATTAGATTTTTCTCATTTCTCAAGAGCCATCATCCTGGATTATATAGCACAGTGAGGAGTCACTCCAAGTGAAATGTCAGCCAGTAAAACTTCCAAAAAACTCAGTCACTTAGTGGTGACAGCTGAGAATGGTTTTCAATACTAGATATAGGAAATGGAATGATAACAAAAGGGCATGAGACAAGAGATATGATACCAGTAAACTGCAACAACAAAACAGTTTTTACACTTCTCCCCAGATCAATTCATACTTGTCCCTTCTGTTCCTATTCTGTCTCAAGAACAAGTCTGTCATCCTGTATTAAAGCTTTTCTGCTAAGCTTCCATTTGTTTTTTTCCCGTATTATGCTCACAGTCATGGAATTGACTGCTATTTCAGCCAGACAGTTTTCTATGCCTGGAGATGCCCAGACAACCTGTTCATAGTTCAATATCCAACCTCTCCAGAAAGCATTCCTGTACAACCTCTTGGGAGCCATCACAGACTTTGCCTTTAAAGGGTGAGAGCATAATATACCTTGGTTGAGGTGTCTGTGAGAGTGCCTTGGCTTTTGCTATGGGATTTCACAAGAAAAACTGGTTAAAAAAGAAGGGAAGATTTAGATATTTTGCCACAGCATTCTGAGAACCAATATCTAAATATCTGCTCTAAATACTGAAGATTTAATGGAGTAGAAAATAGGTAACTTCAGATCAGAAAGTGAGTCCAAAGGAATTTTAGTCATTACCTCTTTAAAACAAGCCAGCAGTTTTCTTGTTTGATTTTCCTTCTCTTCAATGGCATTTCGGCATCACCTGTAATTCGAATTCTTCTGGGCTATTTTCATTCTTCTAACATCTTCTAGAGGTAATACATGGTAGGATGCAAACACTCAAGAAAACAAAATTTTCGGGGCAACTCTGTGACACCTAACAAGGAAGAACTTGTCACGGATGTGATAGTTCATGGCACCCTTGGTGGTAGTGAACATGAAACAGCAGAGATGAAGAATGGAGTGAGAAAATCCAATAGCAGAGTGCAGTCCTTGTGATATCTTGTGACATCCAATGGGAAGGCATCTCTCTGGCTAAGGCAGAGTAGTGCGGGGTGTGTGGTGTCTTCTGGCAATGTCATACTCAGATTTGAGGACTCTGATTTCCTGATACAAATTTTTATACTGCTTTTCCATGTGACTCCTTTTTTTGAAAAGTTTCTTTGTAATTTCCAAGTTACTGTTTAATGATCAATTCATTGTCTTTAATGTGATCTATTTGGGGCAAATGCCCTCCAGGCAGTCTTGTGCACTGATAAACACAAACAGGTACACAAAATTTACACTCACATTCTTGCCTTCTGATTTGATATACATTTCTCATCGCACAGAAACATACCCTACTTTTAACTGTTCCTTGCCTTTCACTGAAGAACTACCAGAAATTTTTATTTGAAATTCAGTAGTTATTGGGAGATAAAGGGAAGTGTAAATTTAATTATTTTTTAAAAAGTAAATTGCAATAATCCTAATACATCAAAATAATCGAATATTTTCAAAGAATTTCACAATTCAAGGTGGCAGTGCTTTTGAAACACAGAATGCCTTATTTTCAAAATCTGTTAGCAACCTTACTGTCTCAATGTGAACATCAAAATTTAAAGAGCAACTCTAAAAGTTGAATTCTAAAGGGTTTTTTCAAGGTCACATATGGGACTAAGCCAGAAAAAAAAAGGTGTTTGGACCCATACTTTCAATTTCTCCCCTAGAGCACATTGACTTTTTTTGTTCTTCTTTGACATCCTTGTCACTTAAAGTTTGTGTTTCAGCTTCCTCTTCCACAAGAAAGAAAATATTTCTGGGATAATCTTTTATCCGAGTATGTTTCAAATCCATACCCGCATAGTGGAGAAAGCACAATGCTGTGCTGACAGAAAAATATGTATGATTTGCAATTATCAAGTTTCAGACAGACTGTCAATGTAGATCTCTGCAGAAAAAGTTGTATTAAACAAATGTTAATAAAAGTATATTTATGTTCCATCAAGAAGAAGGGTTATGCAAAATCTTCTCCATATTTGGAAGTGTGTGAATAATGTCTACACAGTGAGTTATATAATAACTTAGATTTAATTCAAAATAATGAAGTTCTTCTTTGTGTGACAGTTCCAAAGTTTTAGAGGGACTATTTCAAGTAACGTTCTCTTCTAAAACAACAAAAGCAGCAGAAATATTAAGAAGTTCTTAGAATACAATTAACCTTTTGGAGAAGATGCTTTAAAATGTCAGTAAAACTGATATGGAATTATCTGTAACTACTCTAGATAATCAAACTATAATCCATTTTACCAAGAGGAAAAGCCATAAACTTAATTAATATTTTCAAGAAGATTTATGAAAATATGTTATTATTACTTTGGTTTTGATACCTAAAATATAGATGCTGGATATAAAAATATATTCCCAACTTTCACAGACCTTATAGAGAGATATTTATCTGCCTCTAGAGTGCCATCAATGAAAATGAGAGGGTTTTTCATGGTAAAAATGTAAAAAGATACTTATTCCTGCTGATTCTATTGGAAATAGATCACCATAGCGTTGGTTTAGTGCTATGAAACTACACAAATATATTTTGCCAGTAGTAGTTAACTTGGTCATGATGTCTTGGGACTGAATAAGACTGTCAGGAAAGCAGAAACACTACAAACAGCCTGTAGAGGTGAGATACTCTCTGTTGTGTGCTTAGAAACAAATCTCTTATGTAGTGACTACAATACATCTAAACTGTCTCAGTTGTGGTCAGGGTTAAAACAATTATGCAAAAATGACTGCTAGTCTTTGGATATAAACATATTAAGGAAAGCAAATTACATGCTTCAAATCCCAGGAAAATCTTCATTGCAAGACTAGTTATACATGTAGGAAAACATCGATTTTAGACTTTTTCCTTTAAAAGGAGAAATTAGTCTTTCAAAGCTAAAGTCATTCCAGAAAGATGCTTTATATATGTCAACAATTAATAAAACTACTCGTTTCTTATGTAAACATGTGTAATACTTTTAATGATAGTGCTGCAGGTAACTACTTCTATAAAAAATTACCAAATCAGCAATTTTGCAGTACTGGAACATTCACATGTATTTGTTAGTACAGAATTCTTGGGGTGTGAATGTGAATTTGCACTAAGTGCAGTTGCACTGCCAATTGAAAAAACAGTGAGCAAAATTTATGTATTAATGTTTCCTGATAAGCATAAATGAACATTTAGTTTCTTCCCTCTCTGGATTAAAAAAAAAGTCATCAGAACCAGAGTTCCTCAAACAGAAATCGGTGCTTTTACAATGTCAGAGTTTTCTCGTAAGAATTTTCTTAGAGGAAATTAAAAAAAACAACCATAATACCCCAGGGATTTTCCTTTATCATTGGGACATTTAAACAGTTTCTCATCGTTTGGGAAGATAAAATAAATCTCTGCCTTTTGAACACACTTTTGTGCAGAACCTGGGATACTTACTGACTTCTAGTCATGATTCAAGACATATTCCTCTTTTTAAAAGCAACTGGTTAGAAACAAATCTGACAGCACAAAATCATCTTAATATTTTTGGGGATTAAATTTAGCAGTCATTCAATTCAATGATTATACAATTGGCATTTCCTTACTTCTAGTTTAAACCAGTAGGAGGTATGGCTGCACAAACCAGCTGCACAAACCAGCATCAGATGCCTAACTTTGTTTGAAAGAGCTTTCTATTTATTAAGTACAGACTGCAAGCATTAATATGAAGCTAAAAGGCATTATTTATGATTTGTACTAATCATACGAATCATAAAACAGGGCAATTATAATAGTGAATGTAAAGTAAAGAACACAATTACAGTTAAACTCCTTGCCAAGGTGATAATCAGTTCTGCAGATTCCTTCCACTGGGGAGTGGCAGATTGCAGCATGCGAGGTGGTGTCCTGAGCCAGGAAAAACAATGGGGAGCTCTGAGACCTGCCAGGAGCTGGCAACTTGAGGTAGATGAAACATGGGGTGGGGTCAAGGGCATTGATGGCCAACCCCCACACCCAGAGCAGCCCAAGGCAGTGGAACGACCAGGAGTGGCATGACAGGAGTGGGCAAACAGGGTGTTGAGAGTTTTTCCTGTTCAGTACTCTTAATTTATTCTCTTACATGAAGCTTTTATCTGTACGATAATATTGCACAAAAATTTGCTTGACACTAGCGAAAATACTCCTGAAAAATGTATATAAACTTGCAAAGATGAATGAGATATTTTGATTTTACAATTCCTTCAAACCTCTTAAATTTTAGAAACACATGTTTGAGCTACGGTAATTCAGAAATGCTTATGTTTGACTTTCAGCCAAAACCCTTTGAAACCCAAGTTTTTCCAAAATGCCAAGTTTAGAATTGCACCTGTACAAGCTCATGGTGGCCCATCTTTTTTTATTTGTGATGGTTGCTTAAAAAATATTGAAAATTGCTAATTTATCACAGCTTTGGGGGATGGTGATTCTATTTGTTGGCTTTAGCTTTTTTGATTCTCATTATTTATTTTTTAAAGCAACATTTTAATTGCTAGTGTAAGAAATGTTGCCTCTGTAAGAGGAAAAAAAGATTATATTAAATATTTTTATGTATGTTACAATAAATTGCAGAATGCCATGATGCTAATTTTGAACTAGATATATTAAGTAACCACAACAAGATTTGGTAGTCAATTAGAACAAATGCTCAAATTTGAATAAATCATTTACCAGCGTATAAAATCCTACTGTTTTTCTTTGTGTAGACTTCAGCAGTTATTACTTTAACATCATGTCTCACTATTAAACGAAGTTCAACTAAAAATACACACACAATAGAGGGAAAACCAACTGTATATTACACAGAATTAGGTTGTTAAAAACAAATTGTTGCTGCTGTTATTTTTGTAAGATAATCAATAATGGAAACAGTTTGAAAATAACACGGAGACTTATGGGAATGATTTAAAGAATCATTAGTTTTATTTTGCAGAGAGATAAACTTGGGGTAGTAGTTTTAAAGTGGTTTCTGAAAAAGTCATAAACATAAGTGGCAAAGCTATCTATATAACCCAGCAATTCTGCCGTTGTTTTTCTGTCAATTGCTTTCTGCTCTTCAGTAATTCATGTCATATTACCCATCCTAGTGATAGGGCTGAAGTGTGAATGTTGTTTTAGGGCACGGCCTTTAAAGCCCTGCTGTACAGAGGAGGACACAGCTGACCCAAGCGATGCGGCAGTAATTATGTAGCTCCTGTGTCAGTGTACACTGTGGGATGCAGGCACGCTACTCTACTCTAATCAGCCTGCTGTCTACTGCTCCTCTAACCTCCCCACATCCATTAGAGAATGGGAGGTAAATAATGCAGAAAACTAATCTAGAATGTAAAAAACCCATACCTGCAGCATCAGGTATTCAGGAGAGTGCTGGCAAAGGGTAAGAAAGAGAAGGAATTACAAAATTACTACAGTAGATGTGTTGGTATTTTTCTTTCAGAACAGCTAATAGTGAAGAGGGCACTGCTCCTTTCAGTGTCTATCAGATAAATTGAGGATGAGGTGTTAAAATATATATGTCATAAAAATATTTTTTTAAATTTCCTGCTTCTTTTCATGATGATCATGTATAGTTTACAATGTTATTTAAATTTCAATCTATATCAAGTACCAGGTCAAAGTTTTGGAGGTGGTCAGGACTACCTGGAAAAACCCCTCCTACTGAAAACTAGAGTTCAAATTTCCTCCTATTCCTACGTCAAGACTTTTTCTGCAAATGAGCTTCCATGAGAACTCCTGGAATTATGTTAAAAAGGAATCTTCAAGCAAGGATGATTTTCAGATTTAAATCTTGTGTCAGAAGTCTCTGTCTATTTCACCTTTGTCTTTCCTTCACTCATGTTATAAGAAGTACCTAATTATTAAACAATAGCCGTTTACTTGCCTTGTAATGGGGGGAAAAAAAGAGAATATCTACCAGAGATGTCTCAAATTGTTTGACTGAAATTGACAATTCTTCTGAAGGAACGATAAATTTACTAAGATGGTTAGGTCTTATAAATATATTTTAAAGGAAAATCATTATCTACTCTCCTTTCTGGAGGGAAAATGTTTGTATATGAGTTCCTTTGTGATTCTTTATCGATATATGTAAAGCCAAAGATAATTATTGGTCGATGTACAACCTACTTAATACTAGTAAGTTGATGATTTTTAGGGAGCTTTTATTTGCAAATGTGATTACTGCCAATGGCAAAAGCAATCAAAAGTCCTTTACAGTTCAACATTCTCCAACTTAAAGGCAGAGGGAAAGGCACTCACTTCTCCTTTCCCCCCATCCCCACAAACAGAAGATCAGAAAAACGAATTATTGGCCAAGAAAATCTACATAGTATGTAGAATGTGTATATTAAAATGAAGAGAAGGGAAGGAATGAATGAAGGAAGGGAAAAAGGGAGGGATAGTGGAGGAAAGGGAGGAAAAGAAGAGGGAGGACAGCAAGAGGGAGAGGAAATGAAGAAGGAAGGAAAGAAGGAATGAGAGAAATAGGAAGGGAGGGGAAATGACTAAAATTATACAAAGTTATGATACAATGCAGAATAAGGTATAGATAGCACTAGTTACAATATATCCCATATATCTGCCAGCCACAATCAGAGCCTTTAAAGTAAATGCAGAAACAAGAAAATATTGTTGACCTATGTCTTGATCTTTCTGATTATCTGTCCAGAACAAAAATAAGATTTGTCTATAACTATTTTATTTTCATTTATTAATTTTAGTTCTACAGCAGATGCCTTCTGAGAAAAAACCATTGATCTTGCTTCCTATTAGACACATAAATATTTAAGGGAAATTTAAGAACTCAACATTTTAAGATATTGCAACAACTCCATCTGAGTTAAACAATGTCTATCACCTCAGGTGAAGTCCTCTATCAGCCAGCATGACTACCCTCACTGTATGAAGGTTCAATCAATCATTTATCCTATCCACATCTAGATAACACCACATTTTAAGTGTCTAACCTATTTTGTGCAGCAGACATTCCCATGCAATATCTCTGAAAAAAACCCCAAACAAACACCTCTCACCCTTACCTGCCCTTTCTTATTCCAGTTAGAACTGAGAGGTAGCTTTTGTATACTATTTTCTTTTGACAGGGAAGTGGGGACCGGGACAATGGAGATGTTGAAGTTGAAGGTGATGGTGATGGAAGGTGAAAGACTTAGTTAAGAAGAACTCCAGAAAGAGTTCCGGCAGTAGAACAGAATACCACCAGCTGACAGAGGCATGAGGAGAATGCATCTAATAGTGACTATTGCTGATGTTTCCACTGGGTCAAGCATGCCTCAGATGTATAGCTCAGTCCGATACCCTTTCCAGTTCTGCAAATTCTCAGCATGATTCTCAGCTTGGGTGATATAATTCATATACAGCAAAGTCTGAGATCATGGCTGATATCACAAGAAAATGGAAAAGCTTAGAAATAGGGTCAAATGAAACACAGTATTTAATAGAAGAGAGACATAGTACTTGTGAATAAGTGAAGATATCAGAAAATGGATGGTTAAAAGATCCATAGGAAATAGTGTTGTATGTAGATTCTTAATGATCTGTACACCTCAATATGAAAGTAAATTTATGCAGGAAAACGTTCTATCAAGTTGCTCATAAATTTTCAAAGGGAAAAAGGTGTTAACAGGAAGCTGAAAAATTCAGTGACATGCATTGAAAATTAGAGAAACAGTGTGGTATATTTGGAAAGAGGAGATCAAATATGCACATTTCTCTTTTACACTTGAAAAGAAAATGTAGAAATATAAAGAATAATGATTCCTTGGAAAATATCTCATATTCATAACTACAAGGAGTAGCACTTGGTAAGAAAAAATATCAGAGATTTTGCTTATTTCAACATATCCGTTCTTTGTGATTTTTTTTTTCTTTCGGGGTCTAGTACTTCAAACTACACTTTTAGACACCAGAAACTCAGCATATACTCTGTTTTCAAAGTCCTCATTTCTAGTACCTCTTTTGTCTTTAAAGATCTAAAAATCACCTATTTTACAACTGAGACCTAAAATGTATCTATTTTCTCTCTATCTAGCCTAATATTTAAAGATTCAAAGGGGGACAGCTTAAAGAAAAGTCACAAATAATTTAATTTTGGAATGTGTAGTACTGTACTACCCTGAGCTACAAATGTTGTGGGTTCACTATGCTTCGGACGCAGGAGGTGTGCATGAACAGGTATATTTAGTTGATCATCTGTTGGCTAAATAGGAGACATCAAGCTCTTCTCTTATGTCCAGATAAGACACCACCTTCAAAAGAGGTGGAGAATCTATACCTGGGAACCTTGTGGGGTGGGATACTTACATCCTGATAGAAGATAACACTAAGATATCTCTATTTAAGAGAAGTGAATGGTAGCCCTGTAGTATAGTCTTAAACATATGTAAAGCAGATGAGGGGGTGGTGGGGTGGCAGCAATCAGCATTCCTGTGATTAACTCATCTTTTGGTGTAATATGTTATGAAAGCAATGGATTATACTTCAGTACTCAGATGCTTGGGTTTGAACATTTTTGTAATTTTCTATGAGGAACAGATCAAAGCTGGATATTTTGTACAACACCTGATACAATGGACAAGTAATCAGAAAACCTCTTTTTATGATCTTAGATGTGATGAATCTAACATATTCACTGGCAAAACTAGCAGTGACAATTTCAGGCACTGCAAGCACCAACTTTTATCTTTGCTGCTCTGTTGGCATTGACTGCAACCTCTCACCAGTCAGCAGAGAGGAGCTCTTGTAGCAGTCCCAGGCAATCACATCCCACCGGTGCAGCTTGCACTGTTGCACCAAGACAACCTCTTGGAACTCTGACAGAGTGGCAAGGCAAACATTCAACACTGTAACACTTAAACTTTGTTTCAGATAATGCCTTTATGAGACTTTATAAGCTGCTTTATTTATTCCTTTATAAAACTTCCTTTATCAACTGCTAATTATGCGATTGCTACCTCAGCTTATTAAATTCTACACGACTAATGATAATATTTCATATTCATAAAAAGAAAGTCATCTAAAGATATATGTTTCCATGAGTATACTTTTGCATCAAAAGGGAATTTTATGGAATGAAAACCCATTGGTTGAGAATGGCTGTAGGACTGAACTTCTCATTTTCAGACTATGGAATTGCTTGAGCAGCACGTCTAGGTAAGGCAGCAATATAGATGCTTTGAAACAGAAAATTACAGCAGAGTTAGACAGAATTATTAATTTACCTTGAATTCATTTATTTTGCTAAAAAACACTTTACTCAAATACAACTTAATGAGCAATGTCCAATAATGCACTTTAACGTCTACAAAATCCTTTAAGTAATCCATCTGTTTTCGGCATTACACCCTTGTGCTGTATTGTTGTATTAGTGTTTGAATATAATGGCATAATACATCTTTTCGTTCTATTTTGTAGCACCTGTGGTGCACTAGCACAGATTCATACCAAAATGAGTTTAGCTTTTTTATCGTGTTTCTTAGCGGGGTATGTATATTATATATATAAGCTGTGGAAAAGCAGACTCCCATGAGTGTATCCAAACCACACATAGCAAGTGAGCCCGAGCCTTTGAGAGGTGTGAGATTAATAGCCAAATATAATTTCCAAGATACAATGAATCTAGAAAGAAACATTACCTACCAGTAGCTAGCGTTAGATTCTACTCACAGATTACGCATTTCTATAGTGTGTCTTGGCTCTTGAAGGCAGAAACATTTTCCTGTACATAAAATAGCCAAGTGTACTGTGTTCTACTGTTCTGTGCCTAATGTGCATGGATTACATGGGCTGCCATTTCTGTCTCCCTCAAAACCAGAAATCAAATATGTAAAGGACCACAGAAGAGAATAAAGACTGGACTGGAAGACTAATTTGTGTGTGGATCCACACTCTCTGGAAAAACATTTCTTAGTCCTTTTAATTCCTGCATTCTGTGCAGTTGCATTACCAGAAAGCATTCAGCTGAGGATCTTGAATTCTTGTTTCATGGACTGTGATTTTAGTCATACGTGATAGTTGCCTGAGAAAACAGAGGTATCCCCTGTTTCCTAGTATTCTTTTGGCTGTCATTATCAGAAAAAGCAGCACCAAAGGGAAGGACCAGGCATAAACTAATGGGTATAACTGGGCATGTTGATCTGTGCCCATACATAGAATCACAGAATATGCCAAGTTGGAAGGGATCCACAAGGATCATTGAGTCCCACCCTGCACAGGACTATCCCCTAGATTCACATCACGTGCCTGAGAGTATCTTAGTGATTGATGCCATTGTTTCTACTTGAGATGTGCCTGGAAGCTAGAACTCCAGATAGATTCCACTGGCAAGCAGAGAGTACTGGACAAACTAAGCTGTACTTATTCATTTATAACAATTTATTTTTTTCACAGAGGAGGCAGACTAGGGATCTTGATAGGGTTTTGAAATACCCTATTTGTGCAATTGCATTCATCTCCTTTTTGAGTCTAGAAAGAGGATGCATCATCATCCATGGAAAATCTATCCTTAAAGTCCTTTAGGATGACCCAAAAAACTCAGGTTAAGAGAACTGCACTGAGTGTGGGCAGAAGTCCTTTAACTTGTCTGATCCCTGTACCAACAGAACCAAAGAGAGGAAGAGGGGGACTGGGCTGATGTACCACATGACCTTTAAGAAAAGGCAGATTCTCTCTTGGCCTGTGGCTGATGGTGCTGATGTACGGTTATATATCATTATAAGAAGCTAGAGGACCAGATGTGCTCTGGCCCTCTGGTACTGGACAGGGTTGTCACAGATATGATCCAGGAAAGGTATAAGAGTGAATATCTTGCCAGTTATTTCGTTATTTCATATCTTGCCAGATATTTCAGAATATCCGAAAGAATCGGATATTCTTTGATGGTGCCAAATCCTGGCCTAAGCTAGTAGCTTTATTTACTCTAACTTCTCTTTAGCTCTAAGGTCTGTTGGTACTATCTGATAATGATACTGGCATGTGTTTTGCTGATTAAAGCAACTCAGGCAGGAGGAAAAGCAGTATTTAAAATCTGAAAACAATGCTGACATCAATACTTTCTGTTTCCTGTATCTTTCTTGTAAGAGCTTCCCTAAGACATCACGTGTCTGGGGCTGAACATTAAAATGACATATTTTTTTTTCTTTTTTTTGTGTGTTCTATTTAAACTTTGTTTGTAGATATACATGTCCCTTATTACACAGAGGAATAAGAAAATAGCACAGATTTTTAACAAAGCATTTGTAAAATGTGCTGTCCTAACATTTTTTTGGTTTGGATACAACAAACATATTACTAGTAATTTTTAGATTCTAATATAAAATAATTGAAATAATTGTAGATTCAAAGCAAAATATTTGGCTTTACCAGTAACTTACATTTTTGTGAATAATTAATGAAACTGCTGCTACTAATCACAATTACAGACTATGAATTAGTATGGGTCAATTATATGCCTATATATATATTTTATACAAAGCAAAAGAATGTTTCCCTTAAAAAAAACTATTGCAAGTAACATAGAATTGATTATTAAATCAATTTCTCAAGGAATGTTTAAATTTCTGTTGGACAAAACATTCAAAAGATTGACTGCCTTGCTTTAAGTACCTTTGGGCTGGATGCAAGGAGAAGAAACCATATCGGCATACTGTATGAATGTGGATTTGTTTTAAGTAAAATAAATGGAAATGGAAATCAATTGAAAAGTGAATACAAGAGAAAAATACAATAAAGCAAATTGGCAAACTGGTTAAAAATATAAAGTGCTAATTGAAACGTTGGCTGCTATAAAATATTTACTCTAATTCACTTTGAATATGTACCGCTGAGAAAAAGGCATTGTTTTTCTCAGAAATCCATGCATTTCAGAGACAATTTGTAGCTAAATAGAGTCAGTTGAAAAATACAAATAGTTATTTTTAGAATAAAGCTGATTTTAATTTTATGTTAGCTACTTCCTGACAAAGTGTGTACTTTGTTAAGATGAATTCAGTTTGTAATTCTGGCACTGTTTTCAGGATCAGTGTTTCTTCTCATTATGTGAAAAATTAAATTACACAGGAAATTTTGTAATAATTGTCACAGTTTAACCCCAGTAGGTAGTTAAACATCATACAGCCACTTGTTCACTCCTCCAACAGAAGGATGGGGGAGAGAATTGGAAGGGTAAAAATGAGAAAAATTGTGGGTTAAGGACAGTTTAAGATGGAAAGCAAAAGCTGTGTGAACAAGCAAAGCAGAACATGGAATTTATTCATCACTTCCCATGGGCAGGCAGGTTTCAGCCAACCCCAGAAAAGCAGGGCTCCATCTCATATAATGATGACTTGGAAAGACAAACACCATCAGCCTGAATGACCCCCTTCCTTTTTCTTTCTCCAGATTTATATACTGGGCATGACATTGTATGGTATGGAATGTCCTTTGGTCATCTGGGGTCAGCTGTCTTGGCTGTGTCACCTCCCAGCTTCTTGTGCATCCCCAGACTCCTTGCTCGTGGGATGGAATGAGAAGAAGAAAAGGCCTTGGCTCTGTGTAAGCACTGCTCAGCAATGACTTAAACATCCCTGAGTTATCAAAATGATTTTCAGCACAAAAACATTTAGAGGACACAAAGAACAGGAATAAATGGTAGTTAAAAGGTCTAGAGGTTTGAATGAAACAATATGGGAAATATTACGTTAGTTTTAAGACCTTAAGAAATCAAAAAGCATTGACAATGAAAGAAAGAGGAAAAAAAAGGAGCATATTGTAGCATTAAAATGCTTTAGTTCATGCCACATGGAAAAAGTAGAGATTTTCAGAATTCAAACTTCTGCTGCAATCAGTTCCTTGACTTGCCATTTCTCATTTCCTCATCCCTTATCTACTCCATATAATATGACATGAAGTGAGAATGACAGTGCTTACCTACTGTTTATTGTAAAGAATCACAGCAAGCTCTAACTCTTCCTTTTCATACAGGATACCTTTTATAGCCTTTCCTCTTTAAATCTCATTCAACTCATGTTACTGAACAGATTTGTCCTTAGAAGGAATTAAAAAAAAATAATTATGGTATTGTGCCAAAATATTGAAGAGAAAGAAATCCAAGAGCCACTGTTCTTGCAGTTATTAGCTCTCAGATCGTGTCTGATATAAAAAAAAAAAAGACGACTGTATACAATTGCAATAATAATCTGATGCAGAATTGTTACTTTATGTTGTTAAGAGCTGTAGTAATGATTAAAGATGAGTGACAGGTCATTTGTCATGATGTAAAAATTCATTAAATTTCTTTTTCACTTCATACCCCTGAAAGAATTGCTCGCTGGCAGACTACCTAGGAATGCAAATACAAATCTAACACCATTTCTCTGTAATTTATTAACATGAGAAAAGTTATGGATAGTTCTTAGCAAAAAGCACAGATCTGAAAAATAAAAAATTCATATTGAGCAATATTATCCATATTAACATGTCCTAGAATGAGACTGTAGTAGTAATTATACAACTAAGTAAAGTATTTGTGCACAACTAATGAATTCCTTAAAGTAGTTGAAGAACTGCACACTGAGAAAAATAATTTTGTCCAGTCTCCTTTATATTTCACACAAACTTCAGGGATAAAACACATGAATAACAAGTAGAACTGATGGGAATTTTTCTGAATATAAGTAGTAGGAGGGATAAGGGGTCTTTCCCTTCTTTAGATGAGTAATGTAGGTCTTGTCTGTGAAAATAATTCCATACCTTCAGAACCTGTTAGTATGGTAGAGTTGCATGCTAAAATGCCAACATATGTTCCAGAGCACCATCCCTCCAAGCTTATCACCTGTAAGATTGGAGCGGCTCACCAACTTTCTGCATTTGTGTCTCCAATACACCAGAATTAATCAAAATTATTCAGGTTTGAAGAGCTTTAGACATACACAGCTCTTCTCATTTTATAGTTTGAAATCAGACAGTGACTAGGATTACAGGATTCATCTGTCTGAGAAGAAAATTCTCTGTACAGTACCCACTGGTTGCAGATTCTGCTTCTCCTGTAGATGTCTCAAGCACATTTCTTCTTGCTATATGAAGGAATGTATTAGACCATGTCGTGGTAGGGAACATCTGAAATTTTTCAATGTAAAATGGGTGACAAAACTCACTAGCTATTCAGTGTATTCTTTAGCATTCCTTTATGCCTCAGTTGCTGTGAGATGCATATCGAGGCCAAACTTTATTTACACTCACCAGCAATCAGAAGCAGTAACAAAGTGGGAAATAGGCTTCAGTAATGGACTACGAATGTTGGAAACTCTCTTGTAGTAGGATTGGTGAGGTTGGGAATAATTTGTGTCTCTTGCCAAAATGATGGATATTAGCTTCTAAAAAGCTTGATTTAATTTTTTTCCCCCCCCAGGTCTATTGTTCCAGACTGTCATCCCAGAAGGTTACTCCATAGACTAATATCCCAGATAACTTCATAACTACTCAGGAAAATTCACATTTGCAGATGTCTTGCAATTTTGAGTGCGAAAAAATTACTTGATGCATTTAATCTCTTTTCATTTCAGTGAATAGTTGGAGTATTCTATCTAGTTTACAGAAATGTTGAAAAAAATCTGCTTTTGGTTTGTTTCAAATAGAAACAAAGATAGATCCCCTACTTTCATGTGAATTACTAACCCTGGGTTTTAGTAGCTTCTGGTAACTAGACACCTCAGCTGTGGTGCTGAGAGAAGTGAGAAACATCATAGTAATGAATTTCAGGCAGCAGTAAACCTTCAAAATTGAAATAATCTTGACGCATTGGACATTTTGTTCTGTAAAACAAAACAAATCCTGTAAATTCTGAGCACAAGTGAAGCATAAAAGTTTAGTAAAGGCCATAATTTCATATCAAAGTTTCATTGTCATTTCATTGTCTGTTTTATGCAGAGTCCTTCAGAATACTTTCAAGCTCTGGAAGAGCAGTTTGCAGAACATAGAGTCAGTCTGTATAGAATACAAACAAGTTTTGAAAATATTTAAAAGAAATCTGTGATCCATAAACTGATTTTTTAACAGTTCTTGAACACTGATGTATTATTCATATGTTAGTAAAGATAAACACTATTTGCATACCTTTACCAAAACCAAGTTTATTATCAGAGGATGTTTTGACATTCACACATGCAGACTTTTAAATAGCAAATTATTAATTGTAATTTATTTTTGAACCAGTTAAAAAATTTGTTTCCTTGAGAGTATTGTAGCAAGACTCTTTATAATTTCCTTGTTTGTTGAAGAAAAATGCTCCTTTGTTTTGTTATACATTGCTAGGTTTGTTCTTGAGCTACTTCAGCAGATATCATTAAAGCTCCACAGGTTTCATCTAAGTAAATATGACATTCAGTTTTTTTTTTTTTTTTTGTATTTCATTATGAGAGGTATATATTTAATTACAACTTTTCAATACAGCTCAAAGGACGTAACTCTTTCTTCAAGGATTTCAACCCAGTAAGAAACAGCAATAAGGGAAATAAGATTCTGCAATATACTTCATCCTTTTACCTCAGTTAGACAGGTTTTCTGTAACCTAACTGAGGCAGATAAAAACGAAATATTGGTGGTAGTAGTGCGTCTGATCTATAATTATCCACAGGTATACTTGGTTCTAATCTATCATTCACTTTGGTTATGCATTATTTAAAAGAGTATTTACACACTTATCTTCAAACATTCAACTTACCATGTCCCACCTATCCATTGGACCCAAGGAGCACATTAAAAATACTTAGGTTTTCTAAAAAATTGATACCCCTGAAAAATCCTGCAATACTTCTGGTGTTTTTGAGCAATGGGGCAATAAGATTTATGGAGAACTTGGATATAATGAAAGCGTGAGTTTGACTTTATGCTTTAGTCTCACCTGGAAAGTATTGCAACGCATTTTGGCACATTAGAGGTTTTCCCAGACTAACATCCACAGACTGCTGCTATATTATGTTTCAACAATTTCTTGGCAGAGAGTCACTACTCTAGAGCAGAAAGAGAATGATCATTCTTCATTAGAGTGTGCTGCTGTGCAGTAACAGAGCAGAGGCTGTGCAGACACACTCTCAGGATGCTCTGGAAAAAAAGACTGAGAGGAAAGCAGAGGAAAGCATGATAGATAGCATAGATCTGGAAACAAAAGCATTTTCATGTTTTGGATTTTAGGAGGAAAAGAAAAAACAAGAAAATATTTGTGTGACTTTTCTTATTTAGAAATCTATATTTGTGAAGAAAATAATAACCTGAAGTGAAATGCTTTCTTGGAAACCTTATGCTTTCTTGGAAATCTAATAGTGGAGCTTCAGATTGACTAGACTCTGAACTGATGAGCCTTTTTTAGGTTCAAACCTGAGCTACTTTGATCACTGAAACCATCGCTTTTTATTCCTTTTTTAAAATTATTACCATGTTTAAATAACACAGTGATTAATGACAAAACACTGAGGGATTTCCATAAATTCCAAGGCATTCTATTATTATATGCCTACATGCATGTCAAATGGTTTCATGATGATCAGTATAAAACCATTATCAACTGAATTAGAGACTTACTTTTCTTCCTCCATCTGCCTCCCCTTTACCCTCCCGAGTTTGGTCAATGAATAAGATCAAAAAGCCAAATAAATTAACAATTTTTAGACAAATTATCTATATTGATAATGGTTCATCAGCATATAATGTTAATATATTATTGTCTTAGCTTACCATAAGTAACAAATTGTTATATATTTATTTTGATAGACATTTTTACAGTGTTAATCAAGCTATTTGGTTAGTCACATTGATATGATGACTTTGGAGGAAAATTATTTTCCAGACAAAAGTCTTTAATCAGTGAAATACACTAATTCAACTGTATTGTTATATGGATCTTCATTGAATCCTAGTCAGGAAAAGATTATGAAGTAGATTTATCTCAGGATTTCTAGCTATGGAGCAGAACAGCGATCATCCTTCAGAACAATCTCAGGTTTAAGGAAACATAAAGAAAGAATGTAAGAATTCCTACAAGTCCCGTGTTTTCCTTCTCTGAAGACAATCTATAACCAACAACAGGTGTATTTTTCACAGAAGAAACAACACCTTTATAAATGCGTGCAATATAGACTGGCGACAATTTAGGGAACAGTGCTCTTTCTGTTGAAGAAAATTGTTTTGCCAAGTTTTCCAAGGACAATGCATGCCAAGAAGAAACTTCAAATTCTGAAAAGTGTAACTACTAAGAGAAACAGAAGACATAGGCTGCTATAAAGTACTCAAGTACCAGTGTGTCAATAAATAGAAGGAGAAGGAAATATTGTGTCTCTTCAGAAAAACTTTACAAAGGTTTGTTCTCTGCTCTTGCAGAACACAGTACTGTGTAAACATTAAAAAAAAGTAGTTTAAATCAGGTGTATGTGAATCCTTTCTGTGCAAGAAAAAAACACCAGATAGTCTCAAACTAGAGATAGTCTGGTTCCTTAGTATTAAAAAGCTTGATGTGGTTCTATCAAAAAGTGTTCAAACACACCTGATGTGAACAACAATCTGAAATGAAAAAATACCCCAATAACTAAGCAGTATTAGAGCCAAGAAATATATTGGTGAAAATAGTGATTTTGCCCCAAAAAAGTAGAGGTACCAAAGGCGTTTTGACCTTCCAAATATTTTGATTTAGCAGTGTTGAATAATGAATGGTAACTTATGAACTAAAAGATAAGATAGATAGTAGGTATGAGGAGAAATGATTTTTCATAATTATTATTCTTGCTACGTATGCAGTCCATATCTATGAAGATTAATGTTGCCACTGCTAAGGTGGGAGTATAAATTTTATATTAAGCAGCCCTCCAGGAACAATGGGTATAGGAGAAAGCTATGTTTCTCATCATGGACATCACAGACTTAACATAGGCTCTGTTTACAAAACCCCCAAAAAAACGCTAGCAAAATTATCTGAGAGATCAAATTTCTTATTGGGACAGTCCCAAATTCCTTATTATTCAATTATAGGATCAGTTTCTGGAAAAGTGGTAGACACACTGCCTGTTTCTGCTAGACCAGACATCGTCTGTCTCTGTTCTGTGAGAGGGCTGGTACTCAAGCACCAAGGTGTTGCTCTCTGCATTGTGTGCTGCTGTGCTCCTTGCCTGTGAGGGTCTGAAATGACTTGTAAGAATTGTAACATACTCTGCATCCTTGGAACTGACTCTAACAGGCAGAACAGTCAACATTGCACGAAATGTGGCAGTCTGCACCTCCCACACTTCTCCAGCCTCACCAGGCTTCACTCCTCATCATACTTGCATGATATATGAGGGCATAAAGACATCTTATCAATTCACACAGTGAAAAAAAGACTTGGACAGACTATGAAACAACTGCCATTAAATTTGAATAGAGAAGGAAAATTCATACAAAATTATTATGGTTTTAGGGTCACATAAGGATGAGAGTGAAGTTGTAATGCATGTATAAACAGTGAGGGCATGCCTCTTGCTCTCTACACTCAATTTGGTTTGTTCGTCAGTATTGATGTAGGTAGTGCCTGTCATTGGAAGAATCAATAACAATAGATTATATAGTCAAGGCCATTCTGAGTCACATCAAATGCCTGTTTCTTTATTTTCCAAAACAAAATATGTTATAAATGGAAACCTAGGAAATAATAAATAAATTAGAATTGTCTGTGACACTCCTGCCTCATATTCTTTCCAATATTTTTTAGTTCTGGAAGTAGAGATTCTATGTATGCCTTTAGTAGGTACCTTTGGACTCCTGTGAGTTTTCTCAGCCTCTCCTTCAGCCCATTTTCCTTTCAGTATTTTCAACATTCTTTGGAGCAGTTTCACCAGCCTACAGATGCTGTGTGAAGAACTAAAATGGTTTTGAACCTCATTCCTACTAACTTTTATTTTGGACAATTTTATAATCACAATGGATTATGAATCCTTACCCAATCTGTCCCAGGCACTCTTTTTTTAAGAGCTCTTTATTAATCTCTCTTTCATAATTTTTTTCCAAGTTTTACAGTCTTCTCTTATTTCATTATTTTATATAAAGAGGCTTTTCCATACATTTAATAACACTTGTTCTCCTTCCCTGAACCTTTTCTAGTTTCCATAGATTCTATTTCAAATAGCTGAGAAAGGGGTGATCCAGAGAATTATACAACGAAATATTCTTTGTTTTCTTCCCTTTAAAAATAATTCCTAGCTTAAATTTGCCTTTCTAACCAATATTGAGCTGATGTTTCTATAGAGCCATTTATTACAACCCAAGATTTTGTTCCTGAGTGATAATGACCAGTCCAGGGCCCATTGAGTTGTAGGTGAATGTAGGCCTGCTTGTTCCCACACAAATGGCTTGACATTTATCTATACGGAATTTCATCTGCCATTTTATTGGCTGCTCATATATCTTCCTAAGGTTCTCCTGCAATTCTTTGTAGTCTACCTTCATTTTTACTGAATAACTTGTCATCAGCAGTAGTTTGCCACTTCACTATGTGAATATTCACCTGTGAATGTTATGAACTGCACAAGACCCAGCACAGTTCTGTATGGAATTCACTAGTGATTACACTGCAAAGAGTATTCATTCCTACCTCTCTTTTGTCATTTAACCAAATGATGAAATAAAATGAGGAAATTTATCCCTTATGCTGTAGCTGCTTAGGATCATTAAAGCTTGGGTGACAAATTGTGTCAGAAGCTTAGTAGGACTCCAGGTAGGATATATCAGACTGAATACCCTTACCAATATGCTACAGTATGTTTATGACACAGGATTTCCCTTCAGGAATCCACATGGTCTCTTCCCCAGTGTATTGTCAGGTTTGTCCATGCGATTTTAAATGTACCTTGATGTCAGCTTAGTACTTCAAGTACCAGGAGAATTTTAAGTAAAACATGGGTGCATATCATTTGATCCTGACAAATAGTCAGTGTTCATTTTATCATTGCTGTTGCTAATTTTATTCCACCCTAGCAGACTATCCTCTTTCCACCAAGTTTCTGGTATGTCTGCTATTTCAATATTCATGTTCCTTCATCTGACAACTTAGATTTTGTATTGTTATTGTAAGGGTTTGATTCTCTTCTCAGCATCCAATTTAAAACACACTTTGTGTTTGACTAATTCCATCCTGGATTATATCCTTCACAGGGACTAAAAAAATTTCTGTAACATCATCCTTACAGATATGGCATCTTCACCTCGGTGCTGTTCTGGACTTGTCAGCTTGCTCCTACTCTTTCATTAAAAAGCTTACTCTCAATTTCCTTGAAATTAAGTGGTAGTAGCTTGACCCACTTGTCATTCAAAGTACATCTCTTCTGCATGTCTCCAGCTTCTGATGTGTGTTAACCCTTACTACTGGCTTCTCAGCCCAGCACTGAAAGTTTGCCTCTCTTCCTCCTTTGGTGCCACAGGAATTACTGAAAACACTACAAAGAACACTAGTTTAGTGGGTTCGGTACTCTAATAACATTCTTAAAAGCCTAAAATCTACTCCATCTCTCTTCTGCCTTTCATTCTGGTATTTTTATTCCTGTGCACACCAGCTACAGATCCCCTCTGTTTTCTTCTAGCAGTTGGTAGAGACATTTTACAAGGTTTAACACATTTATGTACTTGGCAAGCAAGTCACCATGAAATTATCTCTGCAGTCACAAGCCCAGCTTGATATTTTTTGGGTAGCACTTGCCCACCACTGCAGTCTGCCACTTGCTTCCAGTAGAGCATTTGCTTGAAGAGGCATTTCCTTGATGAAGGATGACAGATGAACAACTTTCAGCAAAGCAGACTCCTGACTGGGATCCTTTGCTCTTCATGCAACACATGCCTCCCACCCTGCCACCACTGGGGTATCTTCTTTGGTCTCAGTCCTTCTATGATAATCTGAAGTGCAAAGATGAACCTCTTTGTGTATCTGTACTGCTTCTCAGCAGTATTGGTTTTGCTGACTAGAAGAAGACAGTGATTAATTAAGTACCTGTAAAAGCTCTTGAAGAATCTCTCCAGACTCTTAGGTCATCAAGATCAACTACTCTAGCCTTAGATTTTTTGTTGGTTTTTTAATGTTAGATTTGCAATGTACTGACAGTATACGCGTCTGCTACTTTCCCATGCATAGCATATCCTTTAATATGATACTAGACACAGTAAAATGATCTGTCCTCTCTACCTGGAGAGAGGTAGAGAGTGTGTCCTGGAGAACACCATCTCTATTTCTTCTCTCCTAAAGGATGAGAAGTTCATTCCTAATGTAAGAATGCAAGTCTGATTTAACAATCAGCTTAAAAAACCCCCCTAACCTTTAACTTTCCCCAGAATTTATAAATTTTCTTCACAGTTTCATCGTAGCTATAACTAATTTTCAATGCAAAATCTTCACATAATTGACTAAACTAAGTTATTCAGCTCTATGTTAGTAAAGTCATTGTAGGGTTTAGCCAAATATTTTCCTTGAAATCTTGATCACTTTTGTAATATGTCTTTTATATCTTTTATTAATATACCCATATTTTAGTCAAATTCAAATCTGAAGACTCCAACAAAAGAGAGAATTTAAATTTTAATTTTTATGGAGATAGGATAGTCAGTTTCCCATGTTGCATGAAACACACACTATCTAAACTGTATCTTCTTTGTGGCAGTAGGACTCACATACTTGCACTTCTGTTCAGTGTTAAAGACTGAGGTTTAAAACAAAGGCATATTCATCCACTGCCAAAAAATGAAACTGCACTTATACGAAGCCAGATAACACACTTTCCAGAGCTGATAATAAAACAAGAGACCCTGAGATTTTCACAAAATGTCAAATGTTGTTTGTAATATTTTTATATTTTATTTCACTACTAGTTTGTCTCAAGTAATGTTTATGACTTATTTTTATCTCGGTTTATTTACTGTGTGATTTGTTATTCAGAAAGTAATGATTTAAAACAACATTTCTCAGCTCGCACTTTGCATGTGCAACTTGCTTCCTGCAAATATTCATTTTGTTCATTTTTTGAATATTTTTAGAGGCACAATGGCAACATGTCTTCTAGAAAATGTCATTCTTTGAGATGCATTACTTTTCCTGCCTGTAATTCTGTATGATTCGTCTGTGAAGAACTGTGAAAAACTCATATAAAACTTACTTTATAAATTAGGAATGTAGCTATTAAGATTTTAGTTTATAATAGAAGCTTTTCCATTCCCTTTGTAAGTCATAAATGGTTTCAATGAATATTAATTAAAGAAAATGTCTACTTTATTTATTGTAACCATTTACATCAAACAAACAGAAAAAAATAAATTACATATAATCAGGATTAAAATGCTGATTATAATGTTGAAAATTTCCAGAGAAAAGATTTCAGTGAAAGTCACAGATCATTTCATGTACCACTTAAAATATTATGTTAAAGAAAAAGGTCTGCTTTATTACTGTTGAAACACCAAAAAATTTCAAAACATGTTTTGAGTAGAAAATACTGTTGCTCTGTTTTTTAAATCAAATTCTGTCACAGTAATTGGTGGAAATAACAACTACAAATCTTATCTGTTGGAGTTTATTTTTACTTATTTTCTGAGAGACACAAAAAGAAAACTCAGAACAATTAGAGAGAGATTTTGCAATTGCTGTCAGATCAAAAAATGCAAATGTATTTTCAGTGGGTTTTAATTCAATTATCTAACAAGATGCGTCTCCATTGGTGTACTTTGAAAGTAAGCCAGGCTCCAATCTCATTCTCAGAAAGATGTTCTTGATATTCACCTTAAATGTTTCTTTTTAAAACATCCTCCTATTAGTCATGTTATAGCTATATATATATCACTAAAACAACTTTTTCCTGCATTCATATTGATGTTTTTCCAGATGTTGTGAGCACGCAGCTATGTCTCCAAACTGCACATATTTATATATCTTTTTTCCCCATCAACATTTACCTACATAAGATGATTATACCACCTATATTGCCTTTGTATTTCAGCATTTGATACAAAAGACCCATATTGTAAAAGAGTACTCCTTCTATTTTGCAGTTGGGAATAACGCATTAAGAGGTAAAGCAATTTTTAGATTAATGAAAGGGAAATTATTTGAAGGTAAATTGAAGAATAGTGATACAATCACAGGTTTTCTTCTATGAAAAATACATTTACTTTCTGTGGGTAAACATGGTAAAAATAAAGCTAATAGCCATTTTCTGTCAGACTAAAGCAGCACACATTTACATATGAAGTACTGAAATTTTGTTTCTTTATTTTATGGTAAACTTATTTGGATATGTGATGTAATATCTAGATTTTCCATAACTAACATGGATCTATTTTATAATTATTCTGTTAATCTCTTTCTGATAGCCCAAGGACCACTACTTATTATATGAGGACATGGTAAAAGCTGGAATAGCGCTTATGCCCTTCTCACTACTTTCTCACTGGTAGAAAAAATACAGTATGACAGTGGAAACAAGTGAAAAGTAGTCATTTTGTGGAAGAGAAATAGACATGATAATTACACCCAGTAAAGGGAAAAAATGCAATAGCTGGCAATGGTGATAAGCTTTTAAGCCTCTGTAGCTTTAGTTCTCGGTTAATAATACACAGTTTATTTGTCTGAATGCACACTGAACATTGCAGTAGCATGCCTTTGTCACTACTCAGCTGTAAGCAAATTCTGTCTTTGCCATTTGTTAACATACAGTCTCTGTAACTTTTAAGGATCTCAGATGTGCTTGTTCATTCAGAAGTCTTTATTCAGAACAAAAGAAACAGACAGTTCTGATGTCTTGTTCGGGTCCCCTCTTTTTCTCCACATTTCTTTGTCTGACATGCAGACATCACTCATACTTAGTTACTTGCTTTGTTTCTGAAATAGCCTCTAAGCAGTACACTCACGAGTGTTGAAGCTGCAAAATGATAGTATTTTGTCTTCTGTATGATGACTCAGTTCAAGACAGTAGATGTAAAGCCTATCTCAAGTGCTAGGAACCTGCGTCTTTTTAAAGTGTGACTCCTTATGATCTCCACCTTTATTTTGTTGGTACGTTGACATAGCTGGTGGCAGATGCTATTTCAAGATAGAGCCCAGCATGTCTACAGGAAAATGTAATGAGAAGGGCTGCCTGAAGGAGTGACATCTGTGGTAGTATGTTTGCTCTTGAAAACCAGAAAAAGACAATGATTGATTATGAAAATACAGATGAATAAGGTATAAAGCCAGTCTTCTCAGCAGGGACAAAGGAATAAAGGAGGCCTGTAGTAACCTGATATATCACTACTTTCTTCACACACCACCAGAAACCCTTGCTGAGGAAACAGTTTTCATTGCAGGAGCCTACATGCTTCTATTATTCCGGTCTGTCACTTTTTCACAGTAAATCTTACATTAAGCTGAAATAGTGGATTTTCTATAATATATTCTTTTATTCTTTTACAGCTTACCAAAAATCATACCAACATCTTGACAGTGTTCCTGCACTTGCTTTTCATTATCTTCAGGTAAGGGTGAGAAAAGAAATTTAGTCCGCTACTGGCTTCCTATGCCTCTCTCATCTTCAGGAGAGTCTTTTGTTTAGTGGGCTTAAAAGGTGTTCAGGTTGTATCTGAACCTTCACAGGTATATGACTGCACATAGAGACTTTTGACAAATATATGACCATTTCTGAAGTTGGCTAATTATGAAGCTTTTCTGAAACATTGTACACAAATCCATATAGGACAACAAAGTGGTAGAAACTTCAATTTCTTTAAAATAATTGTGAAATCACAGATTGTTTGAGGAGAAATGAAGAAATAGCAGTCAAGAATGAGGAAATATTAAGACAGTGTTTCTATGACAATTTAAGATAATGAAATTTTTTGTTTGTTTATTTTTTGTTGTATAGCTGAAATGATTCACACTTTAAGGCAATACGTGGAGGTGGAATATTTTGTGAATTAATTTTACATGCAGTGCAAGACATTTTATGCACTTTCAAAACCTATTGTTGTGTACTTTTCCTCAGGAAAGCTAAAAAGAGTTCTGGGTGATGCCTTAAGCCCCTAATGCCTTTTTTTATTTTTCTAATATTTGTAAGTTTTATAAGTAGTGAAAATAGATTTTAGAAAGCAGCAAAACCCCCTCCCTGTCCCTTGTCCCTTTCCCTTTTTCTAGCACCCTTGTTTATACATTCCCTAACCCTTTTACCCCAAATCTAGTAGAAATGTTTAGTCTTTTGTCAAGGCAAGGCCTAGATAGTTGACAGAACAACATATCAGGGCCTAAACCACAGAATATGGTCAAAAATTAGGTAACCATGTACCCTTTGTGCTCTGATGATGGTGAAGATGGGATGAATGGGGGGTCCCAAAGTACACCCCAGACTCATTTTAGGGGGTTAGACCCGGGGCAGACCAGAGTAAAGGCCATAGGGCGGACACATCTGGGATTGGATGGATGATATTATAAAAAGTAACCTCTCAGGCACAGCGGCGCGCGTCCTGTAACATCTTAACCTTGGAAAATAAATCCTTCTCTTATCTCACCCCTAACAAACTGCTCTGGAGAATTTTTCAGCACCTAAACACAGCGGCAACATGGGGTTCAGAACATATATGTGAACATATATTTATGAGTTCAACAAAGATCAACTTTGTAGTTGTGCTTTTGGAAGAATTTGTAATGGGAAGGCTAGAAACACGTTTTCACTTAGGAAGCCTGCAAAGTGCCTTCTCAAGGGGTTTAGATGCTTTTTTCCCCTTCTGCAGAAGTCCACAGTGGGTTGCAGAGAGAGTTGTGTTACGTCTCTCTCTGCTATGTTGGAAAGAGATAACCCTAACAGACATGTACAGAGGCCTTGGGAAGGTGGGGCAGAAATAGAGAGGATAAAGAGGCCCTGGAGAGGGTGGGACCTTGCCTTTTCTCCCTGGGGCTCAGTGCTTCAATAAACACTGTGAGGTATTTTTAAGTTTCTCGTGTTCTTGCCTTCTAAATAAACTTTTGAATTCTTTCCACTGCCTTGCCATTTGTGGGGATACCTGCATATCTTACTTTACAGGCTGTAAATGTGGAAGATATAGGGTTGGAACAGTTCACATAAAAGTTCTTTACTTTTATTCGTAGTCGTGTATATAAATATTTGAGGGTTACATGCTAATACCTCATTATGTTTGTTTTAATAGTTTGGCATTGCCTCTACTCATCTTCTACCAAACAACTCCATTTACTGGCATTCCCATGTCTAGTGGTTTATGAGTCTTATCATTCAGGGACATTAGACAGTGATGTATAATTTAAGTTTCGTTCTTGCTAATTGAATGCTATAAAACAATTAAAATCTTTAATAAGATGATAAAGTTTGAAATATATTAGTTCTAAATGTACAAACTTTTCTCAAAAGCCCTGACCAATCTTGCATGGAATCTTCACTCACATCTTCTATCTATGAGCCCAGGAGCTCCATTTAATCTTGGGTCTGGGGCCCCAGTCTTGGCCTGACTTATGATGTGGGTCTGCCATCTCCAGTCCTGTTTCAGGCCTATCTTCTTTGTGAACCCTGTAGCCACACTGTAGTCTTTCCTCCAGTCTCCTGCTGCTCCTAGCTGAAATCTCTGCATGGGCACTGAACCACTCCCTTTATCTGGGACTGTTACCCCCACCAAGCTGACCTGACCTTGCTCAAGTGTTACAGGACTGTGCCTCGGCCAGTAAGGACAAGTACTGTAGTCACTCTTGTCACCTCATTCTTCCCTTGAGGAACAGCTGTGAACTTGCGTCTCTCCAACATGTATTAACTATGATCTAGTTGGTATTTGAATACAGCACTTTTGGATTTGAGCAAGAGATGGGCAATCTCAAAGTTCTGTGGTCAGATCATGTAACAACCTTACATGACGGCCTTTTGTATAGGGCTATAGATCACATTAACAAACTGAACATCTTTCAAAAGAAAAAAACCCCTTCTTAATAATTATTGATAATGTGTTTATCTTTTCTAATCAAACAAGGAAACTATATTTGTCACTTTGTCAACTGGATACCAGCATTTGACTTTCGTATAGGTCTTTGAAAAAACTGAAACTACCTTAGCTAGCCATTCTTTCTGATTTCTCTCTCAAGCATTTGTTTACAGGTGAAGGCACTTCAGTCATATCAGTAAAAAAATTTTCACATTCTTTTTGACAAAATGCAATGAAATGATTGACAGCAAAGGAGGCCATCAGTCAATAAAGGTGGAAGGCAGCATAAATGATGCATCACGCTCCTTTCCAACCTATGAACAAAGTCACACAGGGCACTAGAAAATGGAAACAGTACTGAATGAAAAATAAGATATTGTGCATTTGTGCAGAACAATTTCAGCTCATGAATTTGTAAAGGTGTCAAGTTGCTATCTAAATAAGAGAGGAAAATAGTTCTGGTATTCTCTCATTAACTCTTCAGGAGCCATAAACCACAGTCTAAAACTTCAAGCTAGACCAAAATTAGCCCTTCAGTAGCAACTGAAACTCTTTGATAGGATGGAGTCCTGTGCTAGGAATTAAATACATGCAAAGACGGAAAATATCCTTGCAAAGAGACTCACAGAACAGTGTAAAAAGTGCATTATCTATGACTAGTTGTAAAATGTACACCTGTGCAGAGCTCACAGGACAGATTCAGAGTTTGAAGCAGGTATTAATGAGGTTTTGAACATGAAGACTTGTGTAACTTCTGTATTATTCTCAATATCCCTCAATCTGATGCGTACACCAAGCTGTGTAGTGAGGTCAAAACGCCTGAGGGAAGGGATACCATCCGAGGGACCTTGACAAGCTTGAGAGGTGGGCCTGTCTGAACCTCATGAGATTCAACAAGGCCAAATGCCAGGTCCTGTATCTGGGTCAGGTCAAACACCAATACAGACTGGGCAGAGAATGGATTGAAAGCAGCCCTGAGAAGAAGGACTTTGGGGTGTTGGTGGAGTTAAAATTGGACATGATTTTGTAATGTGAGCTCCCAGCCCAGAAAGTGAACTGTGTCCTGGGCTGCATCAAAAGCTGCATGGGCAGCAGGTCGAGGGAGGTGATTTTACCCCTCTACTCTGATCTTGTGAGATCTCTCCTGGAGTAGTGTATGCAGCTCTGGGGCCCTCAGCACAAGAATGACATGGACCTACATGGACCCACAATGACATGGAATAAGTCTAGAGGAGGACCACCAAGATGATCGGAGAGATGGAGCACCTCTCCTATGAAGTAAGGCTCTTCAGCCTGGAAAACAGAAGGCTTTGGGAGACCTCATAGCAGCCTTCCGGTACCTATAGGGGGCCTACGGAGATGCAGAGAGATATTTTTCACAGAGGCATGTAATGATAGGACAAGGGCTAATGGATTTACACTGAAAGAGGGTAGATTTAGATTAGATATTAGAAAGAAATTCTTTACTCTGAGGGTAATGAGACACTAGAACAAGATGCCCAGAGAAGGTGTGAACACACCACCCCTGGAAGTGCTCAAGGCCAGGTTGGGTGGGGATGTGAGCAACGTAGTCTAGTGCAATATGTCCCTAGGGGGAGTTAGAACTAGGTGAACTATAAGGAGCCTTCCAACCCAAGCCATTCTATGATTCTACGGAAGAAGATGAAATCTTACTTTGACTTATCAGATACTTATTTAGGAAGAGATATTAAAGAGAAGCAAAAGGAGATATTGAACTTTTTAAAACACTGTGTAAGAAATGTAGTCACCATATTTCTTGTGTAACAACAGTAGAACTTACTAACCATAGGTTTGAATAAATCAGATTTATCATTTTAACGGGGTGAGTTAGAAGGGATGCTGAAACTGAAAACAAAAACACTGTTGAAAGCTCAACAATAAACTCGATATTTATTACAAAGGAAACAAATACCAAGGCAAACGAGAACCTGAGAGGAAAGAGAATGATAAAAGGATGCGACAAACTACTCACTCAGGTGTCACANGAACTACATCAACTGCTTTTATACTATTAGCTGATTGCGTCTGTCCTGCCAGGTGTGGTCAGCACTGCCCAGACAGAGGTTCTCAGTCCACCCCCTTGATTATGTGAGGATGCCCTAATTGCACATGGGTGGGTACTCTGGAAATCCCCTCGTGCATGTGCAGTTCATCTTCGGGGGTCCTATCTATTTGGGTCTGGGGGTTTACTTCATTGTCCTCCTCTTCAGTTTCTCCTCTAAATGGCCTCTACAGAAAACGAACTAATCATGGAACACCAATTAACACAGTTTATCCAAGCAGCTCTTTCCTCAAGGCTAAAGCTCCTGTTTATCAGTGAACTTGGCAGGCAAAGAGCAAAACTTTCACAGGTGGCTGGGGCAAAACACAGACCAGAAGAGAAAATATCAACATTCCCTGATACAATCATACTATATAGGAAGAATGTGCCTACATCTAGAAAATGTTCCCTTTGAAAACATATGGCATTCCTTGCCAGATAATATCAGACTTAAGAGCCACGATTAGATGAATTTAAGTATAATAACATATTACTTTGGTAAACATGAAAGCAAAATAAAATTATGTTGCCTGAAGAATGCAATTTAAAATTTACTTAGGTTCTTAAAGTTTTCTGGAATTTTTTTTTTCCAAATAGAAGAATAGAGAAAAACAGTTTGTTTAAAAATTACTACATGTCTGCTCTTTGTCAGGATGTCAAAATTAGCATAGTTTGAAGGCAGTTGGTGACGTGACATTATGTTTTGGGTTTTTTTTCACAAAAAAATATTTCCTCAAAAAGATCTCAGATGGAATTTAAAATATGTTCCTGAACTGTAAGTTAAGGTACAATCTTGAAGAGCAATTCCAAGTGTTATTCCATATTACTAAAGACTTAACTCTTTTGAGTATATTTAAAAGATCCATAAGAAAATTTAGTTTTAAATTTAGTATTTTCCTCATTAGAGGAAAACATTTTAGATATTAATTACTATTTTAGATATCTCAAATGTAACTGAGAATACAGAAATCTAGATTCCAAAATTAATCTCTACCTAAGAAATGTTGTGGTTTCCTGTTTATATTTTGTTCTTAAAAGTTCGGTTTCAGTGATAAATTAGTCCTGAGAGTATTTTGAATCATAAAGGAGATTTTTAACATGCATCTTTTGTTTTGCCATTTGCGGATAAATGCAAGCATAAGTGTGATGAACATCTGGATTGTTTTAGTGATTCACCTGAAAATTGTGCCTGGTTTCTTTCTTTTCAGGCAGAGTTACTCCTCAGTAAGACCAACGAGCCTGTAAGATTCACTATAGCAGTAAAAGCACCAGAGTTGATGCAAAGAGGGGCTGCCTCTCATGAGAGTAACAAGGTTTTAGAATGGTTTCAACTAGTCATGAAACTCAACCTTTAAAAAAGGATAATCATTGCAATAATGCAAAGACAAATAGTTGTAAACAACAAAAAGCCACTGGGGCGCTGGTAGACAGGACTGGAGTGTTAATACTAGAAAAGAATCAAGAATTAGCTGGCAGAGAAGAGGAAGAAGCAACAGTTCTTCAAAACAACTGCTAAAAGATACCCCAAGGAGGAGACCTCTTGGCACCCAGGTCAACTCAGGCCTCTCTGAGAACAACTCATCTAGCAATTTTCCTCTTATTTTCTATAAACCCAGTTGCTCTATCTGAAAAAATAAAAAACCTGTAGATATTCTTATTCAACACAACATTTGAAATTAAAACACAGATGAAAAAAGACAGTTTATATTCCTGAAAGCAAGAAATGAACTGAAAACAAATAAATTCTGCAGTGATTCTTTGTTCTTGTGGAAATTTTCTTACTAATCCTGAAAAATGGATATTCTTTCACAGGCAGGAATTTAAGCAGAGATGAGCTATCAGACAATTAACAGGCAGGTGATTAATGCCTGTTCAGAAAATAACCATTGACTAAAGCTCTGAATAAATCAGTAATACCATGTGTGTTAATGATCTGGCACCGATTCACCAGGAATTCCACAAAGAGTTATCACTACATTTATACACACACATATGTGTATACACTTATATATAAATGGTCTTATTTATTTATTTATTTANTTTTGAAGTAAAATCCAAATATTCCTGTAAGTTATAACAGGTTCAACAGAAAAAAATGTCAGGCACTTCCTTCAAGACTATCTCCAGGAGTCTAGACAGTACATACTGAAATCTCCGCAGACAGGGAAATAAAAATAGAGTTTGGGTTTCTGATAGTTCTTCAGTAACAGCCTTGGCTACCAGAATGCTTGTTAAAATAGCAGGGAAATAAGCTATCTATCCTTCCTTACTTCCAGAGTTCTGTGAAATTATAATTAAATTTTATCTGAGGATGAATAAAAACTTTAGTCCTTGCAAAAATACTTTTCATGCTCCTTATTTGCACAACAACATTTTGCCCATTTTGGGTCAGGTACCAAAAAGAGAAGGAAGGACGTAAGGGGAAAAACTATCTTGGTAACCCTCAGGGCAGAGCAGAAAGTTGATATGGCAACAAATATGTCCATAACTCTCACGTAAAGAATGAAATTTCTCACTATCTCACCACCGGAATATTGAGTACAATTCAAGGGTGCTGAATTTTTATGCGAGATCATTTGCAGCTTTCACTTAAATTTCCATTCCCAGGTATTCTTTGCTTAAAGATGGAGTCACTGATGAAAGCTTACTGAGCCAGAATTCATTTTGTGAACCAACCTGCAGATAAAACCATTTATTACCATCCCTCACTATGAAGACTTATGCTGTTTGAATCAGTTTCTTGATATCCCTCTTCACCAGCTGAACATGACCACTCAAACATTTCCGAAGACTGATCGGAGACATTTTATTTCACTATGACTGTTGCCAAATGTTTAGTGTTACAAATATGAAGTTTCATCTCTTCACCAAGAATGTTCTGTTCCGAGCAGTAAGAGTACACATGTGATTATACTATAAACACAGTTTTGGAGACCTATAAGATGCCATTGTCATGTTTGTTTCTACCCACTCAGAAAATGAAATGGTTTTTTGTGTCTGCTAGTCCTCTTCTGTCCACTAATATGAGTTTAATATTGCATAGAATCACATTCCATGTCAGATCATCTAAATGGTAACTGTTTGAGTAGAAACTCCAGTTCATTCACTCCCAGATTAAGACACACTATAATTTATTGCCTAACTTTATTTGCCAAGTCACAAACAAAAGGAAGACCAAGAGAATATTGCTGATTTCATAAATATATGCAAAAATATACATGACATAATATATTAATACTTCTTTTGAAAATTGTTTATGTCTTATTCCATCTTAATAGCTGCTGCAGTCACTCCTGTATAAACATTCATATTCATGAAGAAAGTTTAATTGCTTTCTTCATAAATATCTCCACCTAAAAAAAAAAAAAAAAAGAAGGGGCTTTAAAGATCACTTTGAGGTCCCTTATTCACAATGCACATGTTCAGGTGTTACACGTAGGGTAGGTTTACCACAGAATAGAATAGATGTATGTGTTCCTCTCAAGGCTTCTCTGGGTGGAAGAATCTTCATCTGGCCCTGTAGAGTCCATTAGTCCTTGATTTACAATGACTTGATGGAGGTTTTGTGATCCTCATCTTGGATTTGTTTTTTGTAAAACACCTGTTTCTGTTTATTGGACTATCTTCATATTACCCCTGTATACCCAAAATAAAGTTATGTTTTACTTCATCGCCATGGTAGCCTGAAAACCATTTTCTTTGTTCTAAGCTAGCGATTACTGAGTTGTTTAAAACTTTCCAAGAAATATTTCTTCCGCTTTCTCTGGGAGGACAGGTTAAGGTCTGAATTTTGGGTTCCATCATTCCATCAGTTGTTTTTTTTAAGCAGGCCTTACAAACCCTATTTTACTTATTCCTTCATCAACAGTAACACTAGATTTTCATCAGCTGTGCTAAGATTTCTTTTTTTTCCCCCCTGAGATCACAATTGATTAACTTCTCAAATGTAGTTTTACAATCAGTTGTTTCAGTAATAGAGGACCATTTTCTCAGTTAAGATTTTTTTTCATCTCCACTAAAAAGTGTAATTTTATGATTAAATTATTTTAGATTTCTGAGATGGTGTTTGAGATTATGTCAGGATATCAAACCTTGAAAAACACTCCCTCTGTGTCACAAATCTTTTTTGTATGTATAAAACAGACACATTTTTATTTTGCAATACTATACTATAAAGCAGTTGTTCACTTCCTCTGTATTTAATCTTAAAGTATATGACAATAATATTAAACATTGTATCCATGAAACAGAATTTCTTTGTGATCCTAATACTTTGTGTATCAAAAGAAATTTTCATTCTGATTTTTATACTTGTCATCAACAGTTAGGAATTTATATTTTGTTAATTTTTATGTTTAAATCCCCTGCCCATTTATTGCTTACATTATTGATAAAAGATAGAGAATTAGAGATACATTTGGATTCTACATGTTTGCCTGTCATTCCAAAATCAGTTCTTCCCTATTAACTTTAAGAAACAGGAGCATTTGATAAAAAAGCAATAGTGAGGTTGAAAGCAGAAACCAGGTAAGTGTGTTGGAAACTTCAGAAGAATGATTCAGACCTTAACCTGTCCTTTCAGAGAAAGAGGAATAAATATTTTATGGAACATTTTGAACCACTCAAAATAATAATCGCTAACCTGGAACAAAGAAAATGGTTTTCAGGCTACCATGGCGATGAAGTAAAACATAACTTTATTTTAGGTATACAGGAGTCAACTTCATTAATTTTTAAAGAGTGGATGTTGCTTCACAAGTGCAATCAACATTGCTACTGCAGAGTTTAATTCTAAAGTACCCCATTGCTCCCTACAAGAAACTATTCGTTATTCACGTTTGCTCAGCAGTTAACTTTTTTTTCACATAACACATATAAATATTTATGTGTTGATACTTGTCCAATGCAAGCTCTCCCTATGGTAAGAGAGCAAAATAAATCAGGTTGCAAATCAATTTTACCTCAGTTAAATACAGAGTAAAACATATCATATTTGTGGCCACAGCAGACGCTCTTAGTTTGATGACGAAGTTTCTTCTTTCTATATTCTCCTGGATGTGTAATCAACACAGATATGCACAGAGTGAACATTCTTCTCAAAATTTATGTCAAAACAGCTGCTGCTTGATGAACTGGTGACAGTGGAGAGCTACAAGGCTCTGATTTTGCAGAACATCCTCTAAAACTTAGCGAGGTATAGTAGCAACAGAAAGAATTTCGGGCTGAGCTTGAACAGCTAAGAAGACTTCGAGGCAGCTGCAGAGTGACAGGAAGTCTCATTATTACTGATGATATCTGGAGAAGGCAAGAGGAAGATGTCTTTTGCCAAGGATCCTGAAGCTGATGTTTCCAGGGACATTAGGTTCTTTGGAAGAGTCAAACTCAGCAGAAGGCTTCCTCTGTTGCTTGAGCACGGATCTCCAGAAGCGAAGTTTTCACTTTTGCTTTTATTTGAGAGGATTTGAGACAGAGGCAGCCGTTAAAATTTGCAGGCATGTGACACTCTCCAAGAAGCTATGACCCACAGTAACATGGGTTGGAAAATAAAAGGTGACCTTGCTGGTGACATATGATTGAAGTGAGTGTTCAGAGAAGGCACTGAAATCCAAGATGATACAGAATAAAAATCTCTATGCAGGGAGAAAAATCATCTGTGTGCTCTGACTCAGCAGGCTACTTGGGCAGTTCTGATATGGAAATGGTTGTGCTGCTTTTTTATAGCACTGAGCAACAGTAGGCAGTGTAGCATAAAGGGAAACCTTCCTACCTCTATAGTGTAACACAAGCATATAGCCTATTTACTTTCAAAGTTTTTTTATTATTACATCTAATGAAGAATTAGATCTTGCAAGCTGCTGGAACCAGAGATGACAGGTGCCATGACAAAATATAAGCTGCTAAAGATATTTGCTACACACCTACAAAGTTAGAAGGGTCCTTATCCTCCCTTGCCTTACCTTGGCAAATCATGGAAAAGTCTCCTATAAGCTGTATTCAATTCCTACTCAGACAAATTTGATTCCATGATGATCTGTGGTCTTCATTAACTTTGAAAATAGGTATCTTTCATCCAATTAACTCCTTAAACTTACTTTATCTGGGTTTTTTAGAAACTTTCTCACTAACATACATAGAAACACACAGTACTCATGAAAGAACAAATCCACGTAACGCTATGTAATAATTATGTAGAAAGTCTGGTTCCTTGCTGTGGATATTCAACATCTGAATAGATATAAACAGACAAAGGTGCTCCAGAAAGCAAACTAGAGCAATTACATTCATTACAAAGAATTCACTTAGAAACATGACGCAAAGCCCAAACAACATCGTACTGATAAAAATAATACCAAAAAAAAAAATGCCTATGGCAATGTGTCAATCTTATTTGTATATCTTGATAAAATCATACTGAATCACATAGTGATTAGAGTAATTTGGATAGACCGTGATGAGGATTTGAACCCAAGCTTTTAAATCTGATTTAGCATTTCAGGAATGAGAACTTTCAATTATGCATCCATCTGTTCCTTACTGTACTACATAATGAATGTATAGCCTTAAAAAGCTTCTTGCAGAGAAAAATGAACAGCTAGATTTGCGGTGTGCGTGCAAGGGTGGAATTTACCCTTAGGCAACAGGCCATAACAAAAAGTTAAAAATCATTTATGTCCTGCTTAAAACATTGAAATATTATGGAATTCACAGGGGTTTTTTGCATTGGATGTATGCTGAGACAAGCTGAAATTCCCCCTAAAACATATACTGGAGCATAATTTCTTTGATTTTTCCCACATTTTCCTGTAACATTTTTTCTTGTTATGTTTTAGAAAATTAGCCTGTATTAAAGAACAGGACATAATGTTCATCACTACATATCAAAGTATTGGCATCTTAATTCTCTGACAGTGCATTGAATGGAGTGTAGTAATTCCTTTTTCAGTACTAGAAAGTTTTCTTAAGTCTTAAAGTGTCCTGGCATTCCACAATGAGGTCACCTTATGAAAGGTGAAAAAGTTGAATACAACCCCAAGTATAGCATTATGGAAAGAGTGGACAAAGCACCTTCAGTTAAGTAACTTGAATTAGGTAGGAGAAATGCACTTTTAAATAATATATTAGATAGGAAAAAATTAACTAAAATCAAACATTCCTAGATAACAGAGGCAGAAAACCTATTTTCTAGGAATTAAGAATGATATATGAATTTAAAAAATAAAGTCTATACAAAGATCGGGACTGACTGTAAAATAAAGGTTTTTGAGGGGAAAATAAATGGCGGGGGGTGGTGGTGTAAGTAAATCCAGAAAGTACTTACACTTAGCGTCATAGGAAAAAGACAACCAATGAAGAACAGAGGACAATTCCAGAAGTGTACAGTAAATGGAAATGACCATAAAAATACCATATAAACCTGCTTAATCATCAGAGGTGTTGTTCTCATTTCTTTTACAAAATGACATTTTAGCTCTGAACGACAAGAAAGCCCTTGTGTTTAGCATCACACTCTTCCTTCAAGGCAGTGTTTGGTATTCCCAGCAGGGTATCAGATGTGCCTTCTAAGACACACTACAAATTGCATATGAGAGCCATGGAGGAAATTCATGAATGATGTATAATGCCCTGTGCTCAGCACTGGTTATGCCACACTTTGAGTACTGTGTCCAGTTGTGGGCCCCAAAATTTAGTAAGAATGTTGAGGTTTGGAACATGTCCAGAGAAGGGAAATGAGGCTGATGAAGGGTCTGGAGCCCAAGCCCTGTGAGGAGAGGCTGAGGGAGCTGGGGTTATTTAGCCTGGAGAGGAGGAGGCTCAGGAGTGACTGTATTGCTCTCTACAACTGCCTGAAAGGAGGTTGTAGCCAGCTGGGGGTAAGTCTCTGCTCTCAGGCAACTAGCAATAGAACAAGAGGACACAGAGAAATGCTTTGTTAGACCTGGCACCCGACCAAATGTCCAACTCCACAGAAGAGGGACCTTTCCCCATCCCTTGCTTTCTTGAGGCAGGGGAAATAAAGACTGAAACTCCGAGATGAGCCACCAAACTTGTAAATAACAACCTCACATTCTTTTTCCGTAAAATAAGTTGCTTAATTAGAACTGCTGCAGTATATATTATTTCTTAGTTTTTATCTTGCTAGTAATAAATCTTGGTATTATACCCCTTACGTCAAGCCTCTGTTTTGTCTGTATGAAACCTCTCTCAACTTATAATAATGGCGTGAAGCGGGGAGTTCGAGAAAAAGGATTGATCCCTGGTGAAACCCACAACAGATATGAGGTGGCATGATGTTCTATGGTATAGGATATCTCTTTGGCCAGTTTGGGTCAACTGTCCTGGTCATGCTTCCTCCCAGCTTCTTGTACACCTCCTCACTCGCAAAGCATGGGAAACTGTAAAGTCCTGGATTTGGGGTAAACACTGCTTAGCAGCAACTAAAACAGCAGAGTTTTATCAGCATTATTCTCATCCTAAAACCAAACACAAATATTAAGAAGAAAATTAACTTTATCAAAGCTAAAACCAGTATACAGATATATAACAGAAGACATAATTGTTTTGCCTATCTTGGCTCACTGCAAACTGCTTCAGGGTCTTCAAAAAACAGCACAAAACCCCTAAAACCCACATATACATGTAAACCGCAACAGTGAGTCAGACTGAAGGGGGAATATGATGATTTCTTACTGAGTTCAAGAATCTCATGAATTTAGAAGCCTAAATTCACCCAGGACCTCAATATTTTATTTGCTTCACTTATTAGTTCTCAGAAAAATTCCTCAGGTTTGAGTTTGTATCTTCCTCCAACTATTGCTACTTTGTTTTGTTCCATCTAAAATACTTCTATACCTTTGTTGTGAACTGTAATTCCTGACAACTGGTTTAAAGAGGACATAATCATTCACAATCAAACACTCACTTGAAAACATGACTACTTAATTTATTATAATACATATCCTGTACATATATTTATAAAAGAGATGAATTACATTGTAATTTGAATAACATGTTATCACAGTGATAGCTATAAGGAAGAAAAATTTGATTCCAGAAGATGCAGTAAACCAACTCATCTACCAGACTTGGACAAGCTAAAAATTCCTACCACAGTAGTTTAATAATAATCAGGGCATTCACTTTTCTCAGATAATCCGGATATGATAGAAAAAGGAATTAGAAGACACGTATTTATCATAAGCAATACTTTTTAACTGTCTGAAGGTGACTAATGTGAATAAAACCTTGTTCTTATTTTATTGTCAATAAAGTAAAAGGCTGCATTTTGAAGAAATATTACAAGTATTTCATACTTTCAGGCCCTTTCTACTAGAAAACTAGCCAGTAATCCCAAAGAAAATAAAAAGAAGTTTGAAAATTCATGCTTCCAAGTATGCCTATACTTACTACTTACCATACTTTACAGAACAACAGAATAGTTAGGGCTGGAAGGGACCTCTGGAGATCATCTAGTCCAACCCCCTGCCAAGGCAGGGTCACCTAGAGCAAGTTACATAGGAACATGGCCATGTGGGTTTGGAATGTCTCCAGAGAGGGAGACTCCACAGCCTCCCTGGACAGCCTGTCTCAACACTGACACCAGAAATGTAAAGAATTTCTTCCTCATGTTGAGGTGGAACTTCTTGTGTTTTAGTTATGGCTGTTGCTCCTTGTCCTGTTACTGGGCACCACGGAAAAGAGTCTGACATCATCTTCTTGACACTCACCTTTAAGATACTTACATACATTAATGAGATCCCCTCAGTCTTCTCCACGCCCAGCTCCCTCAGTGTCTTTTCATGTGAAAGATGCTCCAGACTCCTAGTCATCTTTGTGACCCTCCTCTGAACCCTCTTTAGTAGCTCCTTGTCTTTCTTCAACTGTGTAGCCTCACTAGGGCCAAGTAGAGGGGGAGGATCAGCTCCCTCCACTTGCCGGCCACACTTCCCCATGAACCCCAGGATACCATTGGCCCTTCTGGATGGAAGGGCACGCTGCCAGCTCATGGTCAACTTATCACCAAGGCTTCTTGGTCCTTCTCAGCAGAGCTGCTCTCTAGTAGGTCAGCTCAAAACCTAAACTGGTCCTTGGGGTTATTTCTCCCCAGATGCAGTATACTGCATTTGCCTTTGTTGAGCATCATAAAGTTTCTCTCCATCCAGCTCTCCAGCCTATCAAGGTTCTGCTGAATGGCAGCACAGCCTTCAGATGTATCAACCACTCATCCAGTTTCATATCATCATCAGACTTGCTGAGGGTACATTCTTTCCCTTTGTCCAGGTCATTAATAATAAAGTTGAATAAGATTGGACCCAGTACTGATCTCTGGGGAACACCACTGACTGCAGGCCTCAGATTGGATTCTACCCCACTGATCATGGCCCTCTGAGCTCTGCCCTTCAGACAGTTCTTGAGGCACCTCACTCTCCTTTCATCTAACCCACATATCCTGAGCTTACTTATCAAGATCTTATGGGAACCAGTGTTAAAATCCTTGCTAAAATCAAGGTAGAGTTACCTCTGTGATTTCTGTACTTCCTACAGTAGACTCTCCATCACATCTTAACAGCTTATCAAATCATCCGTCATAATTGCGCACAGACTAGAGCATTCTCATGTGCCCACATAATACTTTTACACTTTTAAGACTTCTGCATTGCAGAATTGTATGGAACATACTAGTTTCAATACTAAAAATCCTTAGTAAATTTTAAGAACTGAAAGGTTAAGCCTTAAGTGAACTGTTATTCTTCAGTAACATGAGGCTTCAAGAAAAAAGATCTGTTTACAAAATCAATTTAACTTGTCCCTGGGTTAACAGTAGACCACTTAAACATCTTATATATTTGTTGATTTATGTTTGTTCCATTTTAGACCATCTTTTTACTGTAAGTTGTCGCAAAGATTTTCCCAAAACAAGGGAGAAAAAAAATGACTGTGAATGTCTTCTGGTGTATTTTTTTCTGAAAACAATACTTGCAATTCACTATTCACATTAACTAATCCTATGCAGTATGTAAAAAGGTTGTGTTTTTGTAAAGCATATTTCTTGATTGATGAAAGCTTAATAAAAACTAATTTTTTTTCCTCCTTGTTTTCCCTCTAGCTCTTCCTGTGCTATGACAGAAATAAAAGTAAATAGATACAGGAAGCTATATAGACATATATTCTGTTCAATCTGATTTACAGTAAAGATAGGATATGTACATGATATTCAGTCTTCCTCTGTGGAATAATTAAGAGAGGTTCTGTTTGAATCTGTACTAACCTTTCTTTTAAATAATTGCAGAAAACACGTGTGTATATGAATAGAAGAAGAACTAAATACTATGCCATATTTTTCAATTCAATGGCATAAAAGTATCTTTAGAAAGTCAACATAATCAAAAATAGAACTCAAAATCATTAAGTTCTCCCAGGAAAAATGTATTTTTTAACAAGTCCAGCCTATGCTGATTTGTAATAAAATCTTAATCAAGCACTGATTGCTTTTCTCTACCACATAAGGAGAATTAACTTCATGCCAGTATTGCCTCCTAGAACACTGAGGAAGATATTTTATACATAGTATAAAAACTTAATGTAGGACTCAGGACTCCCTTACCAATGTGGTCTGATAATTAGCATCAAAGATGGAGAAATACTAAAAAGAATAGGTGGGGGGTAGGAGGATTTTCATTTATATTGGCTTTTTATCTACTATAAATGAAAAAAAAAATTGCTGTGCTTTTCCAACAGTGGATAAAATTCATGCCTGAAATGATAGCTCCAAATACTCAAAGGTCTCTCTTGCTACATAAAGCTTTTAAAGCAAGAAAAAGCCTGCTAACTGCACAGTATCCTTTTTTTCCCATGATTTCTTTCTCATCACAGCAGTTGGGCATCCTTTGTGTGTCCCAAACTTCCTCTCTTTCTTTTTACCAATAAAGTGAGGTTTAGTAGAGCTGACATTTCAGAGGATCCCGGGCCTCTACACTTTTCTATGTGTTTTTTAGAAGAACAAACATGATCTGTATCTGCTAATACCACTGTGCTAATCATCCACGAAAGAAGACAACTTCCTTGTTATTTTTTTCTAAAATGTTAAAAAAAAAGTATCAGTAGACCATGACTGAAAAATTTATTTTACTTAAGAGCTGAAATCTTATTTCCTCAGCTCATTGGATAACCTTGTTTTTACTGTTCCTAAGAATGGATAAGCCTACAATCTAATCAGTTGAGATCCTGTGACCTTATTGGAAAGCAAAACATTGGGCAATAATCCAGCATTACAGGTACTATCTACATATTTTTTTAACAAATAGAATTTGCCACTCAAATAAATGCTTTCTGGCAATTGTTGACGTTATTTTTGAATGTCAGGCACATGATGGTTGAAATCTATACAGTCTGTTACTCATTCTAAAGAAGACTTTTCTTCAAAATAGATGCTACCACCGGGTTTATAACCAAACAGGCCAGGAAAATATTACAGGTTTTTCCACACCCATAACTTTAACTTCTATAATATATATAGTAAATTCATTATGCTCTGCCAGACAATGCGTGTGCAGTGCTATATTTATATTTCAGTTATTACCATAAATATGAAAGAGTTCAATATTGGTTTTATTATGAATTATGCATTTTCAATAAATAAAAACATTTCATCAGTGTGGTGTGTGAATTCTCCATATCTAGTACGGCCTGACAAAAATGTTTCTCTGTGCTGTTTATATATTTTGTCATATCATACTTATGTTTCAGTTTTTGTTTTTTACTCCAAATCATATGTTGGCCTGATTTATGTCTCTAATTAAAGCCATAAGAGGGACTTTTTCCATTACCTTTAAGCATCTTTTTTTGTGTAAGGGATTTCTTCATATATATTTAATTTGTGTGTCTTCTCCTGAACATTAGTTGCTGCAATATTTTTTTATATTTCTGTGGGTTTTAACAGACCTTTCTCTGTTGATGGTACTGTAAAGGAAAAAAACTTCCACAAAACTTTCTGCAGTAGCATTTCAATATTCATGTGAAACCATGGCTAAAGGTGCTCTCTGCTTTCAAAAATCATGCCAAGAAACAGGTACTGAAGAAATCCCTAAAGAAATGAAGGTATAGACATAAAATTTTCTCTTGAGCCACAGAATATTAACAAAGAGAAAAGGGAAAGACCACCAGTACTGAATACGGCCCAAAGCAATACCAGTGCATGAGTCAAAAAGCAAAAACTATTTGTTCCATGGATTTATGCACATGGGCGAGTTGAGTTCCCACTGGCAAACTAAAATTTGAATGAGTACATAAGGTTAGGACTGTTAGCAACCCTCTGAATGGATCTGAAGGTAGAGTTTACACTTGACATTCTTGCTGTATTACTAAGTTAACCTGAAGAAAATGCATTTGGATTTAACAAAACTGTAATGGTCCAAAGCAGAGTTAATTCTTATGGAGAACTTCTGTGATGAGCAACAGGCAGGCATAAATATCAAGTAACTACTCCAAGTCTCTTCCTCTGTCCTGCTGCTATGCCATGACTGTTCTGCCTTTCCATGCCATTTGGAAGCATAAGACTTCTAAAGGTTCTAAGAATACTTTTTACAATAACCATGGCTGTGAAGACACTCGTAACCAGAAACTGTCAACAGACAGGCTACCACAGACAACAGCAGCCTCCATCTGCCCACGCTCCCAGACATTAGCATAGGATCCCATCTTTTAATCTTTACCTCAATGTTCAGGCCAGACCTCCAGCAGCACTGTTACCAATGACACAAGATGCCTCACTGTTTATTGCTGTTACACTACTTCTGCAATGACTAATGACGCCACAACGGGGTGATGGACCTCATTGTCACACTAAGATTGCAACAGCGCCTTCGTCACCCCATTGACTTGATAATTTATTACAGAAACTGTTCAAAGGACAAATTTTAATTTCTGGTGTTAGATGAATCCTGAAGTTCACTCCATAATTTAACACACAATACAGTCATCTGGAGAAACAAGCTTAATATTTTCAAAAAGTAAGTAGTTCTTTATATTAGTAGACTATTTAATTCTGTAATAACCTAGCAACATAACTGTGACAATTCTATCTTCAGATCTCTAGTTTTAGACAGGAAGCTAAGCATGATTTCCTAAAAATCTCGATACATTTAATGAATATTTGTAAAGCATCTGAATTTCTCGTAGAAATTTATTCCTTAAACAGTTCTATATTTCTCATGTCTCCTTCACCGGTCAACTTAAGGATCTGTGAAGGTTCTACTATTTAAAATAGTTTCCCATAAGCAGTTCATCCTAACATTTGATAACAAAAAGACTTTTCTTTTAATCCTCTCCTTGGTAATGAACTTCTTTTGGAACCGGTCACATACATGCCAGCATCCGTGTATCAGCCGCTTCCTTTCTGTATATTATTTCCTACTTATAAAAGAAGACTTCTAAACATGTGAAAAAATTAAGGATATAAAGCTTCAGTATAAAATGAAAACCCAGACTTGTTTTGTGTTTGCATCATGTTTGTACTTTTGCATTCACCAAAACTATTTCTAATTAGAACCACTAAACATTAAACGGCTACTTTTATTTTATTTATCCAGTTAGTTGTGCTTCACTCTCACTCAGCTGTTCTTCTTCTGAAAGTGATTTCTAAATCTTAGCTTTTACCTGCATCATGCTTCATGTTGTGTCTTCCTATGCCACTGAACCTTTCCTGACTTAACTTTGTTTCCTCTAGCACTGCCTGCAATACCTCTAGCATTCAACCTTTCCACAAGTCTCTGAAATGGCTGTGTGTCATTTCATCTTTGCGCCTAGAAGAATAGCAAACTGAATGGACAATTGTAATAAACACACAACTTGATTCTAGTGGCTTGTTTCTTTTTATTTCTGTGTTTAAAATAAATGCGTTTGCATTTCTTTCAGTCTTTTAGTAATTTTTCTGAAAGGTGACATGGTAAAGAAAAAAACATTGAATAAAAACAAGAATTTGAGCCAACTGAATGAGAACACAGCTGACTCCATGCAGCTTTGGCACTAGGAAGTGCTCATACAGACTGATTGAACTCAGGCTTAAGTTTTGTCCTCGTAATTAGAGTCATTAAAATGGTTGCAATCAACATTGTTGGGACATCACTAAACATGTTCCAAATGGCTACCTTCTGATGCAGAAATACTAGTCATTATTCTATTGATGCAAATTTTAAGCCTTCAAGCTGTAGAAAATGTTGCTTGATTTCTTAATCACTTAGTTTGATGTTTGATATCCTGTTTTAATTTTTGATTTCTTCACTTATTAATAGCCCATTTTGAAGTCCCATCCTCTTAGCTAGGGTTTTAAACATAATGTTTCTCATATCTCTTGTATGTCCAGCATCAATAAAGAATAATAGAGCTACTCAGATGTGACATCTCCCATATAACGCGGGGGAAATTTAAGTACCAGAACATCCCTCTTCACATATTGGTGTGAAGATTGAAAATAGAAATGAAGTCAGAAAAAGCCAGAAATTACTTCCAACAGGAGAAGGAAGACTCAAGCAAGTATGAATGGACATTAATTCATCAAACTTTCTGTCTCTCTAACTCAGATTACTGTCATGCATTAACAGATAGTAGTTTAAATTATGCCCTCTATGGAGAACTGTGGAGGTTTTCTTCTTATTTTCTTTCTTTTCCCTTTCTTAGCTGATTTCTTTATTATTAGCTCTGAACTCCAAAGAATTTAACTGATGATCCTTATTCTAGGAACTTCCTTTTGATATATTATCTGGGTCTTAGTTATTTTGAAGTGAAAGTTTTTTGGGCCAGAATCTGAATCTTCTGCTTCTATATTTTTATGACAAGCAGAATGGGACCTGATTTTTATTAGTCTTTATCAGAATGGAAAATAATTACTACTTAGTTGAGATTCAGTGAAGTCACTTTTACATTACATGTCCAGAAGACTTTGAAG